>OY986057.1:26104558-26433296 GCA_963920205.1 Stenodema calcarata | reverse complement strand
ATCACTTAAGCCATATGATGTTCCAAAGAGCTTGTTAGTATGAAAATGGACCTGTATTTCAACAGTTTGAGTCACGATCGTGTTGTGAGGCACAATCTTTGAGCCGTCATTGTGAACGAACGGCTGGTCGTACAAAGCTGCGGATGGTCTTAAAAAATTCTACGGCACAAACTCTATCTAAATATGAAATAAAAAATATACCGTTCTATATGAATTTTTCGAGATATGAGATTTCCAAATTTTCAAAATTCGTTTTGAACCTGTAGGGCTGATTGCTCTACCAACGGGAAGATCAGGGATGAAATGAGAAGGCAGTCATTTTAACTTCGATGGCTGATATATATTTACATATGATCGTGCGCGTTATGAAATGTCGATGTGTACAGGTTAATGAATAGATGAACGATTGTAGAAAAATACAGGTTTACGTAGAGTGAATGCACTTGAACACACGCGGGGTTACTACACTGAGGAGACTTGAGTCACAGAGTAGGTCGGGTACAAACAGTTATCAGTTAGATCGAAAGTGAAGCGTTTGAACGTGATGCGAGTGAATGTGTTGGTTGACAGATCGTTGGTTGACTGAACCGCGTTGGTTGACTCAACCGCGTTGGTTGACTCAACCGCGTTGGTTGAGTCAACCGCGTTGGTTGACTCAACCGCGTTGACTGATCGAAGTTTGTAGACTGAACGATGACTGAACGGTGGACTGAACGCATTTGGCAGTGCTCAGGGATTTTATAACCTAGGTAGAGGGGAGCAGACGCTTTGGAACTCTTGTGAAAACACAATAAACCGCGAGAGGGGGTAACTTGGAGGGATGGAATGGAAGAGCGAAGTCAGTTATGATACAATGACCTTAGGTCGTTGCCACAGGGGGTTAATGGTATAAGTATACAGATGTAGGGATAACTAACCAGGTGTGGGACTACCCAGGTATGCCAACGGGACGTGACGTTCAACAACCTCAAGGTGGTTGAACTGGCAGTGAAAGGAAATTTTATGAGGAAGCGTATTTTATTTTTGTTATTTTATTATTTGTTTTCGCGGTGTGAGGCTACGGCCGAACAAACCCCTTCCCCTTGATCTAGGGTTATGAAAAGTTTCGAGGATCATTGTGGGGCTGGTCCAAACCCAGAAACCAAAATTTCGTAATTTTAGCTCAACGTTAACTGGGCAAAGTGGCGCGGACGGCGGACGGCGTACGGCGTACGGCGGACGGACGGATTTTTTTTTATTCGATTTTCTGAATCTACGTATCTTGAAACGTAAACCAACAAATTTTGAGGGGGGGTTAAAAAAATGTTTTCTTTGGGCGATTCCAATGGTTCATTATCGAAGATAATAAACCAAAAATCCGTCCGTCCGCCGTACGCCGTACGCCGTCCGCCGTACGCCGTCCGCCGTCCGCCGTCCGCGCCACTTTGCCCAGTTAGCGTTGAGCTAAAATTACGAAATTTGGTTTCTGGGTTTGGACCAGCCCCACAATGGTCCTCGAAACTTTTCATAACCCTAGGTCAAGGGGAAGGGGTTCAAAACGAATTTTGAAATTTTGAAAATTCCATATCTCGAAAAATTCATATAGAACGGTATGTTTTTTATTTCATATTTAGATAGAGTTTGTTCCGTAGAATTTTTTAAGACCATCCGCAGCTTTGTACGACCAGCCGTTCGTTCACAATGAGGGCTCAAAGATTGTGCCTCACAACACGATCGTGTATCAAACTGTTGAAATACAGGTCCATTTTCATACTAACTACCTCTTTGGAACATCATATGGCTTAAGAGATGTCGAGTTTGTTGTTCTGAGGTGCGTTTCGTGCTACGGAAATGAAGGTAATTTCGAATGTTTGTTGGTAGGTACTTCTTTTATAGAAAAATTATTACCGACGTAGTATTAAAAACCCCAGAATTATATCGTATTAATTAATCATAATTAATAATAATTATTATTAATAATAAATACGAATTATTAATACCTAAAAATAAATTATAATAATTTTCACTAGGTACTTGATAAAATTGTTAATAATTAGTGATAATTGATAATTATAATTAATCTAACATTTAGGATCTAGACATTTAGACCTAGTGATCTAGACAGAAGGGTGATCTGTACAAAGAAGATAATGAACCGTTGTGTCAAGAATTTGCAGAGTTTTTTGGGTTTATTATCTTCGATAATGAACCATTGGAATCGCCCAAAGAAAAAAACTCTGCAAATTCTTGACACAACGGTTTATCATCTTCCTTGTGCAGATCACCCTTCCGTCTATACCAGACTGTATTGCAAATCGGCACCATACTATATTCTCACCGTACACATACCATACCATACGAATTTCTTTCCTATCATACCATACTGTATTATACCAAATCATACATACAATATATACCATACCATACTCATACCATGTCATACAAACCGAGTGAATATTGAAATGTCATCCATTTCTGACCTATATTTAAAATTTCAAGTATCTAGCTCATCATCAAAATTTAATTTGTTTAAACAAATAGGTATTATTTGAACAATTTTACAGACAAGAAACCGAGTGAATATTGCATTGTGATCCAGTTCTGACCTATTTTTAAAATTTCAAGTCAATAGCTCATCATCAAAATTTAATTTGTATTATTACAAAAAGGTATTATTTAAACAATTTTACAAATGAGAAACCGAGTGAATATTGCAATGTGGTCTATCCCCGACTCACGGTTAAAATTTCTAGACTGTAGTTTACCGGGAAGATGAAAAAAGGTAGTTTTATTCTGGGCGTCTGGGGGTTGGGTCACATAACGGCCGTTTTCGACGCGAAAGTTTAGTGTTTTTCCTAAACCTTTGCGCGGTCACTGTGAACGAACGGCTGGTCGCAAAAAAATCCAATTGGTCTTAAAAGATTCGTAATTTTTCAGGTCATTCAAAAGTGAACTAAAAATTACACGGTTCAGTTAAATATTTGGAGATATGACATTGTCGAAATTTTAAATTTCGTTTTGAACCCCTTCCCCTTGACCTAGGGTTATGAAAAGTTTCGAGGATCATTGTGGGGCTGGTCCAAACCCAGAAACCAAATTTCGTAATTTTAGCTCAACGCTAACTGGGCAAAGTGCCACGGACGGCGGACGGCGGACGGGGGACGGCGGACGGGGGACGGCGGACGGCGTACGGCGTCCGCCGTCCGCGCCACTTTGCCCAGTTAGCGTTGAGCTAAAATTACGAAAATTTGGTTTCTGGGTTTGGACCAGCCCCACAATGATCCTCGAAACTTTTCATAACCCTAGGTCAAGGGGAAGGGGTTCAAAACGAACTTTGAAATTTCGACAATGTCATATCTCAAAATAATTGACTGAATCGTGTAATTTTTAGTCGGGGATAGACCACATTGCAATATTCACCCGGTTTCTCATCTGTAAAATTGTTTAAATAATACCTATTTGTTTAAACAAATTAAATTTTGATGATGAGCTAGATACTTGAAATTTTAAATATAGGTCAGAAATGCATCACAATGCAATATTCACCCGGTTTCTCATCTGTAAAATTGTTTAAATAATACCTATTTGTTTAAACAAATTAAATTTTGATGATGAGCTAGATACATTTCAATATTCACTCGGTTTGTATGACATGGTATGAGTATGGAAAGGTATATTATTGTATGTATGATTTAGTACAGTATGGTAAGATAGAAAAGAAATTCGTATGGTATGGTATGAGTACGGTGAGAATATGGTATGATGCCGATTTGCAATACAGTCTGGTATAGACAAAAGAATTTTTTATTCGATTTTCTGAATCTACGTGTCTTGAAACGTAAACCAACAAATTTTGAGGGGGGGTTAAAATTTTTTTTTCTTTGGGCGATTCCAATGGTTCATTATCGAAGATAATAAACCAAAATCCGTCCGTCACCCGTACGCCGTCCCCCGTACACCGTACGCCGTCCGTGGCACTTTGCCCAGTTAGCGTTGAGCTAAAATTACAAAATTTGGTTTCTGGGTTTGGACCAGCCCCACAATGATCCTCGAAACTTTTCATAACCCTAGGTCAAGGGGAAGGGGTTCAAAACGAACTTTGAATTTTCGACAATGTCATATCTCAAAATATTTAACTGAACCGTGTAATTTTTAGTTCACTTTTGAATGACCTGAAAAATTAAGAATCTTTTAAGACCAATTGGATTTTTGTGCGACCAGCCGTTCGTTCACAGTGACTGCGCAAAGGTTTAAGAAAAACACTAAACTTTCGCGTCGAAAACGGCCGTTATGTGACCCAACCCCCAGACGCCCAGAATAAAACTACCTTTTTTCATCTTCCCGGTAAACTACAGTCTAGAAATTTTAACCGTGAGTCGGGGATAGACCACATTCCAATATTCACTTGGTTTCTCATCTGTAAAATTGTTTAAATAATACCTATTTGTTTAAACAAATTAAATTTTGATGATGAGCTAGATACTTGAAATTTTAAATATAGGTCAGCAATGGATGACATTTCAATATTCACTCGGTTTGTATGACATGGTATGAGTATGGTAAGGTATATTATTGTATGTATGATTTAGTACAGTATGGTAAGATAGAAAAGAAATTTGTATGGTATGGTATGAGTACGGTGAGAATATGGTATGTTGCCGATTTGCAACACAGTCTGGTATTTATTTTTCCGACGATGAATAATTCAGTTGAGTTCATCAAACTCAACTATTCCCGTTTGTCAGTCGAAGATAAGGCTTGGATTCTTGATTTCGGCCCTTGCCGTCACTTCCTGGACTCAAGCAAACATTGAGAGTGAAAAATCGTCCTGATTCGTGTCGTTCGTGTTCAACTCCAAATATTACCAAAAAGTTTACTGGCTTTGCGGATGTGAGGTGAGTAACAAATTATCCTGGGGTAGACACCTGATTAGTGATATCTTCGTTCCTGGGGTACACTCCCGATCAGTAATATCTTCGTTCCTGGGGTTGATACCAATGGGTGTTGGTGATACATATTTTTGTTCCTAGAGTAGACACCCGATTCGTGATATATTTGTTCCTGGGGTGTTATTGTTATACGATAATTTTATTTTATTTTTGTATTCCCCACTATTTACCTCAATGATCACTGTAAAGTAGTCTCGGGATTAGTCAACGAAACAATTGCGTCGGGAAATCGGTATTTCATTTGGTAATATTATTGGTAAAACATAGGAAATTCGGGAACGCGAAGTAACACTGGGAAGAGCAGAAGACTGACTGGTAAAACATAGGAAATTGGGGAACGCGAAGTAACACTGGTAAGAGTCGAAGACTGACTCATGTACGATAGTCTCAGGATTATTTGGAAAATATAACTGGAAAATATAGGAAATTGGGGAGCACGAAGTTATACTGGTAAGAGTCGAGGACTGACTAAAGAAACAGACATTCGGGGGGAGAAAGATGGCGTCACATGACGACATTAATATTTGGAAATATAATTGGTATATTCAAGTGTTTCCCTTTTTCTCAGCATGTTACCCCAACTGGCATTATAATTTAGGAAATAATAATCTGGAAATATTATGTGTCGGGTGAATAGTATTAGTGTTGTAATTCGGTGGTAATGTATAGTATAGTGAATAGTCGGGGCGCTAGTGGGCTACGGAACTAATGGCAACTGGGTCATGGAATAAGGGAGAGCTAAGGCGCATGGAGGAAGTTGTGTGGAGAAACTGGAAAATATAGGAAGACGGTGATTCCACTAAATGTGGCGAAATTGTGTCCACAATGTTTTTTTCAGCTTCATGTGGGAATTTCGTGGAGGGGAAAAAAGCAAATGCTTCAGAACAACTTTCTCTACACCAGGCACTCTTTCTTATTTGGAAGGGTCTACCAGTTAGCTCAGGAAAATATGCAACGTGGCCGATTTCTCAGTCCCCTGGCGTGTCCCCAGTCATAGGTACACAACTTCTCGTCGTTACCTCAGTTATCCAGTTCGATATTTTGAAAAAAGCTAAGACTCATGTTCTCTCCATATAGTCTAGTAACAAACCCTTTACTGCTGTGATTTTTAAAGTGCTAGCTTTTAGAGTTATGCATAAAGAATAGTGTGTCCACGAGTTTTCTTCTCATCCCCCTGCAAAATCTGGAAAGTGCTGTGGAGCAGACACTTTTTGTGTTGGGGAAATTTTGAAAACACAGGTTGGCAGCCCTGATCCTCTAGATTCCTTATCAACCTCGCTCTCAGCTCAGTTGTGTTTGTGATGACCAACGGTGAACTTCGAAGGTTGAATTTTTGGTGAGTATTTTAATTCATTATCATTCCCCTGGTACGTATAACTTTGTTATTTTTGAAAGTAAAATTTTTCTTCTTCCACAATTGTCTAGCTTAGCTGTTAAGCAAGCATTCATAATTTTGGTATATTTTTACAAGCGTGCATGGAGAGGGGAGATTAAAAAAAAACACGTGATTTCTCATTCCCCTGTGTCTCATCCCCCTGGTTATTGAGGCTGTTGGGTATTCCAGGGGAATGATGAAATCACAGGGGAACGATAATTCTCAATGCATTTCCTGCATGTTTATGAAATACTTAACATTTCTTTCATTATTATTGTTCTTGTAGCTGATACATTATTTCCACGTTTCATAGTTTGAAGAATGGCACCAAGGAAGAAGGCTTCGCGACAGGAGGAGTTGAAGGAGAAGAGGGTGAAGGAGCGTGCAAGGTGCCAGCGAATAAAAGAGGACCCTGTATTAAGAGCCCGCCAAGCTGAAAAGGAGAAGGCAAAGTACCTGAAGAACTCAGCGAAATTATTGCTAAATTGCCTCCTCCAAATGTGAGTCGGGGAAGGTTCGATTTCAGGACGGACTTTTCACAATTCAATGTCCGCTAAATTATGTTCAGCCTCCAATTTTTCCTTAATTCTTTTCTACAAGCCAGAAGATTCATTGTCCAACTTGAAAGATTTGCACAATTCTTTAGTATAATGCTGTTCAATTTCATTTTTCATTTTTTGAGATTCGTCGTCCAGGTTGAAACATCAGCTGCACTTTTCGAGTTCAATCATGTTAATTTTTATTCACAACATTTCTGAAGATTTATTTCTTTTTTTTTTTTTTCTTGTTCGTTTGTATTTTAACTGTTTGATTGCCGTTGACATTCCTGATTTAAGATTTTCCTGTTTAATTTGTTCACTGAATTTTATTTCTTCTGATTACTCTTAAGAAAGTTTGATGACAGAATGAAGTTACTGGTTAGATTTTACTAGTTTTAAGCAAGGCGAAAGACTGCTTCTTCAAAAAGACTGGGGTAAACAACTCGAAAGACTTCATTTGTGGTTGTAGTGATGTAATTTGTGCTGTTTGATATCTAGTTCCTGGTTACCTGAATAAACATTGTGATAGGTACCTACTGTACATTTAATATATTTTTTCTGATCTCTTAAATTTAAGACCAACTAGTTTCAAGCTAGAAGAAAAGACTGGCGTAAACTATTCAGACTCCTTTTGTGATTTAAGTGATGTAATTATGTGCTGTTTTGATGATATATAGTTCCTGGTTACCTATCAGTACTAATTATTTACCAAGCTCGTATTTTGCTAGAGAGTTGGCTACACGCCGTTGAATAAAAGTTGTGAGAGTTACCATATGCACTTTATTTTATCATTCCCCTGCTTGGTTTCTCATTCCCCTGAATCACTGATTTCTATTGATGGCTGTTTACCCCCCCTATGTCAATATTGAGAGCTGCTCGTATATGGGTTCCATTGAGGCATGAACGCTGACCCATTTAAACAAAAAAAAACTTTCAGAATTCGTCGAAAAAATTTCAAGAGTTGCTCGACCAAAATTCGCCACTTTTAGTGGAATCACCCAAGAACTCCATTAGTCCAGGAGCCAGCTCTGAAATTTGGTTGTAAAAACTCTGCAAATTCTTGACACAACGGTTTATTATCTTCCTTGTGCAGATCACCCTTCTGTCTATACCAGACTGTATTGCAAATCGGCACCATACCATATTCTCACCGTACTCATACCATACCATACGAATTTCTTTCCTATCATACCATACTGTATTATACCAAATCATACATACAATAATATACCATACTCATACCATGTCATACAAACTGAGTGAATAATGAAATGTCATCCATTTCAGACCTATATTTAAAATTTCAAGTATCTAGCTCATCATCAACATTTAATTTGGTTAAACAAATAGGTATTATTTAAACAATTTTACAGACAAGAAACCGAGTGAATATTGCATTGTGATCCAGTTCTGACCTATTTTTAAAATTTCAAGTCAATAGCCCATCATCAAAATTTAATTTGTATTATTACAAAAAGGTATTATTTAAACAATTTTACTGATGAGAAACCGAGTAAATATTGCAATGTGGTCTATCCCTGACTCACGGTTAAACTTTCTAGACTGTAGTTTACCGGGAAGATGAAAAAAGGTAGTTTTATTCTGGGCGTCTGGGAGTTGGGTCACATAACGGCCGTTTTCGACGCGAAAGTTTAGTGTTTTTCCTAAACCTTTGCGCGGTCACTGTGAACGAACGGCTGGTCGCACAAAAATCCAATTGGTCTTAAAAGATTTGTAATTTTTCAGGTCATTCGAAAGTAAACTAAAAATTACACGGTTCAGTTAAATATTTGGAGATATGACATTGTCGAAATTTTAAATTTCGTTTTGAACCCCTTCCCCTTGACCTAGGGTTATGAAAAGTTTCGAGGATCATTGTGGGGCTGGTCCAAACCCAGAAACCAAATTTCGTAATTTTAGCTCAACGCTAACTGGGCAAAGTGGCACGGACGGCGGACGGCGTACGGCGTACGGTGGACGGCGTACGGGTGACGGACGGATTTTTGGTTTATTATCTTCGATAATGAACCATTGGAATCGCCCAAAGAAAAAAATTTTTTAACCCCCCCTCAAAATTTGTTGGTTTACGTTTCAAGATACGTAGATTCAGAAAATCGAATAAAAAAAAATCCGTCCGTCCGCCGTACGCCGTCCGCCGTCCGCGCCACTTTGCCCAGTTAGCGTTGAGTTAAAATTACGAAATTTTTTTTATGGGTTTCGACCAACCCCACAATGGTCCTCGAAACTTTTCATAACCCTAGGTCAAGGGGAAGGGGTTCAAAACGAATTTTGAAATTTTGAAAATTTCATATCTCGAAAAATTCATATAGAACGGTATGTTTTTTATTTCATATTTAGATAGAGTTTGTTCCGTAGAATTTTTTAAGACCATCCGCAGCTTTGTACGACCAGCCGTTCGTTCACAATGACGGCTCAAAGATTGTGCCTCACTACAGGATCGTGAATCAAACTGTTGAAATACAGGTCCATTTTCATACTAACAAGCTCTTTGGAACATCATATGGCTTAAGTGATGTCGAGTTTGTTGTTCTGAGGTGCGTTTCGTGCTACGGAAATGAAGGTCATTTCGAATGTTCGTTGGTAGGTACTTCTTTTATAGAAAAATTATTACCGACGTAGTATTAAAAACCCCAGAATTATATCGTATTAATTAATCATAATTCATAATAATTATTAATAATAATAAATACAAATTATTAATACCTAACAATAAATTATAATAATTTTCACTAGATACTTGATAAAATTGTTAATAATTAGTGATAATTGATAATAATAATTAATCTAACATTTAGGATCTAGACATTTAGACCTAGTGATCTAGACAGAAGGGCGATCTGTACAATGAAGATAATGAACCGTTGTGTCAAGAATTTGCAGAGTTTTTTTAATTCGATTTTCTGAATCTACGTATCTTGAAACGTAAACCAACAAATTTTGAGGGGGGGTTAAAAAAATTTTTTCTTTGGGCGATTCCAATGGTTCATTATCGAAGATAATAAACCAAAAGCGGGGAATTTCTGATTATAGAAATTGATGGGATATATGTTAGAGGATCCATCCATGGTCTCCTGCCACTTAATAGATGGGGGGTATAGATTTGGTAGCTATTTAAAATTTCGAAAATTCGTCAAAATTGAAACTATTTACGGGGGGCTGAAACTTGGATCGGGGTAAGTATATGATATAAGCATACCAAAAACCAATCACTGCCACCTTATACCCGGTGGTAAGTACAGGCAGAGGGCACTTGCAAATTGGTACATTGTGCACAGAAAATGAAACTATTTGCGGGCTTTTGCAATTTCGCTCATTGTAACTACTCGACATGGAGAGACAAATAAACCTACTCTGCCAGCAATAGTCCAGTGGTAAGTACTGGCAGAGGGCACTTGAAAATTGGTACTTTTTGCACAGAAAATGAAACTATTTGCGGGCTTTTGCAATTTTGGTCATTGTAACTACTCGACATGGAGAGACAAATAAACCTACTCTGCCAGCAATAGTCCAGTGGTAAGTACTGGCAGAGGGCACTTGAAATTTGGTACTATTTGCACAGAAAACAAAACTATTTGTGGGCTTTTGCAATTTTGGTCATTGTAACTACTCGACATGGAGAGACAAATAAACTTACTCTGCCGGCAAATTGGGTCAACGCAGTTCGCCCTTCTTGAGACCACATGTTTGAACAGAACAAGAGGAAAGGGTGTTTTTCCTACCTGTAGGGATTTATGATGTGGTATGTGAACCGTTGCACCTACCGAGTGGGGGTAGGATGAAGATTGTTGAGAGGAAAACGATTCAGTCAAGTAATGTGCCCAGTAACGTCAAATGTTCACTGTTCGTTATTCGTTTTGCATGTATAGCAATTTGGGATTGTGACGCGTTCGTTTTGCTTTGAATGGAAATAATTCAACACTACGCTCCATCATCACTCTGGGTGAGCATTCTAGATGTTTTCGTTCTTATATTTTTTTAGTAATTATAATTAGGCATATTATACACCCACCACCCGAACGTCAGGACTTATTTGAACTAGGTACCTAGGTAGTTTCCAATCTGAAGTTTTGCATTTCTCTAACTTTTCTTGGCAGGCTTGATTACTAAAACACTATTAATTGTACAATGTACAATGAATATTATATTGATGACTCAAGAATCAATGAATGGTTAGTCTCAGTCCCTTGCAAAAATCGTGATAATTCGTAATAAAGCAATGCATTTTGGTTTTCTCGTTTATTTGTAAAGATTTTTCACCTCGAGGGTACCTAAATGTCTCATAATTTCTAGTTTTAATATCCCATTTATTCGCAAAAAAATATGTTGCTTCTGCGACTCAGTGACTTGTAAGAAAATGGGGTGTCAACATTTTTTCTTACAGGTTGAATGCTGATCAAATTTTCGGTTTTGGTCAGTCGGTTTTTTACCACTCATTATCCCGCTAATTTGAAAATCCGCATAATTCGTAGTACCTAGTCCGAAAGTTACTAAGTCACGTGGCATTATCATTATTATTACATATTATCGGGATTCTAAAAATTGATGAAAAGAGAAACAATGAAAAAGTGCACCACCAAACAATATTTTAACTTCTTCAATTAAGTATATTTCCGGGTTTTTCTTTTTTCTTCAGAATGGAAATTAGGATTTAGTACCTACTCTAGTTTAAGGTTAGGTATGATAGTTTAAAAAATAGATGTGTTTGGTACAAGGATTATTTTTTTATTAATTTTAGATCGCGATTTGGACACAGAGAATTTCAAAACCATGGCAAATGCTGGTGGTCCTCCACGGTCGTGCTGCATTCATTGTAAGAACACCGGACCTGATGAACAAATAAAACCTTTCACGGATGTAACATTGAAAAAATGTAAGACCATTGTAAAAGTACGTTCGAAATTTAGAGCAGAATGTTCCGTGGATTTTACTCGATTTTACCAGGCCATTCCTCGAAATCAGGTTCTTAACTTTTCAACCGACCGCCCTGGACTAACAATCAAAAAAGCTGAAAAGACTCAAACCTTAAAGATGGAGAGAAATTTGTTCTGTCGTCTTCTTACTGTATCCCTTAAAAACAACATCGATATGCAGTCTGTGTTAAAGTTTCCTCTAACCCCGGTTCCTCTTTCGCTAGGCCATCACGACGGAACGCTTTTGAAAACCCAAAAAAGTGTGCTGTTGAAATACTTGGAAGGACTTACTTCCCATGAAGCGCCTACTAAGACTGATATGCTTATCATAGACGGTTTTCATTTATTGCACCGGTTAGGTAACACCCTTCCCGCTACGTATGAGGGAATTGCGAAAGCCATTTTAAAAAACATCAGCGCCGCTAAATGTTTCCGCGTTCATCTTATTTTTGATCGGTATGTTTCACCATCCATTAAAGACCTCGAAAGGGATTCGAGAAGTGCAGGCGATTCCAACATTACCTACCATGTGAGCAAGCCAGACCAAAAGAGACCGATCGATTTTACCAAAGCATTATGGAGTATCCAGTTCAAAGAGAGTCTGGTCAATTTTCTTGTAAATGAATGGGCCTCTGAAAAATATGCCAATTCGTTCAAGCAATTTGCACTTTACGTGAATAGAGAAGAAATCTGCTACTTTTTTTATTCATTGACTGGAGATACCGTCACTGTCAACGAAGATCCAAACTTGAAATGTGGACATATAGAAGCAGACTCCAGAATGGTGTACCATTTAACAACGCTGAAAGAAGAATCGAACGTGGTCATTAGAACTTCCGATACGGATGTGCTCATCATTGTAATTGGCAACATTCACCGTATCCATAATCATGTGAGAATTTGGCTGAAAGTTGGAACAGTGACAAGGAATGACCATAGATTTATTGATGTAAGAAGAATCGTAGAGAACTTGGGGCCCGATATGTGTAGAGCTCTCCCATCCCTTCACGCACTTACAGGTTGTGATTACACGTCAGCCTTCTTCCGTGTAGGGAAGAAGAAGCCATTCAATATAATAAAAGCACAGGAAGACTCGAAGCGTAATTTGGCAACATTCGGTGATAATCCACATCTGTCTCCTGTGGAATTCCATAACATTGAAAAAATTGTGTGTCAAATCTACAGCCGTCGCCGATTCGAAGATGTAGATGAATTACGCCTGCACTTATTTATGGATGCCTACAAAAGAAATTGGGAAAAAGATCCTCTGAAAGATCCAAAAGGGATCGACAGTTGCAATCTCCCTCCATGCAAGAAGGCATTGTTTCAACATGCACTGAGTTCGAAGTACGTAGCTCTAATGTGGTCTGATCTACACCTACCAGATCCACCCAGCATTAAAGCTGACGACTACGGATGGACGGATAACGATGGGACGTATGTTGTGAGATGGTTCGAAGGCTCTGCTCTTCCAGAAAAATTGGAAGATATTATCATGAAGGAACAGATTCCGGAAGGAGAAGATGACGATAGTATGACTGACACCAGCGATGAGGACGACGACGATTGAAATTTGAAAGATTTTCTCGTTTTTCTTATTACAGCCTACATATTCATTTTTCCCGGTGACTTTTTCATCATTTTAAAAAATTCGCCCACCTATAAGTTTTCCCACATTGATACAGCCCAATTCAAATCAAATTTATTCACAACGTTGTTTCAATTTTTGTGTACCACATCTATGTACTTACATTAACTTTTTTTAGGGGCCTTTATTGTGAAAAAATCAATGTTTTTGATTACTCTGGATTTATGTTTCATTACTCCATGTTGTTCTAGTTCTAGGTCTTTTTTCTAGTTTTATGTTATGATGTCAATGATATTTTCATAGAATCGGTACGTACTTACTCGATTAAACCTAGGTATACTGTTGTCATTGATCAGATTACGTGGTATTACATATTACATCGTGATATTATACATTAATTTGATGCATTAGTCAACATTTTTGTTGTAATTTCAATAATTATATCTAAAATCATATTGTTTATTTTTCATTTGTTATAAATAATTTATTGTAAGTACGGAGAAAATAAAATGCTCATCATTAATTCAATTCCTGCACAATCTATTTCCTGGTATCACCCATCGATCGTAACTTTGTCCATATCCATATACATTGTCATTTCCCTTGCTGAGAGAGGAGGAATTGGACCCGGAAAGTGGTTTCAGAAGATACAAAGATAAAAAGCAAATTGTGAACAGCAGACCATTTTTTCGTTGGCAGCGGTGGATTGCGCATAGCAGTATGTAGCGACGATTACAAAATGATACGTCATTTTTAGAACGAAGTACCAATTTTCAAGTGCCCTCTGCCAGTACTTACCACTGGACTATTGCTGGCAGAGTAAGTTTATTTGTCTCCCCTTGTCGAGTAGTTACAATGACCAAAATTGCAAAAGCCCACAAATAGTTTTGTTTTCTGAGCAAATAGTACCAAATTTCAAGTGCCCTCTGCCAGCACTTACCACCGGACTATTGCCGGCAGAGTAGGTTCATTTGGCTCTCCATGTCGAGTAGTTACAATGACCAAAATTGCAAAAGCCCGCAAATAGTTTCATTTTCTGTGCAAAAAGTACCCATTTTCAAGTGCCCTCTGCCAGTACTTACCACTGGACTATTGCTGGCAGAGTAGGTTTATTTGTCTCTCCATGTCGAGTAGTTACAATGAGCGAAATTGCAAAAGCCCGCAAATAGTTTCATTTTCTGTGCACAATGTACCAATTTGCAAGTGCCCTCTGCCTGTACTTACCACCGGGTATAAGGTGGCAGTGATTGGTTTTTGGTATGCTTATATCATATACTTACCCCGATCCAAGTTTCAGCCCCCCGTAAATAGTTTCAATTTTGACGAATTTTCGAAATTTTAAATAGCTACCAAATCTATACCCCCCATCTATTAAGTGGCAGGAGACCATGGATGGATCCTCTAACATATATCCCATCAATTTCTATAATCAGAAATTCCCCGCTTTTTACAACCAAATTTCAGAGCTGGCTCCTGGACTACATGGTAGGTGGAAAGACGCTAGTAGCGGGAATAATGGGAACTAGGGAAGTGGTGGTACAGTGGCCTGAGGTCTCCAGAGGTGAGCTCTGGGGGCCGAACATCCTCCCCCCCCCCCCCCAAGGGAGCACCCCGGGGGCGAAGGGTGGCAGCAGGAATGTAGGAAGGTATAGGAAGACACAGCAGCAGGAAGAAGTCGGGATGTCGGTGCAGTTGGGAGTGATTGTTGAGACACATGTCCCAGGAAAACATATTCATCCAAAACACGATGTATAGGCAGCTTGTAGCGTCGGGTTTTTGGAAAGTTATCTATTTTGGGGAACATCGTTTCTATGCTTTCGTATGTTCAGTAGGGAAAGTAACGAGAGGTCGTTCATTATCGTTTACAGAATGGTGAAATGTAACTCGGTTTTTCCTCGGGAAAGTGATATATTTTGTTCTGGTAAATTTGGGAGAATCGTCAAATACGATCGGGTCTACGTTAAAGGAAATATCGTCCAAAATTGCACCACTGAATATGATATCAATTTTGTGACGCCTGTTAAAATTGGGATCTGCCAACGGAAGTTTGGAAACTTCTGGCCAGTGGGTAATTGGGAAGGAATACGTCGGTGATGGGGAACTCGGGTTTTCTAACACTATAAAGGTGACAAATTTAGGGGAAAATTTTTGGAATTTTGGAATGGCGGAATTTTTTGGAAAGTTGTAAAGTATTTTTTGGAAGTATTGGAATTTTATGGAATTTTTGGAATTTTTGGATTGGAAATGTTTGGAATTTTTGGAATGGCGGATTTGTTTGGAAAGTATTTAAGTAAACCATGTAAAGTATTTTTTTGGAATATAGAATGTTTGGAATTTTTGGATTGGAAATTTTTGGAAAATATTTAAGTAAACCATGTAAAGTATTTTTTTGGAATTTTTGGAAGTTTTTGGACTTTTTGGATTGGAAATTTTTGGAATTTTGGGTGTCTGTACAATGAAAATTGTAGTGTCGCGGCAATTTCTTAAAACGCATTTTAGGTAAGGGTAACAGCTGTTGAGAAATAACAATAGGGCTTACGTGACCGCATGAGGTAGATGTGTCGGGTGCTTCGGTGACGATGGTTTTCGTTCTTGGAATCATTGAGGGCACCTTGGAGGCGGTTTGGCTTGACATCCACAAAGTTCATCTGGTCGGTGTAGCGTAACTGGAGAAACTCCGGATAGCGATACAAAAAATGCCGGCAGTCACAGTAAGGGCAATTGTGGGTTGGACCACGGATGTTTGGTTTCGGTACTGACCTCGGAGATCGGTTTTGGAGGGGCCCCAGGGCCGGATCGGGTGAATAAGTTCGCTTGTGGATGGAAGAATGGTAGATTGGTCTCGATTTGATGATCGTACATTCCGAGGTAGTATGTGATTGCGTTGTTCACGGGAACGAAGGAAGTCAAGAAGACGTTGGGTTGTCGGGAGATTCTGATTTTGGGAGAACATAATATGATATTATCATCGAGTCGGGCAATTGATTTCGTAAGTTGCTGAAAAGATGGCCGACGCCGCAGACATTGAATTGATCGGGCTGGTTGGGTTGAGAAACTGGTTTCATGAAGGCAATCTCTAAGTCTGGACACGAAGCGGCTCCTCTACCTGTCTCTCATTCGCCCAATCTGGGCGTACTCTTCGGGACTGTGGGGATGTGCTGCAGCTAGCCGCATTCACAAGATCCAAGTGACGCAGAACCGGGTACTGAGGATAATAACTGGGGCACCTTGGTACGTACGCAATTCAACGCTGCACAACGACCTAAACGTACCTACTGTTCAAGAGGTAATAAAAAGCACTTACAAAGCTCTGCATGGCCGCATGATCAACCATGAAAACACACTGGTCTCTCAAATCCCCAATAATCCCCCACCCCGGCCAGAAAGCAGGCGCCTCAAAAGGAAGAGACCCCAGGACTCTCTACTGCACTGAAGACAAGACCTGTTATAACTTACCTGTTCATTTATTCAATTCTTTTATGGTTGGTATTTGTTGTTAATTTACTCTACTATTGTTAATCATATTGTTCATATAGTCACTTATAATTTGAAACTGGCGAAGGACAGTCAATGGGCTGCACCTTAAACACACACCATGTTAATTAAGCATCGCTTACTACATTATTATTATTACTCCTAACTGTAATGTCAGTATTGACAATAAAGTTTAAAATTTAAAAAAAAAAAAAAAAATGAAGGCAATCGCGGAAACTCACACGGAAAAAACACACGCGATTACCGTATAATGGGTTTCGGCACCATGTAAAGTAGTCTCGGGATTAGTCAACGAAACAATTGCGTCGGGAAATCGGTATTTTATTTGGTAATATTATTGGTAAAACATAGGAAATTCGGGAACGCGAAGTAACACTGGGAAGAGCAGAAGACTGACTGGTAAAACATAGGAAATTGGGGAACGCGAAGTAACACTGGTAAGAGTCGAAGACTGACTCATGTACGATAGTCTCGGGATTATTTGGAAAATATAACTGGAAAATATAGGAAATTGGGGAGCACGAAGTTATACTGGTAAGAGTCGAGGACTGACTAAAGAAACAGAAGTTCGGGGGGGAGAAAGATGGCGTCACATGACGACATTAATATTTGGAAATATAATTGGTATATTCAAGTGTTGCCCTTTTTCTCAGCATGTTACCCCAAGTGGCATTATAATTTAGGAAATAATAATCTGGAAATATTATGTGTTGGGTGTTGTAGTATTAGTGTTGTAATTCGGTGGTAATGTATAGTATAGTGAATGGTCGGGGCGCTAGTGGGCTACGGAACTAATGGCAACTGGGTCATGGAATAAGGGAGAGCTAAGGCGCATGGAGGAAGTTGTGTGGAGAAACTGGAAAATATAGGAAGAACTCCATGGTAGGTGGAAAGACGCTAGTAGCGGGAATAATGGGAACTAGGGAAGTGGTGGTACAGTGGCCTGAGGTCTCCAGAGGTGAGCTCTGGGGGCCGAACAATCACTAACCCCTCACTTTCCCCATAACCGTTTCCTCTACCCATCCTCTTTCCTTCCCCTCCCTGGCGAGAGTTGCTTTCACCTCCACGTTGGTTCTTGCTGGGCAGGTATACATTTCAGCTTTAACAATAACATACATTTTTTGGGTTTACCCCATTATGATTATTTCAGAATTTCGTTTTACGTTAGAGGACATTTTTCATGCCTATCGTACGAGTATGTATTTAATCGCGTCTGTAATTTGAAGATGAGATAGCTTACAGGATTTATCCCATTTGCATATGGTTGAAATTTGTATTTGGCTGAGAAAAGCATCTCTCCCGTCCCCTTCGCCATATTCCCGCTTTATCTATGTGCACCCCCTGAGTTTCAGGGCAGGAGCCGCCACTGTTTTAGGCCTAAGAATATCACTTCCAATCCGACTGGAACTTCTATGACCCCCTAGTGCTCTTTCTGCATGAACTGGAACAGCTCCCAACTTCCAATGACTAAGATACCAGTATTTATATTATTCAAGGATCACCATGACAATCGGTTAAGTAGGAGTTGGAAGAGCTACACGGATTTTGTTCAATTGACGCTGACGAAAGGCAAGATTATAATCGGATCTATATGAGAACTACCTATCAGCCAGAATCTATCATCCGATTGAAACTGATTTTCATGAGTCTTTCGTTCAAGATTTTATAATTTGGATTTGAGGCCAGTAAGCTCATAGTACCTGTACGAGAGAATACGGAGACGAAGGAAAGTCTTGAATCCCGAAATATCAAAACCCGGGAAGCGTTTCTTGACAAACAAGTACAAGTGAAGAGTAAAATATCTTGAGCATAATGTTTTTAGGCTGGCCTCACGATGCGGCTCGTATCCGGGGTTGAATTGCACTTTGAGTAATCAATCTGGTCACTGCGGTTGTATGAGGAGGAAAGAGAATGAAAACATAAGCCGAGCTTCTTCTTTAATAGGCTGGAGGGACTTGAGGGTAGAAAACGAACGATTAGTAGGTTGATGACGTAGCACCCGAAGGCTGGTGTCCGTCAGAGAAAAGAGTCGGTAGTGAGTAGAGGGAGGGCAGAGCGGTCGGCTGATACGCACAAGGGTCCGACCAAGCAGCGTTTAATTAGGTATCACACTTGCCATTGCTACGTGCTGACGGCGGCTAATTGCTTCGTCTGCCTCTGACACTCGCACGTTCCATGCAATTATTACAATCGCGCTCCTCTTTTTCAATCTTACAACTCGTTCGTATGCAAACCCCAGAGCTGGCGCAGCGAACTGGACCGCAATTCACCTGCCCTTTCCCCCCCGGTATTGAACAAACTGAAGGCAAGGGTGCCATAACGTAGAATATTCCAAGGCGAATTACGCATACCTAACCACTCCTCATGTCCACAAAATCGTTCGTATAGGAATGAGCCCGTAGCACGGTTTCGTCGGCCCAATGACCGAAGTACGATCAGAAACGCAAGGAACTAAATTAGTTGCAAATGGTTTAGTCGACGAAGTTCTCCAGAGGTGGCTTGGGTGGCAAAACGCAGTCGTGTCGTATGAACATTACAATAGGGTTTATTACGGACGGGCACAATTCAGATTCCGAATACAACACATATAATTTATTACACTGCTAACGCATTATAATAAATATAATGTGGTGTAATGTAATGTGTAATGTGTTATAATGTGTTAACGCTCTAGGCCACTCGACCACAAAGAGCCTCATAATATGAGCCTCATATTATGTTGTATAAGGTCGAGTGGTCTAAAGCACGGCTCGGCAAACTTTTGAACGTTTGAGCCATATTTATAAATATAGACAATCTGGAGGGCCTGTGTGTAGTTGAGCCTGTGTGGGTTGCAATTTACTCATAAAGTTTAGTAAACGAAGCATATGTAATCAAAGTAAATATTAGTTACAATTGTTACTACACACTGCATCCCATTCAAAATGTCTACTAATTTTGGTTCAAATTTTGTTCCACCAACATTCAGAGTAGATTCTAAGTTCTCGTCGGTCCATCTGGACCTATAGTTTCATTTGATATAGATTAATTTTGAAAATGTCTGCTCACACGTATATTATGTGTGTGAGCAGACGTTTTCAAACTTAAACTGTATCAAATGTTATCACTTTTTAGTCCTACATATGATGTAGGAATAAAAAGTGATGTAAGGCACTTGGCAAAATGTATTACGTTTTTATGATCCTCTCAAACACCTGGAATAAACCAAACCAATTAGTTTGTCAATTGAAACTAATTCCAATCCAAGTGTAAAATAATAAAACAAACCTAAAACAAGAGCAAAACGTAGGCTTAACCATTTGTGTACGGGGAGGAATGACTCAGATTTGGTTAAATACAGTTGGAGTTGTTGAATATCGAAGTCGAATATCAAAAAGATTGGCATTATGCAGTCTTATCAAGTCTTATCAAACGGTAGAAGATTTCCCGCATCAGACATCTATTTGAACTGGTCCTACCTCATGCATGCCAACCCCCAAGCCAACTCTGTATAATATACAGAGTTGGCTTGGGGGTTGGCATATTTTTGACATATTTACATATTTACAGATTTAGAATTCTATAGGCAATTTACATATTTACAGATTATGGATTATTTACAAAGATATATTATATCTTTGTAAATAATCCATAATCTGTAAATATTCAAATTGCCTATAGAATTCTAAATCTGTAAATATGTAAATATGTCAAAATTAGTTGGTTTACATTTCAAGATACGTAGATTCAGAAAATCGAATAAAAAAAACTCTGCAAATTCTTGACACAACGGTTCATTATCTTCTTTGTACAGATCACCCTTCTGTCTAGATCACATGTCTAGATCCTAAATGTTAGATTAATTATTAATATGAATTATCACTAATTATTAATAATTTTATCAAGTACCTACTGAAAATTATTATAATTTATTGTTAGGTATTAATCATTTGTATTTATTATCAGTAATAATTATTATTAAATATGATTTATTCATACGATATCCGGCTGTTGGATTCGACTGGGTTCCTTTGTGCAGAACCTGAATGATAGACATGATGAATTACATAATTACAAATAAAATCTACCGATATAATTCTGGGGTTTTTAATACTACGTCGGCAAAAATTTTTCTATAAAAGAACTACCCACCAACAAACATTCGAAATTACCTTCATTCCGTAGCACGAAACGTACCTCAGAAAAACAAAACGTAAAACGCACGTTTTTATACCAAAAATCGCGAATAACTCGAGAACGGTTGGGAAAAGTGGCAAAGTGTGCTACCCTCATTCGAAAGCCCATTAAATTTCCTATCGATCGTTAAACAGGCGCCACTCTACGACAATTTTTCTGACCACCGTTCAACTTTGATGTTTTCGGAAATTAGCCAAATTAGTAGATGTGGAATTTATTCACGTATTTTTGGCTGTGGATCAGTCAAATCGATTGAGATTTAGTTCAAAATTATTGAGCATATTCTAGACAACCTAGCGGACATTTTAAGACCAACCGCACCAATTTTCATCAATATTTGCGGCAGTTGTTGTTGAAAATAGAAAAATCACCATAACTCCTTTATTTTCCCCCTTAGGAAGCATTTTTTGACCTCACATTAAACAGTTTGAAAAGCTGAACACAACTAAAAAAGAAAGTCTGACAAAGCTTCAATTTTGAAGGAGTTATGACCATTTGAAATTCCTAAAAAACACTATTTCCCCCCTAATTGGGGGGGAAATGGGGGGAGGGAGAAAAAATGGTCAAAAGGCACTCCCTTGGAGCATAACAAACGTGTGTGCAAAATTTCAGCTCGATCCGATTTGTCTGCTGGGCTGTAGCCCCGTCAATGAACAACAACAACAACAACAACAACAACAAGAAGAACACGAAAAACGTGAAAAATAGTGGTTTAAAAATTGTTATACCCCCGACACCTGATGTTCCCAAGAGCTGAAATTTGTTTTACGTCCTCACGTGCCCCTGGAGAGTTGGTGTACAAAAAATCTGCAAATTCTTGACACATTGGTTTATTATCTTCCTTGTGCAGATCACCCTTCTGTCTATACCAGACTGTGTTGCAAATCGGCACCATACCATATTCTCACCGTACTCATACCATACCATACGAATTTCTTTCCTATCATACCATACTGTATTATACAAAATCATACATACAATAATATACCATACTCATACCATGTCATACAAACCGAGTGGATATTGAAATGTCATCCAATTCTGACCTATATTTAAAATTTCAAGTATCTAGCTCATCATCAAAATTTAATTTGTTTAAACAAATAGGTATTATTTAAACAATTTTACAGACAAGAAACCGAGTGAACATTGCATTGTTATCCAGTTCTGACCTATTTTTAAAATTTCAAGTCAATAGCCCATCATCAAAATTTAATTTGTATTATTACTAAAAGGTATTATTTAAACAATTTTACAGATGAGAAACCGAGTAAATATTGCAATGTGGTCTATCCCTGACTCACGGTTAAACTTTCTAGACTGTAGTTTACCGGGAAGATGAAAAAAGGTAGTTTTATTCTGGGCGTCTGGGAGTTGGGTCACATAACGGCCGTTTTCGACGCGAAAGTTTAGTGTTTTTCCTAAACCTTTGCGCGGTCACTGTGAACGAACGGCTGGTCGCACAAAAATCCAATTGGTCTTAAAAGATTTGTAATTTTTCAGGTCATTCGAAAGTAAACTAAAAATTACACGGTTCAGTTAAATATTTGGAGATATGACATTGTCGAAATTTTAAATTTCGTTTTGAACCCCTTCCCCTTTGATTGGGTTATGAAAAGTTTCGAGGATCATTGTGGGGCTGGTCCAAACCCAGAAACCAAATTTCGTAATTTTAGCTCAACGCTAACTGGGCAAAGTGCCACGGACGGCGGACGGGGGACGGCGTACGGCGGACGGACGGATTTTTTTTTATTCGATTTTCTGAATCTACGTATCTTGAAACGTAAACCAACAAATTTTGAGGGGGGGTTAAAAAATTTTTTTCTTTGGGCGATTCCAATGGTTCATTATCGAAGATAATAAACCAAAAATCAACTCTCGAGACACTCAGGGGACCGAGCTATGGTAGGATGAAAACCCCAACTTGTTCCGTCGCGTAATCAGTGTCTCAGTCGCTTCGGTTTTCAGGGCTTCGGTTTTCTTGGCGGGCGGGACGCTCTCGCGTCCCTAGATAATAAGACTAATATGACGTCGTTTTCAATAACTTGCGGTTAGTTTATTTGTATGAGTGACTTGAACGACAAAAGAAATTTCCACCGATGCGATTGGTCGAATTTATTCAGTACATCCAAGCAATGATGAATGTTTTTATTTACGACTGCTATTAGTCAATGTACGTGGCCCAACATCATTCCAAGATTTACGGACTGTTGATGGTGAATTGTGTGGATCCTACAGAGAAGCCAGTCAACGTTTGCAATTGCTACAAAATGACGCTCATCGGGATCAAACTCTCAATGATGCTGTAATATCATCACACGCTCATCAAATATTTGATACTATCATGAAAGTAATAAATGATGAAACTGGAGGGATTTACTTCTTAGATGCACCTGGTGGTACAGGAAAAAACATTTAATTCTTTTTTATTCACAACGCCTTATCACCAGGGTGACGGTTCTCTTCAGGAGATTTTTTAGCCACGACTATAAAATACGTAGGAACAAAAACTGCCACATTACAAATCTTTATGACAGGACGAAGTCTGTCGGGTCCGCTAGTTAACAATAAGGTTTTTTTAAATTTATTATTTTGCGTTTTTAAGTCTTACGTCCAAGTGAAAGATTTCAATCGGTTTTTTATATATTCATGAGACTCTGACACGGCCAGTACAAAAAACTCTGCAAATTCTTGACACAACGGTTTATTATCTTCCTTGTGCAGATCACCCTTCTGTCTATACCAGACTGTGTTGCAAATCGGCACCATATCATATTCTCACCGTACTCATACCATACCATACGAATTTCTTTTCTATCTTACCATACTGTACTATACCAAATCATACATACAATAATATACCATACCATACCATACTCATACCATGTCATACAAACCGAGTGAATATTGAAATGTGATCCATTTCTGACCTATATTTAAAATTTCAAGTATCTACCTCATCATCAAAATTTAATTTGTTTAAACAAATAGGTATTATTTAAATAATTTTACAGACAAGAAACCGAGTGAATATTGCATTGTGATCCAGTTCTGAACTATTTTTAAAATTTCAAGTCAATAGCTCATCATCAAAATTTAATTTGTATTATTACAAAAAGGTATTATTTAAACAATTTTACAGATGAGAAACCGAGTGAATATTGCAATGTGGTCTATCCCCCACTCACGGTTAAAATTTCTAGACTGTAGTTTACCGGGAAGATGACAAAAGGTAGTTTTATTCTGGGCGTCTGAGGGTTGGGTCACATAACGGCCGTTTTCGACGCAAAAGATTAGTGTTTTTCCTAAACCTTTGCGCGCTCACTGTGAACGAACGGCTGGTCGCACAAAAATCCAATTGGTCTTAAAAGATTCGTAATTTTTCAGGTCATTCAAAAGTGAACTGAAAATTACACGTTTCAGTTAAATATTTTGAGATATGACATTGTCGAAATTTTAAATTTCGTTTTGAACCCCTTCCCCTTGACCTAGGGTTATGAAAAGTTTCGAGGATCATTGTGGGGCTGGTCCAAACCCAGAAACCAAATTTCGTAATTTTAGCTCAACGCTAACTGGGCAAAATGCCACGGACGGCGGACGGCGGACGGCGGACGGGGGACGGCGGACGGGGGACGGCGTACGGCGGACGGACGGATTTTTTTTTATTCGATTTTCTGAATCTACGTGTCTTGAAACGTAAACCAACAAATTTTGAGGGGGGGTTAAAATTTTTTTTTCTTTGGGCGATTCCAATGGTTCATTATCGAAGATAATAAACCAAAAACCCGACATCACTAAAACCATATGATGTTCCAAACAGCTCGTTAGTATGAAAATTAACCTGCATTTCAACCGTTTGATTCACGATCGTGTTGATAGGCTCAACCTTTGAGCCGTCATTGTGAACGAACGGCTGGCCGTACAAATCTATGGATGGTCTTAAAAAATTCTAAGGAGTTGTTTGGAACATCATATGGTTTTAGTGATGTCGAGTTTTATGTTCTGATGTACGTTTCGTGCTACGGAAATGAAGGTAATTTCGAATGTTTGTTGTTAGGTACTTTCTTTTATAGAAACATTATTGCCGACGTAGTATTAAAAACCCCAGAATTATATCGGTAGATTTTATTTGTAATTATGTAATTCATCATGTCTATCATTCAGGTTCTGCACAAAGGAACCCAGTCGAATCCAACAGCCGGATATCGTATCAATTAATCATAATTAATAATTATTATTATTAATAATAAATACAAATTATTAATGCCTAACAATAAATTATGATAATTTTCACTAGGTACTTGATAAAATTATTATTAATTAGTTATAATTCATAATAATAACTAATCTAACATTTAGGATCTAGACATTTAGACCTAGTGATCTAGATAGAAGGGTGATCTGTACAAAGATGATAATGAACCGTTGTGGCATGAATTTGCAGAGTTTTTGGTTTATTTTTATTCGATTTTCTGAATCTACATATCTTGAATCGTAAACCAACCAATTTTGAGGGGGGGGGGGGGGGAGGTGAAACATTTTTTTTCTTCGCTAGATTCCAATGGTTCATTATTGAAGATAATACACCAAGATCCGTCCGTCCGCCGTACGCAGTACGCCGTCACCGGTAAGGTTTTCAAAATTGAATTTGGACGATAGGAACTTAAAGAGAAAAGAGTTTTTATCTTCCTTTGGGTGCTTCAACCTTTCTTCCAAAAAGTTGCTCCTCGAAAAAAAAAATGTTGTACTCGAGTGTGCTGGCTATAGCTAGTCTTATTATCAGTGGGAAAGGTGTAGCTATTATATATAGATAAATTAGCTCGGGTACAAAAGGGTACAAGTCATTACTGTCCCTTTAAAGTTATAAAACAAAGAAAAAATCATCCGTTCATCTTGAAAACTTTTTTTTTTAATATTCTTAGATAATAATCAATATTGTTAGATTATAATTATTGATAATTATCAGTCAGACGATTGATTGCCAAAATATAGCTCTTAACACCATGTCAAAAATTTTCGAACGAATTATACTCCGCCGCTTACAAGGAGTAGTAGAGCGGTTGAAAATTATCCCAGACACTCAAATGGGCTTCAAAACCCGTCACGCCACCACCCACTAACTTGCTAGAGTGGTGTATTTTATTGGTAAAAACCTTCAAAATAAGAATTCAACCGTCCTACTTCTCCTTGATAGTGAAAAGGCCTTCGACTCCATCATACATAAACTTATCCTATTCAAAATCCCCGCCAGTTATTGCAAACTCTCCCCCTCCTCCACACCCATCACCATCCCTGCCAGAGTACCGCAAGGCTCTGTCCTCTCTCCCCTTCCCTCCAACATCTACATAGCCCATGTCTTAAAAAATATGCCGCAAACATCTCGATTGCTGGATTTGCTGACGACCTAGCAATCTACTTCACCAGCCCACCCCCTGCAAAAGCCTGCAATAGGCTACAAAATGCAGCATACCTCATCATTTCCCGACTCGAACAATGGAAAGTAAAGGCCAACGCAGTCAAGACAGAGAGCATCATTTTCACCTACAAAAGACACCTTCCCCCACACATAGCGATCCGCTCAAATCCCATCCACTTTTCTAAATCCATCCAATATCTCGGCCTCCACCTTGATAAACGCCTCACTTGGAACGAGCATGTCAAACGTACAAACCAAACCGCTCGCCAACAACTTGGCCGTTACTTTCATCTCTTCAAGTCCCACGCCCTATCCAAAGAAGCCAAACTCCTTTTTGGTTTATTATCTTCGATAATGAACCATTGGAATCGCCCAAAGAAAAAAATTTTTTAACCCCCCCTCAAAATTTGTTGGTTTACGTTTCAAGATACGTAGATTCAGAAAATCGAATAAAAAACTCTGCAAATTCTTGACACAACGGTTCATTATCTTCTTTGTACAGATCACCCTTCTGTCTAGATCACTAGGTCTAAATGTCTAGATCCTAAATGTCAGATTAATTATTATTGTCAATTATCACTAATTATTAACAATTTTATCAAGTACCTACTGAAAATTATTATAATTTATTGTTAGGTATTGATAATTCGTATTTATAATTACTAATTATTATTATTAATTATGATTAATTAATACGATATAATTCTGGGGTTTTTAATACTACGTCGGTAATAATTTTTCTATAAAAGAAGTACCTACCAACAAACATTCGAAATTACCTTCATTTCCGTAGCACGAAACGCACCTCAGAACAACAAACTCGACATCACTTAAGCCATATGAGGTTCCAAAGAGCTTGTTAGTATGAAAATGGACCTGTATTTCAACAGTTTGATTCACGATCGGGTTGTGAGGCATAATCTTTGAGCCGTCATTGTGAACGAACGGCTGGTCGTACAAAGCTGCGGATGGTCTTAAAAAATTCTACGGAACAAACTCTATCTAAATATGAAATAAAAAACATACCGTTTGATGGGAATTTTTCGAGATATGGAATTTTCAAAATTTCAAAATTCGTTTTGAACCCCTTCCCCTTGACCTAGGGTTATGAAAAGTTTCGTGGATCATTGTGGGGCTGGTCCAAACCCAGAAACCAAATTTCGTAATTTTAACTCAACGCTAACTGGGCAAAGTGCCTCGGACGGCGGACGGCGTACGGCGGACGGCGGACGGCGTACGGCGGACGGCGTACGGCGGACGGCGTACGGCGGACGGACGGATTTTTTTTTATTCGATTTTCTGAATCTACGTATCTTGAAACGTAAACCAACAAATTTTGAGGGGGGGTTAAAATTTTTTTTTCTTTGGGCGATTCCAATGGTTCATTATCGAAGATAATAAACCAAAAAATCCGTCCGTCCGCCGTACGCCGTCCGTGGCACTTTGCCCAGTTAGCGTTGAGCTAAAATTACGAAATTTGGTTTCTGGGTTTGGACCAGCCCCACAATGATCCTCGAAACTTTTCATAACCCTAGGTCAAGGGGAAGGGGTTCAAAACGAAATTTAAAATTTCGACGATGTCATATCTCAAAATATTCAACTGAACCGTGTAATTTTTAGTTCACTTTTGAATGACCTGAAAAATTACGAATCTTTTAAGACCAATTGGATTTTTGTGCGACCAGCCGTTCGTTCACAGTGAGCGCGCAAAGGTTTAGGAAAAACACTAAACTTTCGCGTCGAAAACGGCCGTTATGTGACCCAACCTCCAGACGCCCAGAATAAAACTACGTTTTTCATCTTCCCGGTAAACTACAGTCTAGAAATTTTAACCGTGAGTCGGGGATAGACCACATTGCAATATTCACTCGGTTTCTCATCTGTAAAATTGTTTAAATAATACCTTTTTGTAATAATACAAATTAAATTTTGATGATGAGCTGTTGACTTGAAATTTTATAAATAGTTCAGAACTGGATCACAATGCAATATTCACTCGTTTTCTTGTCTGTAAAATTGTTTAAATAATACCCATTTGTTTAAACAAATTAAATTTTGATGATGAGCTAGATACTTGACATTTTAAATATAGGTCAGAAATGGATGACATTTCAATATTCACTCGGTTTGTATGACATGGTATGAGTATGGTATGGTATATTATTGTATGTATGATTTGGTATAGTACAGTATGGTATGATAGGAAAGAAATTCGTATGGTATGGTATGAGTACGGTGAGAATATGGTATGGTGCCGATTTGCAACACAGTCTGGTATTTATAAAGCCCTGATACGTTCCTCCATCACCTACGCTTCTCCAATTTATACAAAAACTACAAATCACACAAAACAAATGCATCCGCCTCTCGACCCACGCCTACCGACGTTGTACAATAGAAACCCTCCACAAACTACATTCAATTGATACAATCATTATAGATTATTATGTTTGTGCACTGTAGATATATGTTGTTGTTGAACTTTTGTTAAATTATATAATATAAGGTAATTATTTTGTAAAATAGGTACTATAAAAAGTGGCAATAAATATATTCATTCATTCATTCATTCATTCAATCGCCCCAAATTCCCAGACAAACTTTGATCCCACCCTAACACACTCATTCGACACATGAACATCCTTCATAAGCCCCGTTAGGGACACCACCACCCAAGGCGGGTCTGAGTACCCACCCACTACTTCCCACTGTAAGGGATGTGAACCCCGACAATTACTGTGTATATAGAACTGTAAATAAAAGTGTAATATAGAATTGTAAATAATTCATAATAATTGTGTATGTCTGTAAATACTTAGTAGTATTAAGGTCCACCGTCCTGTCAAGAGTTTTGTCTGCGAAATTTTCTCTTAGATGTATCATCCCTTCCAATAACCTCACTCTCATGCCTTTACCCTCCATCACCCCTCATTGTTAATCAACTTTTAGGGCCGAAAATACCCCCCCCCCCCCCCGTCGGGCACTATCAAGGTTGTTTTCCATGTGCCTGGGGGAGTATTCCATACCTCTCGCGGTATGGAATAAATAACGGAAACAACGGAAAGCAATGCATTCACAATGCTTCGAAATACTTAATTCGGCGGGAAATTTCGATTTTGGAGCACATAAATTCTTCCAACTTGAATTGGAACTTATACTGCACAGAACGTCCCGAAATAAAAAAAATCCATCAGAGCTAGTCTGCAGCTTTGTTCTTTAGTGCAAATTTATCGGAGGGCTCAACCGATATATTCGGAATTGAGACTGCGAACTGATTCAAATTGGAATAATCCGACGTCAGTCAGTAGATTTACGCGGCGAGCGTGAGGCGGAGATAATTGAAACCAACTTGCAATCTGTCAAGTGAGCTCAGTAATCGCCCAAGATTTAGTGGGTGCAAAGTGGAGAGGGCAGGCGAAAAAGAGGATTCGGCTATTGGGAGCAAGTGGCAATAAAATCTAACAGCCCTGTTTCACAAGCAATATTTTAAAAGAGGGTAATCTGGAGCCACTCCCGCCTATAAAGGGTGTTGCATTTTGTCTGGGTGCTCAAGGATCGTAAAAGTAGGAGGAAAAGGCCCATAAAAACGAAGCTGTCCATCCCTTTCGGACGACCCGTCTCCCTGCCTCTCTAAGCGACTCAAGAAAATCATCATTCTCTGCTTCGAACCTTGATGCCAATTATCACCTGTACTGATTGCTCAGCACCGCACTCCTCAAAAGATAATGCCTTCATAATAATTAAATACTACTGGGATAAAATTGGGGCTTTCTTTTCCTCTTTCCGAGTGCATGAATGATGTAGGTATATGGTCTCCAATCTAAAAGAATCTGTTTTGAAATTTAGCAATTTTAGAGCTCTCATGCAGTATTTCGTTTAAGACATTAAACGGGCCGTACTGAAAATTTTGCTGGATTTTCCATAACTGAGGAGTCTAAAAGCACACCCTATAATCTAATTTTCTTAGCTTCTCTTATTTTGGGAGACAGTAATAATATATATATACATTTCCCATATCATTATCCACTCCAAGGTAGGGAGGGTTGTCATAGTTTTCGCATACGAATTTCGCATTACTATTTACGGATTTCTATATTACTATTTACGGATTTCGTATTACGAAACCTATTCTGTTAACCTCCTAACCTCCTTCTGTTTTTTGTTGGGGGCCTTTATTCGGAATTCAGGGTCTTTTTATTATTTTTTATTTTTTTTTTTATTTAATGAAACGCGACGTCAAGCGTAATCCTTCAGAGAATTACGAAAAATCTGAGGTCCTCTTTGGACAGTTTTCCGGCAAAATTCGAAATCCGTCGAAAAAGTGAAGTTTACTCTCGCTCGGAATACTTTCTGGCGGCGTCGGCGTACTTCATGTGGAGGATTCCCATCTTCCAAAGATGAATCAAACAATAAATTGTCCTACATTGTCACGTCTCTATCACTTATAATCAAATTTATAGGAGAACCTACACCAATAGAAATAAAATTAGTGTTTACTAATATTTTGGGTATTTTTCAATATACGGGTATTTTACCAATATTTTGGATATTTTTCAATACCCAATATTTTGGGTATTAGTGGCGACTGAACAAAAAAAATGCTAATAATATTAGTATAACAACTAATATTATTTCATTATGCGACAGAAATGATTAGTTATTTTGATTAGTGATTAGTGTTCGTACCAATATTATTAGTTAATAAAAGATTGTGCAATAGGGCCCAGATCCATAAATATAAAAGAAAGAACCGACCTAAATTGCAGAAGTCGTAAACCACAACTACCCCCTACCGGCGATGCTGGGCGATAGCATTTGAATTAGGGGAAACAATCCGAAAAGCAATCCAAAGGTGAATGGATTTTATCGTTTTAGGTAGAAATTCACTTGTGTGCATCAAATATTTATGTAAAATAGTCATTCCTCCGCAGTTTGAGAATGAAAAATACCCTATTAATAGCCAGTAGTGTTACTTTCAATTCTCCTTCTTCTTGGAGTGCAGTATCCGAATTCGGACGTTGGCGACCTCTCACATATAATCCTGTGATGCACGTCTTCACAAGTTATACGGGACCTACAGTTTATCGCCGGTTCCGAACGGCACTATTTGAGAGGCTGTACTAGGCAAATGATACTGGTGGTAGTTTGCCATTGCTTTCCACCAGGTGACCGCCGCAACGGCTAAGTATGTGAAAAATCCTTTCACGCCAGCGGGGATTGAACCCAAGATCTTACGCATCGCGGACAGACGCGCTTGTCCACGAGGCTACCGGCGGCCACCTGGTGGAAAGCAATGGCAAACTACCACCAGTATCATTCAAGTACCACCAGTAAAGTACCATTGAAAGTACCACCAGTACTTTCAATTAGTGAACTAAAAAGTGCCAACATGTGTAACGTGCTCCGGCGATTTGAAATTAAATGGGTTGATTGTGTGCCTTTTTCCATGCATCTCACTCCGCAATTCCGTGAGTTACATTGCATTCGTGGCCTTGCAAAACGAAAGATCTCCGAGTCAACCAATCAGCTGAATGGGCATTTCTCCTGTACCAGGTTTAAGTCATCAATATATATATATATATATTGTTAATGTACATATATGTTAATATGTACTGTATGTATACTATACAGTATACGGGGTGTCTACAGAAACTATGGGTCGAACTCAAGGAATCAATTCTATAGCTAATTTTCAACAGAAAGTGCCTATTAGAATTTTTCATTACTCAATTAAAAAATCTACTTTTTTCACTTTTAAGAGTTTGTTGTGTTTTTGACCTTGTCTCAGTAAAACGGCTCCCACTCCCTTAAATTGATATGTAAAATAAAAGTTGAAGATACCGTTGAAAAGAGCGTTAAATTTGCTCTCTCCCTGATATAATATGAGTATATAATCTCCTGATATAATCTCCTCGTGACGTCCCGGTGGAAGCTCCTCGATCGAACATAGTAGGTACCCTGTTTTCCGAGATATGGGACGGTTGTTATTGTTCGGAGAGTGTCCCCATTCGATTCAGCGTCACAAATGTCAGAAGAGTGTGTCTTTCAATCCTAAGGTTGAAACACAGGGATACCGCTCAGAAATTGCGATACCGAACTCATTTCCATGAAGCAAGTTAGCTTTTGGTGGAAAACGTTGATTTTCATCTAAAAACCCACATTTTTCAGGCCTCAAACGTCGTTTCCTCCACCAAATTTCACTGTGAATACCATTTTTTGTATACCATTGGATAGTTGAGATTCTGGGCAAGTTTTTCTCGAAGAGTGCACGCCGAAAGAAGCCCGTACTGATAGCGCAAAATACGAAAGAAAAAATGGTGATTTTAAGAAATCTTCAAGTTTTGGACTTTGGCCATTAATTCCATCATTCGAGGATAGATATAATGTTTATTTGTAGAGGTCATTGACCGTTACAAGAGTTCGTTCAAAAAAAACTTCCGTGAACAAAATAAGTGTACCTATACTGGCATTATATCAAATAAATATATGAAAAAAGAAAATTTATAAGAAATACTTCATTACAGCACATAATATCATAACTGTATAAATCGACAGTCTATTGGTGGCAAAGCAATTCATTCGTTTGCAGAGAAGGCACGCAGCATCAGAGATTGGGCCACGAAGTTGTAGACTGCGAAAGCCTTCGCACCGTCTTCACCCACGTCCAGGACATCACAAAGAACCGATTCCAGCTCGCTGGTACTCATGCTTCCAAGGGGTTTCCCCGGTTTTATGTAAAACGAAAGGTAGTGGCGCCGATACGGTTCATACAGCGGGCATAGCAGAACCCAATGTATGGCATTCTCTACAGCTCGCAAATTGCAATGCATACATGGCATCGTGCCATCTATTGTGTACGCCACTCTCTTATGGTAAAAGCGGGTAATATCCTTCGACGCAAGGCGCATCTGTGCCAAGAGCCTTTCCACATGGATGTTCCTGTGGTTCCCCAAATAGTGCTGTCTTCTTCCAAACTCGACTATCCGCCTGTAGAGCGGATTGAATGCAGAATCGCAAGTCCTCTGAATATCAAGGGACCAACAATGGTTGATGTACCGCTGCAGTAAGCCATTCCGTTCCACACCCAGCCTGTCAGAGGTCATGTCCTCCAAGAGATCCGCCGCTCCAATCGCTAACAGTGAGGCTTTTATTTTGGTGAACCAATTGTACCTTGGATCATTATTTGAGCCATCAGCATCCGATCTCATCAACTCCTCCAAGCAGACTCTCGGCCACCTCCCACTGCTCATCCTCAAGATCTTGGCTAGGTATTTGAGCGCACGTGAAAAAATGTGGGCGCCAAGACGAACTTGTCCACACTCAAGCCTAAGGTAGTGTCCCGGGGTGTTTCTCGGCAAGCCCAATTGGGATTTTAGGAAAGCTGACTGGACAACTTCAACTTCTTCTCCGCACCATATACCCCAGACCTCCGCCGCATACAGCAGGACCGACTCGACCATGGTCTCAAAAAGTTTAGTCTTGGCATCCCATGACAGTACTCTGCCCCTCCAGAAGATTTCTCTAGTACAGCCCATCGCCATTTTGCTCTTGGATATTGCCTGCTTCGCCTGCACTTTGAACTGACCTGAGCTTGAGAGGGTAACTCCCAAGTACTGGAATTGACGCACATACTCCAAGGAGACCCCTCCACAGATTATGGGTCTCATCCTTCTCATTCTTCCACGGCAGAAGACCATAACTTTGGTTTTTTTATGATTAATGGTTAGCTTGTTCACATCACAGTATTCCTTAAAAGCATTCATTTTCCGCTGGGCGTCCGGAGGCGAGTCCGCCAGAAGCCCCAAATCATCAGCAAAGGCCAACAGCAGTAGCTCCCGCCCACCCATCGGAATACCATGGCAGCCCCTCTCCCTCATAAAATTGACACAGTCAGACATGAAAATGATGAATAACAGGGGGCTGAGTGAATCTCCCTGAAGCACCCCCGCCGTTATATCCTGGCTGAACTCCACGCCCACCAGTGGCTGAATCTTGAAACAGGCTCCTCCATAGAATGATTCCATCATCTTAATGAACCGAGAGCTCACTCCCAACAGTCTCAACTTGGCCCAGAGTAGCTCGTGCTCTATAGAGTCAAACGCGCGGGAAAGGTCGACCATAATTGTGAGTAAAGGGTGCTTCTTCTTGAGCATCGTATGGCATGCAATGGTATGGAGAGCGAAGATTTGGTCAGAACAAGACCTCCCCTCCCGAAACCCCGCCTGTTCCTCTGGGAGAATCCCATTAGTCTCTGCCCACCCCTTCAGCCTATTTGCCAGTATGCTTGTAAAGAGTTTGGCCATACTGTTAATCAATGCTATGCCTCGATAGCAAGCAGGATCCATTTTGTCTCCTTTTTTGAACAGAAGCCGCAGTGAAATGTCTCCCCATCCATCTGGCACAGCTCCATTCTCTAGAATGTCATTGAACATTAGGAGGACATGATGCCTCCAGTTCTCTGGCAGGACCTTCAATACATCATTGGGAATCGCATCACTGCCCGGAGCCTTCCCATTTTTGGTTCTTGCCAGCGCTCTGTTCAGTTCCTCAGCACTGATTTCCTTGTCGAGGGCCTCCACATATATCTCTTGAATGTCGTCTTGGTGGGGATGAATGCCTGTCCACTGAACATCATCTTCCCTCTGACCCCTCAGCTGAGGTTCATCAACCAACCGGGGCAAACCGTTCAAGCCCAGTTGATCAGGAGACGCCTGCGGCAGCTCGAGCTGATTTTCTAGCCCATTTGGGGTCCCAGGCAAACAGCCTGGTTTACTGGTGCCGTAAACCCTGGCATAGTATGTCTTCCAAATCCCACAGGGTATAGGATTGTCATTTATTTTTCTCTTTTTCAATTGCCGAACGACGCCCCAAAATTCCCCTGAGTTCTTGCAGTTATTTATCTGTTCTCGTCTTTTAACATAGTAGTTGGACTCAGCTGCCTTCCGAAAAGCATTGTATTTACGCTTAGCCTCCAAATATAAGACCAGTAGATCATTTGGGTATCCCTTCCTCTTATATTTCCTGAAACTCTTCCTGGCTTCATACTTCAGAGTCCTACACTCCGGGCTGTACCAGGGCTTGTGCAAAACCAACTTGCCTTTCCCTTGGATTTCTTTATTCTTAATGAGTCCAACCTCTGTGCCAGCCCTCTCAATGGCTCTCCTCAGACCGCCATACCAAGCGGAACGCCCATCCCCATCCAACGCAGGAGGACTCACTCCGCTCAGACGCACAGCAAATTCCTTCAGGAGCGTAGGGCTCCTATCGTAGTATCTCCTCATGCTCCTGGGGGCGCCGCACTGGGACTCACTTTCTGAAGAAACAGCTCCAAGACCGGTCCCGATTGGAAATGCAAGCGCCACAACTACTGGCAGGTGATCCGATATCAGTGTGAAATCTTCAACCATCAAATCAACAACGTGATCAGCCGCCTCGAGATTGACAAGTACCAAGTCATTGACGCTGCTTCCCCTTCCCCCACCTATATAAGTGTAATTTGCCGGACTGTCCGCCGCGGAGCGCCCATTGCAGACCAGCAGGCCCACCTCCTCACAGATATCGTTTAACATGAGGCCCCGTCTATTCGTTGTTCGGTCCAGAGAGGTACGGCAAGGCTGCAAACGAGTACTAGACATTATGCCAACATCCATATCTCCAAGCTCCCCCACCCTCGCGTTAATGTCACCCCCAAACAGCCAGACCGAGTGCGCAGGCATATCACTCTGCACATGCCTTATGGCGTCCTGCATTAATCCAATAGCACCATCATCATCCAGGGAGGGGCTGAAGTAAAAAATACCAGCCGCTAATACCAGGTGAGGGAACACAAATTTTAGAATAATCCAATAATTAGTTTTGTCAATCACTGTACAGAATGGTTTATAATAATTCTTGACAAACAGCACTAATCCACCACTCGCTCTGCCATAACTGCTCTCACGTACCGCCGGTACTTCATAACAATCATATTCCCTCAGGCTGTCAGGGATCAGGAACTCTCGCGACTCATGCCAGGTTTCAACAAAACCAAGGATATCATAGTTACATTTATTTAATTGCAAATTCAAATCTTCATCAATCATTTTCATTTTACCATTTACATTCAAAAAACAAATATTAAAGTAGGTTGGGTGTCCATTTTCATCAACATTCAGGCAGTCCGAGGTCTTTCTCTTCCGTGGTTGCTATAAGTTTGGCTTCTTCGCCGGTCCACCCGGGCTTATCGCCGCCCGTTTCCTCTTGTTGCCGTAGTTACTCTTCAAATCAGCCAAGGAGTTAACTTTTCCTTCAATCTCCAATCCAAATCCCCTAATTTTAGCGTTTAATCCCTCGTCCATTACGATCTTCCTGAAGGCAAGTAGCTCCCTCCTCGCCTCCCGCTGTGCGTACGTGTAGTCCTGACTTATAGAAATTTTAGTGCCCCTGAGATTTTTAGCTGCACCAATAACTTCCCATTTTGTCATAGAGATCAGAAACACGACACGAACCGGCCTTGTATGGTTAACTCGTCTGGGCCCGAGACGTACGACACTCTCCACCTGGTTGAAATCAATATCAATTTTAAGTTGATCCTTGAAAAATGACTTTAGAACTAGCCTAAGTTCCTCTGTACCTGCTTCGGTCATCATTAGAGGAGATAGCAAATTTAATGTTCTTTCCAACGGTATCGTCAACTTTTAACTTACATATTAATTTAAGGGAGTTGGAGCCGTTTTACTGAGAAAAGTTCGAAAACACGAAAAAAATCTTGAAAGTGAAAAAAGTCGGTTTTTGCGTCGAGTATCGAAAAAACTCTATGAGGCACTTTTTGTTGTGAATTAGCTGTAAAATTGATTCCGTGAGTTTGTCCCATAATTTCTGTAGTCACCCTGTATTGTATACACTGTTAGAGGTAATAAGGAGAAATAGGTCAATGGGTCGAGTCCCGCATTTTATGGGTTCTGCTTAGTCCACAAAGTATACAAATGTATAACAGCATCTCTACGCGTATCCGATCATGTGCGCAGTGATGATCATTCAGCTAGTTTAGTTTACTTTTTGGGGCACCCTGTACACATGAGGAATATTATTAAAATTTAATAATTGATAGATACTCAAACTTTCATCCAAATGGGTTGATTTAATCAAACCCATTTGGATGAAAGTTTGAGTATCTTATTTTGAGAGGAAGTACTCACCTATGAAGACCAATGATCTCGTACGACCCATCAAAACATTGCGTAACAAAAATTGAATGGCAAACAGCACTTCCGCCCTTCGAAAGACCCTTCCCCCTATTTCCCTGTCAAATCGTAAAAACCAGGCATCTGATCCTAGTCATGTCATCGCCGACAAGGCGATAAAAATTGAATACGCAGTTTTTCCTGTCTGAAACTCAATCTATCAAACGAACGACAAATGAAAAAATGATTCGATGTTGGCGGAGAAGGGGGCGCTTACGGTAGTGCGCCAGGCGCTGGTGGTTCCTGGGCGCCCATTTCCATCATTAATTGAGAACGAATATTAGCGTCGTTAGCACGCTGTTGACCTCCAGTTGACAGGTCATCAACCATTTGAGTGAAGAACTTACGAATACAGTTGCGTGTTATTTACGTGATGCAGGCTGAATTAGTTCGTTGTTAATATTTAATCATTAATTATAGTAATATCACTGAACTGCTGGAATTTAGACTTCAAGACGGCAAACCATTGTCAATGAACACTTGGAAATCGTGATTTCCATTTTCCGCGAGGACCGGCTTATTAATAAGTTGGTTTTCAGGCCTCTTATTCTCTGTAGTATCTTATTAAACATAGGTATTTAGTTTTGTATAGCAAAATTGGTGCAGAGTCGTCAATAGTAACAATAAAAGGATATGCACTGGAGCACACCAGAGCATCGGATATTGTATTGAAGGGAACTCATTTTGGGCACTCCAGTTCAAATTTTCGTCAAGTGTTTTGAAATATCCTATACGATTCTCCTCTATTTGCCTTGAATATTACTCTAAATAACTTGAGGATGGCTGAGTACTCCTTGAAATGATCAAAATTCCACGCTGCACAGGTCCATGATTAGTTGATCATTTTTCCTAAACAATAATAGAGGAAACGACGGCACATATTTTTTAAGTACATAGTTCTTGCATATATCTGTGATAACTACCATACAATACGTACGGTGAGATGCCCAAAATGCATCTCTAAGATACCCACTCGAATAATACGGGTATTCACGGTTGAGCTTGCCGAGTTAAACGTGCTAAGTTGAATACTTCGTCCTCAGAAAAATCATGAGGCACCCTCGGTGTGGTAACGTGTTATCACGAATCTCCTGGTGGTGGTGTGATTATATTTTTAAGTAGAAGGCGGATACAGAAGGCAGAATACAGTTGGTGGATTTCCGGGTGAAAATGTGAAGAAGAAGAAGGCGTTGACATAAAATTGAGATAAAATGTAAAAAAAAAAAAACAACAACAACGTTCTCGGTATTTTGCTACCTTCCCGCCTAGGTTATATTATTTGACGTTTGTTTACATAATATGTTATCAGTATTCTGACGAAGATTCAAAATGGTGGAAACGGTATAGGCATAGGTATAGTTTGAAGTTTTTTTTAGTAGTTTTTTGAAGTTTTTGTAGTAGTTTGAAGTTGTTTTTCGTTGTGACCCGTTTGAAGGATGGACGGGGAGTTGAAATCAACACCGTACCGTAGGATGGACATCAAAACAACTTCAAGATCTTGGAGACTTTCCTCCCAGATTTCCTCCTCGTCGTCAGTGGATTCGGAGTTGATGAGATTAACTATTGTTCTTGTAACAATTTCGTCAACTTGTCTTTGTTTTGGCTCTTCTTCGGCATTTTTGTAAATTAAAACTCACATATTATGTGAGTTTTAATTTACAAAAATGCCGAAGAAGAGCCAAAACAAAGACAAGTTGACGAAATTGTTACAAGAACAATAGTTAATCTCATCAACTCCGAATCCACTGACGACGAGGAGGAAATCTGGGAGGAAAGTCTCCAAGATCTTGAAGTTGTTTTGATGTCCATCCTACGGTACGGTGTTGATTTCAACTCCCCGTCCATCCTTCAAACGGGTCACAACGAAAAACAACTTCAAACTACTACAAAAACTTCAAAAAACTACTAAAAAAAACTTCAAACTATACCTATGCCTATACCGTTTCCACCATTTTGAATCTTCGTCAGAATACTGATAACATACTTGCTGTCGACGTTTACCACACCTCGGACTCAGTTAACTTAACACAGCTGATAACGCACTTTGATAACATCTTTGCGACCGATTTTCTCCACGTTTAACCAGTTTAACACATTTAACTCGTTAACACGTCGACAACGCCCCGACCGTGAATACCCCTAGTGTGCTGTTGAGAATTTCAGATTTAGTACTTACAGTAGGTAATTTGCATCCTACCCGGTAAGTAGGAGACAATCGGTTGTTGTGGATCTCTAATTTCATAACATTCTAATTTTTGGAGGAGCTCCGATTTTGGTGTACCCGTTCTCCCGATCCTTAGTCAAAGAAATGACAACTTTTGCGAGTGACACACAATATTTTTCAGCCCTGAGTAGTTTGTTTTGATATATTATAACTTTGTGTGAATAAATAAATACAAAGTTTGAAATCCGACATTATGACTCAATAGGTGGCAACTAATCAAGGTATGTTTTATAGTGATGCGCCAACTTCACAAGGGCTCTTAGTAGAAGGGGAAGCAACGCAAGGGATTATGATGTCGGGGTCTGGACGAGGAGGAAGCTGTGATAATTAGCGAGTAATCCTCTGTGTCCAAAGCTGGAGCTAAAACCGCGATAACAGTTCCTGGATTAAAGGCCCAACACCCTGATAAATGTCCTTCACAAATCCTCCCTTTTTATATTACAACCGTTTCGGCATCTCTCCCTTCACCTCATTTACAATTCACTTTCCCTTGAGGGAATTATCCCGGATGGCAGGGCAGACGTGGACAACCTGATCCAGGGAATTCCCGTGCCAGATTTGAGGAGCAGTCGTTTGTAAAATCCCTGCAACTCACCTTGACGTGATTAGATTCATGCCGCTCTAGTTCAGGTATATATAAGGGCCTGGCGAATAACATAAAACAATAACTTTCCGATTCGTGAGTAAACACTACATTTATGAAGCCTTCGTTGGTAGGTCTACGAAGTATAATTAAAACTAGGTAATAAAGCTAGGGTTCGATCAATAATTATCGATCGAAGATATAATCTACGATACGTATGATACGTTGCAAGTTGTACACCCTACCTTCATTTTACCACGTTTATATTAGCTCCGCATCGTGTCCATCTGTCCAGGTGGAATCTTGCAATCGAGTTTAAATATTTTCTTGTCTGTAAATTTGTTTAAGCAATACCTATTCGTTTAAACAAATTAAATTTGGATTATGTGTTAGAGACTTGAAATTTTGAAAACATGGTTCGAGGATGGATGACAATGCAATATTCACTCGGTTAACCAAAACAAGAAATTTCTTGTCTGTAAAATTGTTCGAACAAATTTGATTTGCTTAATAAGGTAGATACTTGAAATTTTAAATATAGTTCGGTACCCAGCAAATAATTGGATGGTAGGCAATGCGAAACGGGTCTCACTGCAGAATCTGCATTTCATATTTTAAATTTCAAACATTGGCGGCTAAACAGGAAGTGCAATGCATGGGGATTTTTGGTTTATTATCTTCGATAATGAACCATTGGAATCGCCCAAAGAAAAAAAAATTTTAACCCCCCCTCAAAATTTGTTGGTTTACGTTTCAAGACACGTAGATTCAGAAAATCGAATAAAAAAAAATCCGTCCGTCCGCCGTACGCCGTCCCCCGTCCGCCGTCCCCCGTCCGCCGTCCGCCGTCCGCCGTCCGTGGCATTTTGCCCAGTTAGCGTTGAGCTAAAATTACGAAATTTGGTTTCTGGGTTTGGACCAGCCCCACAATGATCCTCGAAACTTTTCATAACCCTAGGTCAAGGGGAAGGGGTTCAAAACGAAATTTAAAATTTCGACAATGTCATATCTCAAAATATTTAACTGAAACGTGTAATTTTCAGTTCACTTTTGAATGACCTGAAAAATTACGAATCTTTTAAGACCAATTGGATTTTTGTGCGACCAGCCGTTCGTTCACAGTGAGCGCGCAAAGGTTTAGGAAAAACACTAATCTTTTGCGTCGAAAACGGCCGTTATGTGACCCAACCCTCAGACGCCCAGAATAAAACTACCTTTTGTCATCTTCCCGGTAAACTACAGTCTAGAAATTTTAACCGTGAGTGGGGGATAGACCACATTGCAATATTCACTCGGTTTCTCATCTGTAAAATTGTTTAAATAATACCTTTTTGTAATAATACAAATTAAATTTTGATGATGAGCTATTGACTTGAAATTTTAAAAATAGTTCAGAACTGGATCACAATGCAATATTCACTCGGTTTCTTGTCTGTAAAATTATTTAAATAATACCTATTTGTTTAAACAAATTAAATTTTGATGATGAGGTAGATACTTGAAATTTTAAATATAGGTCAGAAATGGATCACATTTCAATATTCACTCGGTTTGTATGACATGGTATGAGTATGGTATGGTATGGTATATTATTGTATGTATGATTTGGTATAGTACAGTATGGTAAGATAGAAAAGAAATTCGTATGGTATGGTATGAGTACGGTGAGAATATGATATGGTGCCGATTTGCAACACAGTCTGGTATAGACAGAAGGGTGATCTGCACAAGGAAGATAATAAACCGTTGTGTCAAGAATTTGCAGAGTTTTTTGTACTGGCCGTGTCAGAGTCTCATGAATATATAAAAAACCGATTGAAATCTTTCACTTGGACGTAAGACTTAAAAACGCAAAATAATAAATTTAAAAAAACCTTATTGTTAACTAGCGGACCCGACAGACTTCGTCCTGTCATAAAGATTTGTAATGTGGCAGTTTTTGTTCCTACGTATTTTATAGTCGTGGCTAAAAAATCTCCTGAAGAGAACCGTCACCCTGGTGATAAGGCGTTGTGAATAAAAAAGAATTAAATGTTTTTTCCTGTACCACCAGGTGCATCTAAGAAGTAAATCCCTCCAGTTTCATCATTTATTACTTTCATGATAGTATCAAATATTTGATGAGCGTGTGATGATATTACAGCATCATTGAGAGTTTGATCCCGATGAGCGTCATTTTGTAGCAATTGCAAACGTTGACTGGCTTCTCTGTAGGATCCACACAATTCACCATCAACAGTCCGTAAATCTTGGAATGATGTTGGGCCACGTACATTGACTAATAGCAGTCGTAAATAAAAACATTCATCATTGCTTGGATGTACTGAATAAATTCGACCAATCGCATCGGTGGAAATTTCTTTTGTCGTTCAAGTCACTCATACAAATAAACTAACCGCAAGTTATTGAAAACGACGTCATATTAGTCTTATTATCTAGGGACGCGAGAGCGTCCCGCCCGCCAAGAAAACCGAAGCCCTGAAAACCGAAGCGACTGAGACACTGATTACGCGACGGAACAAGTTGGGGTTTTCATCCTACCATAGCTCGGTCCCCTGAGTGTCTCGAGAGTTGATTTTTGGTTTATTATCTTCGATAATGAACCATTGGAATCGCCCAAAGAAAAAAATTTTTTAACCCCCCCTCAAAATTTGTTGGTTTACGTTTCAAGATACGTAGATTCAGAAAATCGAATAAAAAAAAATCCGTCCGTCCGCCGTACGCCGTCCCCCGTCCGCCGTCCGTGGCACTTTGCCCAGTTAGCGTTGAGCTAAAATTACGAAATTTGGTTTCTGGGTTTGGACCAGCCCCACAATGATCCTCGAAACTTTTCATAACCCAATCCAAGGGGAAGGGGTTCAAAACGAAATTTAAAATTTCGACAATGTCATATCTCCAAATATTTAACTGAACCGTGTAATTTTTAGTTTACTTTCGAATGACCTGAAAAATTACAAATCTTTTAAGACCAATTGGATTTTTGTGCGACCAGCCGTTCGTTCACAGTGACCGCGCAAAGGTTTAGGAAAAACACTAAACTTTCGCGTCGAAAACGGCCGTTATGTGACCCAACTCCCAGACGCCCAGAATAAAACTACCTTTTTTCATCTTCCCGGTAAACTACAGTCTAGAAAGTTTAACCGTGAGTCAGGGATAGACCACATTGCAATATTTACTCGGTTTCTCATCTGTAAAATTGTTTAAATAATACCTTTTAGTAATAATACAAATTAAATTTTGATGATGGGCTATTGACTTGAAATTTTAAAAATAGGTCAGAACTGGATAACAATGCAATGTTCACTCGGTTTCTTGTCTGTAAAATTGTTTAAATAATACCTATTTGTTTAAACAAATTAAATTTTGATGATGAGCTAGATACTTGAAATTTTAAATATAGGTCAGAATTGGATGACATTTCAATATCCACTCGGTTTGTATGACATGGTATGAGTATGGTATATTATTGTATGTATGATTTTGTATAATACAGTATGGTATGATAGGAAAGAAATTCGTATGGTATGGTATGAGTACGGTGAGAATATGGTATGGTGCCGATTTGCAACACAGTCTGGTATAGACAGAAGGGTGATCTGCACAAGGAAGATAATAAACCAATGTGTCAAGAATTTGCAGATTTTTTGTACACCAACTCTCCAGGGGCACGTGAGGACGTAAAACAAATTTCAGCTCTTGGGAACATCAGGTGTCGGGGGTATAACAATTTTAAAACCACTATTTTTCACGTTTTTCGTGTTCTTCTTGTTGTTGTTGTTGTTGTTGTTGTTGTTCATTGACGGGGCTACAGCCCAGCAGACAAATCGGATCGAGCTGAAATTTTGCACACACGTTTGTTATGCTCCAAGGGAGTGCCTTTTGACCATTTTTTCTCCCTCCCCCCATTTCCCCCCCAATTAGGGGGGAAATAGTGTTTTTTAGGAATTTCAAATGGTCATAACTCCTTCAAAATTGAAGCTTTGTCAGACTTTCTTTTTTAGTTGTGTTCAGCTTTTCAAACTGTTTAATGTGAGGTCAAAAAATGCTTCCTAAGGGGGAAAATAAAGGAGTTATGGTGATTTTTCTATTTTCAACAACAACTGCCGCAAATATTGATGAAAATTGGTGCGGTTGGTCTTAAAATGTCCGCTAGGTTGTCTAGAATATGCTCAATAATTTTGAACTAAATCTCAATCGATTTGACTGATCCACAGCCAAAAATACGTGAATAAATTCCACATCTACTAATTTGGCTAATTTCCGAAAACATCAAAGTTGAACGGTGGTCAGAAAAATTGTCGTAGAGTGGCGCCTGTTTAACGATCGATAGGAAATTTAATGGGCTTTCGAATGAGGGTAGCACACTTTGCCACTTTTCCCAACCGTTCTCGAGTTATTCGCGATTTTTGGTATAAAAACGTGCGTTTTACGTTTTGCAAACTTTCTGTGGCCGCCGGTAGCCTCGTGGACAAGCGCGTCTGTCCGCGATGCGTAAGATCTTGGGTTCAATACCCGCTGGCGTGAAAGGATTTTTCACATACTTAGCCGTTGCGGCGGTCACCTGGTGGAAAGCAATGGCAAACTACCACCAGTATCATTTGCCTAGTACAGCCTCTCAAATAGTGCCGTTCGGAACCGGCGATAAACTGTAGGTCCCGTATAACTTAAGCTAACATAAGTATTACTGGTGGTCACGAGTAATCAGCGGTGGTACAACTGTAATGAAGTAATGCTTCAATTCAGGCTTGTTTATGTGGCAAAAAGCTCCCGCCAACAGCATTGAAAGAAGCGTAAAGCTCCCTGCTGGTGTAACAGAGGAAACATATTAGGTGAAACCGAGGGTGACTAAGGGTGAGAGGGGGTTGTGGGAAGGAGACAGGGAACAGGAAAACATTGACGGTGGAGGTTAGGGGTAGGAGGATCAGGTTTCTATATGCACACTCAACAGCGAGGTGCGAAGCACTGAGCATCCTATATATGTGGCTGGCGGGCAAAATGGATATCATTCCTTTTTGCGGCTGAGGTTTTTTGGCGGGCCAGTTTTTACAACGGAGTTGTTTTTGGGGGATTACACTTACGGGACTGAAGTTTCTCATATTGAACTTCTTTACTCACTTGTCTGGTCAAAGTTGGCAAAGTTGGCGATTCATACTAGCTGGGACGTCGGTCGAGATAATCTGGCGAGGGCGGAAAAGTTTCGGGGGTTGACAACGTGTGCTGGGAAATATAAGCTGGAGAACTCATCAATCATTGGGGAGAGATCGGTCGGCGGTCCTCTAAGAAAGGTCTTATTACCTCCCATGATTGTGTTAGAAAACTGTTGACTTCATCCACTTACAAGTTGTTGAAGTAACATGTGTTGCTAATAGAGCATGAGCAATGCTGCTCCCAGATATTCGATTCTGCGGCTTAGATAAAAAATGGAGTATCATCGTGTTTGTAGTATTGCTGCTTGTACTGTGAAAAACTTGGTCATTGACATCATTTTCGATTCCATTTTCAGCCAAATAAGTTTCACCCAAGTTTTTTTCCTCTCCTGAAAAGTTAGGTATTACTGAGATGAGAGGTTATCATTCTTTGGTTCAAGCTGTGATGAGAGGTTCTCATTATAAGGCGGCGATATGGGCATTCCATTACCTAACTTATATGGATTGAATGTTATAGACAAAGTGAATTCTTTCTATTCACTGTGTTTTTGGATCTAGCAAAGTGTTTCGATACTATTTCTCATGAAATTCTCTTTGAAAAGCTCTATGAAGTGGGAATTAGGGACACGGCGCTTTTATGGTTTAAGAGCTATCTTAAAAATAGAAGCCAGATGGTGCGCGTTAATGGTATTTTGGGTGAGGTCTTGCAAATGCAGGGGTATGGAGTGCCGCAGGGCACGGTTCTTGAGCCTATACTGTACGCATTATATGCCAATCAGTTTTTTAAATCGGAAGCGGTGTCAATGGGTGAGGCAGTGATGTTTGCCGATGACACAGTTATGATTTTTAGTGGTGGCTCCTGGCATGAAACATTCAGAAAGGCTGAGACTGGTCTGAAATTTATTAGTTCTTGGTTGATAGAGAACAAACTAACCCTTAACGTAAGCAAAACCGTTTTTTTGCCGTTTTCATGGTCTATGAAAACTATGCCTTCGGAGGAGATGATATTGAAACTTCACCGAGTTGATTGTCAAGCCCCCAGTACGTGTCCATGCCCTCCTTTAAACCGTTCTAACCAAGTTAGGTACTTAGGACTAATTATTGACAATTTATTGAAATGGGATAGGCATATTAGTACTCTTCAGGGCAAACTAAGAAAATGTATTTACGTTTTTTCCTTTCTAAAGAAAATAGTGAGCACTGATATACTCAGACAGATTTACTGTGCGCTCGTCCAGTCTCTGCTACTCTACGCTTTGCCAATTTGGGGTAGTGCCTATGAAAGTACTCTCAACAAGATTGTTGTACTCCAGAAATATTTTGTACGAGCGGTTTCTAAATTAGACAGCAAAGCTCATACAAGCCATTTGTTTGTAAAACTGAATCTCTTGAATCTCCGCGATATGTACAAGAAAGCTGCTGTACAGCAGTTACATACTTAAAAGTGGTGAATTTTCTACTCCAACCCACTCTATGTTTACCCGATTTGCTAATAACGACTCACTAGCTCTTCCAAAATTAAACTTTACAGCTTCTCAAAAATTTTTCCCCTATCAAGGCATTCTAACTTTCAATAGTTTTCCTAATACAACTAGAGTTGAGTTAATTGAGCAATCAAAAAATAACCCTAAGAAAATAAAAATTGTTAAAAAAACATTATTTTCTTACAAGTAGTTAGAACCATAATATAAGTAGGTATAACAACATGGAATAAAAATACTGTAATTCTGCTACCACCATTATTAACATTTCGATTGAATAGTATGCTTGCGCTCTGTACAATTTCATTAGGCTTTTGGTAATTACCGAGCGATGAACAAGTTGTTCATTCCCCAACACGGGCTGGTGCCCATATGGGGAATTATATTTCCGAATATTTTATTTCACTTAAGGCATGTGTTTATTTTTGTTTATGACTGCATAATGACTGTATTTTTGTATATGACTGTATTATGTAATGGAAATAATAATAATAAAAAAAAAATTGCATATAGAGCTTTTAGGGAATCACTGAATTTCTAATTAACTCCTACTTGTGCATTGCCAAATTGATGTTTTTAGCGAATTTTCGAAGAAAATGTAGATATTGTTCTCGGTCCAAAATATCTAAAAGTCGAATTTTCGAAAAAATTTCATACCAAAATTCGTTTCAGACCATCCTGAATCCACTGCCAAAAGACACCAAAAATTATACGTATATAAATAAAATTAATTTATGAGGAAAAATTCCTTATAAACTCCCAAAATGGAATATTTTGACAAGTGACACCTCATTTTGAAGGGTTTTTGTGCTGAACACGATTGTGAAATCAGAATGGCAATATCTCATTCCGTTCTCAAACTGAAGCACTTTGAAGATGAAGAAACGTGGTTGTTACTTGATATGATCTTCATGGTTATTCTGCTCTAATCTGTTGACGGAATGAGGTATCGCAATTCTGACTTGACCGTCGTGTTTAGAGTTGAAATATCGAAAAGCTGAGGGGGGTTTGGGGTGGGTGGGGGGGGGGGGTCACTCAAAAATTGAAAGTCAGACAAGTGACACCTCATTTTAAAGGTTTTACACGCTGAATACGATCGTGAAGTCGAAATAATTCCAATTATTGCGATATCTTATTTCGTTCTCAAACTTTAGTACATTGAAGATGAAGAAACGTGGTTGAACCTTGATTTATTCTTCATCGTTAGTCTGCTCTAATCTGATAACGGAATGCGATATCGCAATTCTGTCTTCACCGTCGTGTTTAGAGTTGAAATATCGAAAAGCTTTGGGGGGTTTGGGGTGGGGGGGGGGGGGTCACTCAAAAATTGAAAGTCTGACAAGTGACACCTCATTTTAAACGTTTTTACACGCTGAATACGATCGTTTAGTCAAAATTACTATATCTTATTCCGCTCTCAAACCGGTTTTTTTAATCGATTTTGCTTTTGGCATTTTTATCTATAGGTAAAAACAGTTTTTGCACGCCAAAGACGTTAATGTTGGAACCCAGTACTTAGTATGGACCCATTGAGCAACACCTCGAAATTTGGGAGGTGTCTATCTTCAAAATCGAGATATCGTGCCGAAAAGTTGGTGGGCATCGGGCAATAAGGCTGGGCAACGCCTTGACAACAACTATAATATTGCCGATTATTTGCTCTCGGGGGGGGGGGGGGGGGTCCATGAATCCGTCCCATTGAATCCGCCGCTGCATCCTCATACACCCAATTACCTAAACTGTCAAAAGAGTTAAAATTAGGAGTTTTTATCGTCGGATCGGTGGTCACTGTAGTCGAGAATAGTTCAAAGATGTTTGAAAAAGGGAGCGGAGTGAACGAGCTCTCTTTGCAATAGGTATGTTCGTGGGTACCTACACATTACCTTGTCCTTAATTTCATCTTCTTCATTTGTAAGTGTCCTTTTGCAGGATGCCAAAATGAACTGATTTCAGAAATGAGCACTATTATTATTATTTATATTAGTTGAAACTGTTGGTTGAGGATACTTAGTAGTTGTTTGATCATAGAGGTACAATGAACGCACTCCAAACAAGCCGTGTGCTGGTGGCTAGGTAAGTAGGCTCTCGACCGCCTGCTCTCTCGTACGTCGCACAGTGAATCTAGCGGGACAAAAGTCCAAAAATGAAGTTGCGATTGTTGACAAGGAAAGAGCCTGTTTTGACTTGTAATATGTAGGTGAACAATAAACAGAGTGAAAAAGGAGGAGGCAATGTACATTAAACCGGTTAGACCAGTCATAACAACTCATAAGAGATAGCAAGCAGATTTCAAAGAGAAAAGACTTTTCGTTGAGCGACTGTCGAAAATAGATAAGTTTTCGTTAAGTGTTGTTCTTGCTTTACCATGGAAAGGAATCCAAAAGGTGAATATTACAGCATTATTTTATTTATTTTTGACATTTTCATGTCTTTCATATGGCACATAACTCAAAAACCGTTACGAAAATTGACTACGAAAATTGTCCCAAATGAGTTTCTGACGATTTCCGCGTACAACCGAGTCATTGCTAGGGGAATAGTACTTTGTCATTTGTCATCGGACAAAAATTATTATTACTATTAAACGGGCAAAAACGGGCAGATAATAATAATTATTATTATATTCTTGTTTATTATAATTATATTTTATTATTACTATATTATTGTCAATCGTGCAGAAAAAGTTTCGGTCTCAAGAATATTCTATGATTCTAAAATAATTGTAGAATCATAGAATATACAATTATTGTATATTTCTTCCATTTTTTCCATTTTTTATTGTATATTTTTTTCATTTTTCTTCCATTTTTTTTATAATACTAAATGTGTTATTATAAATATTATATAATATTGAAGATTGTATTTTTTGCATATTTCTTAAAATTGTAATACTTCTGAATATCGAAAAAAAAATAAATAAAAATAATTCTGTTCAGTACTTACCTGTATAATATTCTTGGTAAATGAATTAAACATCTAGGGACGCGGGAGCGTCCCGCCCGCCAAGAAAACCGAAGCCCTGAAAACCGAAGCGACTGAGACACTGATTACGCGACGGAACAAGTTGGGGTTTTCACCCTACCATAGCTCGGTCCCCTGAGTGTCTCGAGAGTTGATTTTTTGTACACCAACTCTCCAGGGGCACGTGAGGACGTAAAACAAATTTCAGCTCTTGGGAACATCAGGTGTCGGGGGTATAACAATTTTAAAACCACTATTTTTCACGTTTTTCGTGTTCTTCTTCTTCTTGTCGTTGTTGTTGTTGTTCATTGACGGGGCTACAGCCCAGCAGACAAATCGGATCGAGCTGAAATTTTGCACACACGTTTGTTATACTCCAAGGGAGTGCCATTTGACCATTTTTTCTCCCTCCCCCCATTTCCCCCCCAATTAGGGGGGAAATAGTGTTTTTTAGGAATTTCAAATGGTCATAACTCCTTCAAAATTGAAGCTTTTTCAGATTTTCTTTTTTAGTTGTGTTCAGCTTTTCAAACTGTTTACTTTGAGATCAAAAAATGCTTCCTAAGGGGGAAAATAAAGGAGTTATGGTGATGTTTCTATTTTCAACAACAACTGCCGCAAATATTGATGAAAATTGGTGCGGTTGGTCTTAAAATGTCCGCTAGGTTGTCTAAAATATGCTCAATAATTTTGAACTAAATCTCAATCGATTTGACTAATCCACAGCCAAAAATACGTGAATAAATTCCACATCTACTGATTTGGCTAATTTCCGAAAACATCAAAGTTGAACGGTGGTCAGAAAAATTGTCGTAGAGTGGCGCCTGTTTAAGGATCGATAGGAAATTTTATGGGCTTTCGAATGAGGGTAGCGCACTTTAGCACTTTTCCCAACGGTTCTCGAGTTATTCGCGATTTTTGGTATAAAAACGTGCGTTTTACCAGTTGCAAACTTTCTCTTTCCTCTTTCTCTTCGACACCAATAATTACAATTATTGTAATGATTCTCAACAACAAAAATTTGCACAATCCCCAAGAAAAAATGCAACCAATTTTCAAAAAATTTCTAATTCAAATTTATTCAAATTTCTAATTCTTTCCATTTTTTTAAATTTAATAATAAGAATAATTGTATTAAATTTTGATAATTGTTTTTAAATTGTTGATTGTTTTAATTAATCGAAAATTTTAAAACTAATATTTAACCAATTCGCAAAAATTTTAAAACTACTTATTTTTCAAACACATTTCAGATAACAAACCATAATTTCCAAAAAATAATTATTCTTGTCACAAAAACAAGAAACAAAAGGCAAATTAGTAGGCGTGATAATTTTTTACTAAATTTTGACTAGGATAAAACTTCATTTAGGAAAAAATTTACTAGTTACCTCGTAGGTACTTTTGTTAAATTGAACCGTATTGTATAAGTACCACCCGAAAACTAGCCATGCAAAAAGATGTGATATCCCCCCAAAAACAACTCCGTTGTAAAAACTGGCCCGCCAAAAAACCTCAGCCGCAAAAAGGAATGATATCCATTTTGCCCGCCAGCCACATATATAGGATGCTCGGTGCTTCTTACCTCGCTGTTGAGTATGCATATAGAAACCTGATCCTCCTACCCCTAACCTCCACCGTCAATGTTTTCCTGTTCCCTGTCTCCTTCCCACAACCCCCTCTCACCCTTAGTCACCCTCGGTTTCACCTAATATGTTTCCTCTGTTACACCAGCAGGGAGCTTTACGCTTCTTTCAATGCTGTTGGCGGGAGCTTTTTGCCACATAAACAAGCCTGAATTGAAGCATTACTTCATTATAGGTGTACCACTACCGATTACTCGTGACCACCAGTAATACTTATCCCCCCAAAAAACACTCCGTGTAAAAATCACCCCGCCTCGCAAATATCATTCTTCAGAGGCCGGAAAAAGTTATGATATCCACTTTCCCCGCCCGCCCTTTTCCTCATTAAGGAGCTAAGTATAATGAAAAGCTTAACCACTTCACAAGCACCGTACCCCTCTCGAAATCTCCCCTTGGCGCTATTGCGAGACGTTTTTATTACTTCCACAAGCAACTAATACTTGATGGTGGTTAACGTTTTATACAAGTATTAGTTGCTTGTGGAAGTAATAAAAACGTCTCGCAATAGCGCCAAGGGGAGATTTCGAAAGGGGTACGGTGCTTGTGAAGTGGTTAAGCTTTTCATTATACTTAGCTCCTTAATGAGGAAAAGGGCGGGCGGGGAAAGTGGATATCATAACCTTTTCCGGCCTCTGAAGAATGATATTTGCGAGGCGGGGTGATTTTTACACGGAGTGTTTTTTGGGGGGATATCACATCTTTTTGTTGTTGAAGTGGGTCATTTTATAAAGAAGGTCTATGCAAAATTTCAAGTCGATTGGTCCGGTTACCCAGGCTGTAGACTCGTCAAAGTTGCCAAAATTAGCCTAAATTTCAGTTTTTTGTTTCTAAAAGTTTTTTGGGTTGAGATAATGGGTTAAACTTTCAAATGGCACTGGCAGATGTTAAAACGATGCTATGTGCAAAATTGCAAGTCAATCCGTGAAGGCGGAAAGGCCTAACTGATTAAGGAGAAAAAGAACAGGTAAGGGTGAAAACCCGGGTTTTTGAAGTTATATAACTCGGCTTCATTTAAAGATATCGACTTGGATCTTTCAAAAGGCACTTGCTACACTTGAAACGAAGCTCCGTGCAAAATTTCAAGTCAATCGGCGAAGGTGGAGAGGCTGTAGCCTTGACCGACTGAAAAAAGTAGAAAAACATGGTAATTGGTTTTTGAAGTTATATATCCCGGCTCCCTTCAGACCTGTCGACTTGAAACTTTCAGGGCTTTCTATTATTCACACCAAAAAGATCCAAACCAAATTTCAAGTTGATCGGTCAACTAGGAGCCGAGATATGGCCAAAATTAGCCTAAATTACCCTAAATTTTAGTTTTTTGTCCCTAATTTTTTTTTTGGTTGAGATAATGGGTTATTTCGTTCAAATGGCACTGAGACATGCTAAAAAGAAGGTATGTAAAAAAATTCAAGTCGATTGGTCCTTTTACCCAGGCTGTAGACTCGTCAAAGTGGACAGAATTTTCCTAAAGTTTCTGTTTTTTTGTTTCTAAAACTTTTTTGGGTTGAGATAATGGGTTAAATCTTATATAAGGCTCTGTCTCAAGGTTAAATGAAGCTCTGTGCAAAATTTCAAGTCAATCGGTCAACGTGGAGAGGCTCCAGCCTTGCCTGTCTGAACAAGGAGAAGAAGAAGGAGAAGAAGAAGGAGAAGAAGGAGAAGAACAATCTAAGGCCCAAAAACCGGGTTTTTGAAGTTATGTAGCTCGGCTCCCTTTAGCCCTATCGATTTGAAACTTTCAGGGCTTTCTAATATACACTCAAAGAAGACCCACACCAAATTTCAAGTTGATCGGTCAAATAGGAGCCGAGATATGGATACCTCGAAAACGCGTTTCGTGACGTCCGGTAAACATGACTCGGCATCGTTCGTTTTCTCAACTTCTTTGCTTGGCGGGGCGGAACGCTACCGCGTTCCTAGATAATATAGTAATGCTTTAATTCAGGCTTGTTCATCTGGCAAAAAGCTCCCGCCAACAGCATTGAAAGAAGCGTAAAGCTCCCTGCTGGTGTAACAGAGGAAACATATTAGGTGAAACCGAGGGTGACTAAGGGTGAGAGGGGGTTGTGGGAAGGAGACAGGGAACAGGAAAACATTGACGGTGGAGGTTAGGGGTAGGAGGATCAGGTTTCTATATGCATACTCACAGCGAGGTGCGAAGCACCGAGCATCCTATATATGTGGCTGGCGGGCAAAATGGATATCATTCCTTTTTGCGGCTGAGGTTTTTTGGCGGGCCAGTTTTTACAACGGAGTTGTTTTTGGGGGGTACAGTTTACACAAAACAAAGGGTTTGGAATATTTCAACGGTCTCTTACAACTACTATGAAGTAGTTTGGATTATAAAAAATATTGCAAGGTCTAGATTCTCGCTATAAGACTTTTGTCCCGCTACATTCACGATCTGCCCCACTGTGCGTCGGGTCCGTAGGCGATGCAGTGCCTGCCAGTGAAGACAATTCAGCGTGGATTAGTTTGTTAAAATTGAGCCAAACGTATGAGATCTTCAGTATAGAAAGGACCACAATTTGTATCTATATAGAATATGCCAAGTGGCGGTGCTGAGGTTAATTAACTCATTTTTCCAGGAATCTCTGGTTAGACGGGTATCGACGAAGGGGTGTGTGGTTCACTGAAGACTTGTGTCCTCTGTCAGCATAGTCTGATGTTCCTTAGCCCACATATGAATGTACGAGGAAGTCTGTGTACGTAGCGTACCTGGAAGGTTAACGAAGAGGATGGAGCTGAGGGATATCAGCAGGAATGAATCCCGTGACAAGCTCTACAATGCATACAGACATTAATATAGACATCGAAATTGATCCCTACGAATATAAGGGAATGTGTGCACTATTTATTGAAAGAGGCACACATTATTACCCCAAGGGGATGTTATTATTACCTACCACATTTATTGCAGGCTTTGCAACTCCTGCACAAGTTTTATTGAAAGGTGAGTAATCAGTAATTATTAAAGAATTATTCATTATGAGCGAGTCTCATCTTTCTACAGGATTGAAATATTGACGTCAACGAGAGGCGAAGGCCTCGACAGATCGATAGAGCTCAGACAGACTGCAACATCCTGTAGTAATGATATATTCAAATCCTAAGAGGCCTGACGGACTTAAAACTGTTCAGAGCTTCCGGTCACAGGCTGGCATCCCGCGATCGGGGCGGCACATGCCCATAATTACCCCTTTCAGTCGGCGCGGAATCACCGCTTCCTCATAACTGCCATATCATAAGGCGGAATCACAACAGGGACATCCCAACCCCTAAACACACAGACAGTCCCTCCCGTTTAATTAAATCTTTCCAGTTGACCCTCACCACGCCCAATTGGCGCTCCAAATTCCACCCATTTACATGGGTATTTATAAATTAATTAGTCACATGACGGCACTGGATAGAGTATGACGCATTAAGTGTCCTAATGGCGGGGCCTATTAATCCTGGACTTAACGAGGAAAAGATTTTGTGAAGGATAGAGGTGATCAGTCAGAAGTTGTACACGTTGTAACACGTGCACCATGTCGAGTCCCCTTTTTGCTGGAATTAGACCTTTACAATGTTTGCCGCTGCTTTGTTCCTCCTAAACAACCCCACACCACTTTACAACTCGCCCGCATCCCACAAATCTTTCACCCAACGTTCAAGTTTTTATTCAACAAACCACTGTGAAACAGTAAACCCCAACCCTTTCAAAAATTATGATTTGGACAACACCTTGCGAAGTCCCTGCTCTATCACGTTGTATGTAATGACTTATCATTAATGGATAAGCCATAATATCTAGGTACATAGATAGATAGATGGATAGATTTATTGGCACAAAAATACAAAAATTAAAATAAAATACTTTACCTACCAATTTAGCAGAATAAACAAAATAAAGATATCTTAATAACATAATTTACACTTGTGCCCACAGTGGCCTAAATTCAAGGAATTTGTGTCCCTCCGTGGAGTTGCTAATCTCCAACTTGTTCTTCCGAGATTACAGAAATTTTAAAACCGACACAAAAAAGAAAATAAGTTATATCAACACACCTACTCGTACATCATGGTCCCACCGCCTATCACACAGATACTTTTTAATAAATCTAGGGACGCGGGAGCGTCCCGCCCGCCAAGAAAACCGAAGCCCTGATTTCAAATTACAAAAATTCCGAACGTCAATTCTATGAGAGTACAAGAAACCCCATAAGTGCCCGTAATTATTTGTGTTCAAATTTCTTCGTGTAATTTCATTTCCTCACTAATTTTGACCCGAGGATCACGGGAAAAATATCAAAAAAATTCTATCTGTAGCCAATTTTCCAATATTGGCCGATGCCATATGGCATCGTTGGGCACACAGCGACGTGGAACAGTATTGTGATCCATGATGAACCTAGGCCAATGTAAGTCTCGTTTGCAATCAGAATAGGAAAGTAAAAGGATTTGGATGGTACTAAATTGTGAATAGAAAGTATAATTACAAATTGTAGAATAAAATTACATTGAAAATAGGAAAAAATAGGTATAGTTTACTATTAAATAGAGCAAAACAGTCAATGCACAGGCCAACTTTACATTTTGAATACATTGTACGGGTTTGGGATGTACAAGAGGTCCCTGCACAGCGTTTTCTGTTTCTTTTCCGGTGTATGAGTTACATAATGATATTCACGATCAAAACGGATATCCTCCAAAACCCTAGCTGATGAAATAAATTTGCCTGATGGGCCAGGACGTCTTCTAGCAACGGCGTACCTCGTCAAGTATGTTTCCGCAATGCCTCTTCTGAATTCAAGTTGCGATATGTTTCTTGTTTTTTTATTCAGAATCTAGGCATTTTGGATTACAGCGTCAATGGACCAGGTGAATGGAGACCACCACCACTTCTTCATTCTTATACAAAACCGGTAGTTGTTTTTTTCTGATCTATCAGATCCCAATAAGTACGATTTCTAGGTAGCTCAACGTAACCACTCAAAATCAGTATTCCAAAAAAGCATTTCAACTCTTCGGTGGTAATTTGCTCGTCAGTGGAATTTTTTGAACGCATGTAATTTTCCGTTTATTTTTGCAGCATGTCCCATACTTATTCATAAAAAAAATGGCTCAAAAACTTCAACAGGTGACCCACTGAACTGTGAATAGTTGATAGAAGGGAAATTCCTCATTTTGTAGTTACTAGCCACTTTGACGTCGTCATCTGACAATTCATCTGGATTATGAGGTTCGATGAAAATATCAACTGGGGTGACTGTGTCATTATTCATGTCAATGAGCATGTCAAGGGCAACTTGAAGGGAAAAATCCTGGTCTGAAATTAGAAGAAAAATTTAAAATATAATGTAATTACCTCCGTAAAACCACAAGATACGAATGCACGTCATAAGTACCAAAAAGCGTAGTGGAGAATAACGAATTCCCAAAACTGTCGGTAACTGCCCAACGATGCCGTTTGGCATCGCACATATGAACACGGTCACCACAGCTGGATATCTTGTTTATTCGATTCGGAAACTTCATACTGTACTCAGAAAACATCTCAAGATTATTGAAAAGTATTCATACTTGGCCGAAATAATAATAAAGTGTACTTACGCCAAAGAATCTCTCAGGTGGTCGAGTTCGAAAATTTGATCCATCTTCTAATGTGTCATAAGTGTACTGCACGAGGTTATATTGATCACTGAGGGGAAAAATGAACGGACCAAACCTCCAAGAGAAGTAAACAAGTCGGAATATCAAAGAAAAGTCCAAAGTGCAGTCAGAAAACTCACCTGAGCAACCCCTCCTCCAGCGATGCCGAACGGCATCACTGGGCACTAATGGGTTAAAGCAACAACATAATATGTTGTTGCTTTAAATTTCATATTATGAATTCCTCCTATATAGGTCAAGATTAATTTTGGGCAGACTTAAAAACGTGCAGACATGATTCCAACCAAAATATATCTTTGATCTTCAAGAGCTCAAGTTCTTCATATAGTAAATTTGTTGAGTACATATATGGCTTATTTATAGCTTTTTCAAATTGAATTCGTCCTTTTACAAAATGAATTAGTCCATTTACAAAATGAGTTCGTCCTTTTTCAAAACGAATTCGTCCCTTTTCAAACTGAATTAGTCCTTTTACAAAATGAATTCGTCCTTTTACAAAATAAATTCGTCCTTCATAAAGAGGGCCCAAATCTTGAAGGTAATAAGGGCGGCGTCTGGGGCTCTAGAAAACGGTGGCGGTAGGCATGCGGTCTTTATGCAAGGGCGCGGAAATCTTCTGCATGTCATTCCTTATCTCCCGCACATCTTCTCAATGGAGCTTCCTTATCTTCGAATCCGTGATAGCCACACCATTCTTGTCCTTCAGTTGTTCACTATTGTTTCTTGCATACCTACCGAAAGTTGAAATGAGTGACTCGGGCAATTCTTTGTATGAATGTCTTGCCAACTTTCTGTAAATTTCTTGTATCAATTATTCCTTGTAAACTTTGTAAATTTCTTGTATTAGGTACATATTTATTAACTGTGCAAACAAATGCAATAAATTATTATTCTTCGAGAAAAGGTATCTGCATATCATTTGGTCTGGTTGCCTTCAAGATTTGGTCCCTCTTTATGAAGGACGAATTCATTTTGTAAAAGGACGAATTCGTTTTGTAAAAGGACCGATTCATTTTGAAAAAGGAATAATTCATTTTGAAAAAGGACGAATTCATTTTAAAAAAGGACGAATTCATTTTGTAAAAGGACGAATTCAATTTGAAAAAGTTATAAAATGTTTTACAATGTTGTACAATGTTTTATACGCTAAATGAGTACAGCATTTCCAAATGTTGCCTATCATGGAGTTTTATTTGAGTTCACTACATTGAGTATGTTTCATAACATCCTACTATAAGCTCCGGCTAAATGTCATTACTAGCTCGGGTACTCTCCACAGTTAAGTGCGTTGTTGCAGACCGCGAAGATGCACTATCATCAGCTGATTGGCCTAACTGAACTTGTAGGTGGATTTGAAATATCCTACGAGACACTGATATCCTACTTGAATATTTTACTCTGAATGTTTAGTTTTACAAGGTAAATTTTACTCTGAATGTTTACTTTTACTTCCTACTTGGATGTTTTGCTCTGAAGCTTCTCGAAATTCACTAATATTGTGACAAATACGCGGGAGCGAATTTTCTTATACATAGCACATTTGCTGGTAATTTGTGTTTGCATTTATTGGTATTATTGGTAAAATTGGTGTATTTAAAAAAAAAAAAAAAAAAAAAAAAAACGTTTGTGTGCATTGCTCTGATTTATGGGGTACAAACCCTTGAATTTTGTCCCTCTCCAGTGAGTAGAGGATTAGTTATCACGTTAAGTGGCCCAACGTGTATAATATCGGCATTCTAATGATCTCTTACGTCCTTTTCCATGAAGGGCCACTGCAATTTGCAAAACATCAGAGTACTGCTGTTTTTTTTTATTGTTTTTATTTATTTATTTTTATTTTTTATTATTTTTTTTTTTTAATTACGATTGGCACAAGCGACGTGTCTGTCTCACTCGTTACCTTGAAAAGATGTTTCCACCCCAGATATCATCGCTGTATGACCCACAGGACTGTATTGGTTCGGTTTTCATAGGAAACATCAGTTACTCTTTGGTTAATGTACATTATTACCTTCCATTGACAACTCCCTCACATTGAGACATGACCCCTTCACAATGCCTGTACAACACTCCCGAAAATCCAATAGCACTTCCTCTCAAATTGGACTGTTGTCGACGGACTACATCTATCGTTCCATTAGACAACTTACGTGGGCATTTCGATGCAATTATCTCTCTCTCTCCCTCCCCCTGTGTAGTTTCATTTCTTCAGTGTCAATCAATGGAAACTTTTGTTTCTTAATTTTACGTGTGACAATTGAATTCTCAAAACTGGTTCGAAATGTACATTTTATGGTAACGGTGCGGTGAAAGACGCCTGTAAAGCAGTTTAGGACTCCTTAACTTTCAAGATTATGAAGTGCTTTGCAGTTTTTTAATTAGAACGGAAAAATAGGCAAAAAAATTACGAGAAGCTCAGCATAATGCAATAATCAAATCAGGCTGTCGAGCAATGATCCATTGAAAGTGATTGTAGAGTAATCAAATGACGATAATTACATGAAAAGGTGTTTTCAAATAGGAATTGATTAAAGGGGGGAACTTTTTATCAGTGAGCGTGTAATTATAGCGGCAAGGTGGTGTAATTCTGCCTAATGAAATTCCCGCGACAGACCCAGATATAGACTTTTCCAAGCCAATGAGCATAAACACAGAGCGAACCTTAATTTCATTAGCAACTCCGAGATTTAGGTATAAAACCGGAAAGTCAAGAAGGGGAAAACCGTATTAAAAAGCTTGATATTAAAGGAAGTGACAAGGGGGTAAGGTGGGCCTGGAGGGCAGGGGACGGTTGTTATCTCACAATATTGCACCCTCAGTCGGCGAGAAGGCAAGTTTCTTAATTACCTCCTTTTATTTAAAGTGGTAGGACAGTATCTAAAGAGTCAAGAAGAAGAAGAAGAAATGGAAAGGGGGACGGAGGAACTTTGATCTCGGCCTTTCACATGTCAAGAGCCTGAAGCCCGCATTGCCGGAGATCTCACCCTTGCAAGAGTGCCCGCATCCCGCACGCAGCGCCTTCTATCGCTCTGCCATCCGCTTCATCATTACCCCGCCCTCTTGTGACGTTAAATCTCTCCACCCCGACAGACAGCCTTTTGAAATGCCCTTTTTCTCCTATTTTCCGCCCGTGTCCACCCCCGCCACTCAACCCGCCCCAAATCCTCTTTGTAATCTCAAATCTCCACCAAATTCACTATGGCCTAATTTATAAGGAAGGCACTGAAAACAGAATTGTCCTTGTTTCCGCAAATGTTTGAAAAACACTCATCAAAGTAGTTTTTAAAAAACCGCAATTTTGACATTTTTCTAAATTCGAATCAATTTTGCGACGTTTTAAATCCATCGGGAGATTTGAAATTTTAATGTAAACATATGACTACAGGATGTTTCATTTTTCGATGGAACAGGCTTTTCCAATGTGCCATTACAATACAATTTCGCCCCTCTTCAAAATTGGTTGGTGTCCGTTTCCACAGCATTCATTCCTCGCACCTAATTTGCCGGAATCCATTAAATGTTCACCAACATTCGTTATTTAACTTCTTCTTGGTTTATTCTGGGTTTATTTTGGGCTTTCAACCACCCTCGAAATTTGCGGGCTTATTTTTTGAGATATGCAGAATCACGAAAATGAATTCAAAAAAACTCTAGAACGGTTTAAAATGTGCTGTCTAGATCAGATTATTCTGTGTTCAATTTACTAATGAGTTCCATAACTAGGTAGTATACAGTATAATTGGAGTTATGTGCTGAGCTGATCGAATATTGGATGATTTTTGGTGTTGATCGTTTTTTTCTTGGTCGATTTCAAAGGTTCATTATTGAATATAATAACCAAAAACCCTCCTAGGATTGTTCAAAATATTTAAAGTTAGAGATGTGGGCTTGGGAATAGGGTTTGAAAGGTTCAAAACGTCATATCTCCAAAATTTAAAATGGGACGGTTTAATTTTCCATTCAAATTTGAATAGACCTTGAATTAACTTTGAATATATAAGCATAATATAGATATATTACATTTAGAATAAATATATTATATTTACAATACATATGTATTAAAATAGGTTGATAATGCATATATTATAAGAAATATACCATCAAACATAATGATAACAGTGCCGGGGAGGGAGTTAAATGTGTAATGTGTTCTTAACTCAGCGAAGATATTGGAAAACAAACAAAAAAATGTTGAAAAGCTTAAATAAATCTTTTCTTTCAATAATCTTCAAAGAACTTAATATGATTAATAATATTACCTATGATTTAAGGAATGTTTAGAGATGAGTATGAATATTTAGTTATTTCCCTTTTCGCTAAAGGCATGGTATGGGCGAATTTTCAGAGCAGTGGTTATTCGTACCACTAAGTAAAACAGGAGTAGTTTTTTGCAAAGTAAAATGTGGGGTAAAAGGGGGGAATTAAAAAAGTTTTGAATACCAGAAGTGTGTTTGATATGTAACAAATTTTGCCTCTATTTCTCGCCGAGTAACACCTTGTTGTATCGATTGTTCTACGCTGAACACGATGGTGAAATCAGAATCGCTATATATCATCTAGGATCGCGGTAGCGTTCCGCCCCGCCAAGCCAATAAGTTGAGAAGAACGAACGGTAGGTACCGAGTGTATGTTTACCGTCACGAAACGCGTTTTCCAGATATTCATATATCGGCTCCTATTTGACTGATCAACTTGAAATTTGATGTGGATCTTCTTGGTGTGGATAATACAAACACCTGAAAGTTTCAAGTCGCTAGGTCTAGAGGAAGCCGAGATATATATAAAGTTATAACTTCGAAAACCCTATTTTTCGCCCTTACCCTGTTGTTGTTCTTCTTCTTATGCAGACGGTCAATGCTACATAGAGCTTATCCACCTTCACCGATTGACTTGAAATTCCGCACAGAGCTTCGTTTCAACTTCACACAGTGTCTTTTAAAAGATTGTACCCATTATCGTGACACAAAAAAGTTTGAGAAAAAAACACAGAAATTTTAGGCTAATAGTGTCCATTTTGACGAGTCTACAGCCTGTGTAACGGGTAACAGGCGACTCATCCCTGTGAGTGGAGGGTCGTGTCATCAACCCATCCCGGTAAATATATGCGTTCTATCGAACATTACCATGATATAATACAAACATAATAATAAAAACATCCCCCAATCAACAGATCACAGACATATAGATTATTTGGACATTCGCGTTCTATCGAACATTACCATGGAGCAGTGTTGCCAGATGAAATATCTCAAAATCCCTACAATAGTATCAAAACTCTGCAAATTCTTGACACAACGGTTTATTATCTTCCTTGTGCAGATCACCCTTCTGTCTATACCAGACTGTGTTGCAAATCGGCACCATACCATATTCTCACCGTACTCATACCATACCATACGAATTTCTTTTCTGTCTTATCATACTGTACTAAATCATACATACAATAATATACCTTACCATACTCATACCATGTCATACAAACCGAGTGAATATTGAAATGTCATCCATTTCTGACCTATATTTAAAATTTCAAGTATCTAGCTCATCATCAAAATTTAATTTGTTTAAACAAAAAGGTATTATTTAAACAATTTTACAGATGAGAAACCGAGTAAATATTGCAATGTGGTCTATCCCCGACTCACGGTTAAAATTTCTAGACTGTAGTTTACCGGGAAGATGACAAAAGGTAGTTTTATTCTGGGCGTCTGAGGGTTGGGTCACATAACGGCCGTTTTCGACGCGAAAGATTAGTGTTTTTCCTAAACCTTTGCGCGCTCACTGTGAACGAACGGCTGGTCGCACAAAAATCCAATTGGTCTTAAAAGATTCGTAATTTTTCAGGTCATTCAAAAGTGAACTGAAAATTACACGTTTCAGTTAAATATTTTGAGATATGACATTGTCGAAATTTTAAATTTCGTTTTGAACCCCTTCCCCTTGACCTAGGGTTATGAAAAGTTTCGAGGATCATTGTGGGGCTGGTCCAAACCCAGAAACCAAATTTCGTAATTTTAGCTCAACGCTAACTGGGCAAAGTGCCACGGACGGCGGACGGCGGACGGCGGACGGCGGACGGGGGACGGCGGACGGCGTACGGCGGACGGACGGATTTTTTTTTATTCGATTTTCTGAATCTACGTGTCTTGAAACGTAAACCAACAAATTTTGAGGGGGGGTTAAAATTTTTTTTTCTTTGGGCGATTCCAATGGTTCATTATCGAAGATAATAAACCAAAAATCCCTACATCCCTACGAGCTTCAAGAAAAATCCCTACAAAAATCCCTACGCTTTCAGAAAGTCGAAAATCTCTATTTACCGATTCAAGAAAAGGAAAAATACAAAAATACTGACACCATTTTCAAACGACTTAGATATTTATTTATGAAAACATTGAGATCAAAAGAAACAGAACAACGAAATCAGTTAGGTTGACAATTCGAGTAGGTAGGTAACACATTTTATCGTAATATCAACCATAAAGGTAAAGGAAGAATCAAATCATGGACGAACGAAGTGGTCTCACTAGAATAAATGTAGGAACTAGATGCAAAGTTTGGGGACGGTAAATTTGAACTCGCAAAGAGGCTCCCTGAATAATTACCCACCAGGTTCAACAAAAAACAAGAAAAAAATATCAAGGTAGGTAGTTATTGAATACCTATTTATGAAAAGAAAGGGATAATTGTATGGTGGGGGGAGGTCTCTGAGTATTCAAGAAAAGAAATGGAAAATTAAATTGGGGGGAGGGGTCTCAGAATATTTAGGAAAACAAATAGACAATTAAATCGGGGAAGGGGGGTCTCACTCCTATAGCACCGAACTTATGAACAACTTAAAATGTTCCTCCCCAATTTCGTAATAAGAGAGGTTCGTTCCTTTGAATTGAGGTTCGTGTAACCAATCGCGCTTAAATTTCTGTTTCCGGTATACCTTCTGCTGTAGATCTGCATTCGACGTCGACGAATCGGATTCACTCATTTTCGGGTGAAGACTGCACATGAACTGAACACTTCGCAATCAGTGAACAAAAACAAACGACCAGACCCAAGCTTTACCGGTACTATGATCACCTTATCACAAGTTTGACATCCCTAATCTCGGATTCCCAATTTTTCAGTCCTCCTTGCGACGGTTGGTTATAAAAAGTGTTTGTTGTAGTTTCACTTTTCCACTCCAGGAGAGTAGCTGTTGTTCATTTGAGATCTAAGGTTGGTACTGTTGTTCACTCATTGTCTTGACCTACCGTTCCTTTCACACTTGGAAAAAGGACCAATATTTTCTTATTAAAAAAAAATTCAAAAATCCCTACAAAACGCCTTTAAAAAAACAATCCCCCCCTACGCCCTATTTTGGTTTGAAAATCCCTACATCTGGCAACACTGCCATGGAGATGAGTTGAGAACAAGAGAGTTCTCTACGGGGGTGGATTGCCTAGCCTGGACGGATTGATGGGTGGTCAACCTAATGGGGACGGGTCGCCACGATATTTCGCCGGCGGGGATGGATCGCCGGTTTCCCTGAGTAACAGGACCAATCGACATGAATTTTTTTACAGACATTCTTTATAACATTTGATAAATTTAACCGACTATCCCAACCCAAGAAAAGTTTAGGAACAAAAAACTGAAATTGACGCTGATTTTGGCCACTTTGACAGTTCCACAACCGATCAACTTGATATTTGCTTTGAATCTTCTTGGTGTGGATAATAGAAACAAGCCCTGAAAGTTTCAAGTCGGTAGTTCTAATCGGAGCCGAGTTATATAACTTCAAAAACCCCTTACCATGTTTTCTTCTTGTTCAGTTAGCCATGGCTACAGTCTCTCAACCGTCACTGATTGACTTTCGCACAGAGCTTCGTTTCAACTTCAACTAGTGTTGTTTAAAAGATATAAATTCAAAACCCGGTTCTTCATCCTTACTTCGCCCTTCTTCTTCTTATCCAGTTAGGCAAGGCCTCTCCATTATTCTTGCTTAATTAATTAATTTTATTAATTTATAACTTTATAAATAAATAAATAATTTATTATTAAATAACCATTCTATATTTTTAAATTTATTCTTGCATATTGCCTCTACAGGTCATTTCAACTTGAACAACAAAAAGATATGATATCCCCCCAAAAAACAGTCCGTGTAAAAATCATTCCGCCTCGCAATTATCATTCTACAGCAGCCGGAAAAGTTATGATATTCACTTTCCTCGCTCACCCTCTTCCTTCCAACTAAAAAGATGTCATAGATGTGTAGTACAAAAAAACGTCTCGCCATGGCGCCATGGGAGATTTCAAAACTGCTACGGTGCTTGTGAAGTGGTTAGGACATCTCTTTGGTTGGAAGGAAAATGGCGGGCGGGGAAAGTGGATATCATTTGAAATATCATTTGTTTGCGAGGCGGAGTGAATTAAGGAATGATGGAACACATACGGAAATAAAGATTGGCCATAACACAGTGAGACGCGAAAGCAAATTTGATCAGGAAATTTCCTACATTTGTAATGAGTCCGATGTTGAAAGTTGTGAGAACAATTGTTGCGGCCAACACTCTAACTGTGTCATGATGCAGGAAAATGCCGCTAGGTGGCCTATGCCCCTTAATTGTTTCGAAAAGGCTTATCATATTATTGGGCTGGAGGGCGGCTCAAGATTGGAAGTCAGTTGGTTGCCATCTGTCCTTGAACAGAGTCGAACAATTATCCTTGCACCGTGAGAATCCTCCAAGTGAAATTAACCGATCTGTGCCAAAAGAGTTGAAGAAATCGAGAGTTTTTGGGGTAGTTTTTCGCCAATTCGCATTATTGTTCGCGCGTATTTGTAGGTAGGGCTTTCCCATCCTCAACATTCTTCACTGCCCCAAAATCGACCCTCTTTCTTCCACAGTACGCTGCAGCCACCTGCGAATTCGAGATCGCGCTGAAACTATTAAGGTAAGACCCATCTTATTATTGTTCCGGACATTTTGTCCGGTGGTCCTTCGTCCTATTTTTATTAATTATTGGGTTTCGTGGGAACCAGCGCATACCGTTACCCACGGGGGTTTGAGATCAATTTTGGATCGCCCTCACAACAATCGTTTGGAATTTTTATCGTTTAGTGAAAGAAAAATGCTGCTTCTACGATATCTCTACGTAATCTCATCAACATGGAATTTTCAACCTGTTATTACAAAGCACCGACCATCCATCTGTTTTTAGACGGTAAGATCAGCTTCGTCTCCAAAAGTTGTTAATTTATTTGCTTACTCCTCAAATGAGAGAAAATATATCAAGGATGACGGAACGCAGTAGAGGAAGAGTGACAAGCCGGAATTATGAGGTATCTAAGAGGCGGTTTGGAAGGAGAATGTGAAGGTAGCAGGTGCGTAGGGATATGTCAAGCTTTGCAACTGCGGGATGGTCATATTGAAGCAAGCTGCTGACAAATGCCCTAATAAAACGCAGAGGGACTCGCATCTCTCCCGCATATTTCTACTTTATTGTCAACGTTATCCTTCCCACTCAATTACTCATTCCTTGACGCCCCTCTGCACTTGGGGGATCCTCTTTTCAACAGTCTTCAGCATCCATAACAAGTTGTAATTCTCCTGCTCAGCTGTGTTTATACTAAAGATGGATCACGATGGGTTCTTCGCCCCGTTATTTCATCCGTTTAATCAAACCTTTGTTTTGCATTTCAGCAAATTTGCTACATGTTTGCTTTCTTGAAGTTCTGCTAAAACAGAAGTGATAGAAACCCGATCAGTACGGACCGGACTTTCTAATCCGATAAGGACACTAAACCATTACAAATTCTTCCAAAACGGTTTATTATCTTCTGTCCTGTGTAACTATACGAAACAAGTTGAGTAATGCGCTAAAATATATGATGACAAATGAAAGAGGGGGGGGAGGCGGTACCTAGCTCAGTGATGGTCTGTAAATGTTTTATAAGGGTGTTCGCCACTTGGTTTAAAAGAAAAAGTTGGGTAAACTGGACTGAAAATGGAGTAGAACGTCGCCAACCGCACCTTTCCAACTCGATTCGTTCCCAACGTATGACTTGTTGAGGGAATTTTCCAGAAAACCACGTTTTTTGCCATAAGAACCCTCGTTTCTTCACTTTGAAACAACTTTTTTCACCTTTTGACACATTTTCGGATTCAGCGTTATTTCTAATATACGTACGCCTAATGCACATTCGTAATAATAAACGAACTCGTAAGGACCGCAATTGCTGTTCAAACATTTTTTTTTTTTTAGTATCTTCTTTGTACAGATCGGTCTTCTGTCTAGATCACTAGGTCTAAATGTCTAGATCCTAAATGTTAGATTAATTATTATTATGAATTATCACTAATTATTAATAATTTTATCAAATACCCAGTGAAAATTATTATAATTTATTGCTAGGTATTAATAATTTGTATTTATTATTAATAGTACTTATTATTAATTATGATTAATTCATACGATATCCGGCTGTTGGAAACGACTGGGTTCCTCTGTGCAAAACCTGAATGATAGAGATGATGAATTAATTACAAATAAAATGTACCGATATAATTCTGGGGTTTTTATTACTAAGTACGTCTGTAATAATTTTTCTATAAAAGAAGTACCCACCAACAAACATTCGAAATTAACTCCATTTCCGTAGTACAAAACGTACCTCAGAACAAAAAACTCGACATCACTCAAACCATATGATGTTCCAAATAGCTCGTTAGTATGAAAATTACCTGTATTTCAACCGTTCGATTCACGATCGTGTTGACAGGTTCAACCTTTGAGCCGTCATTGTGAACGATCGGCTGGTCGTACAAAAAGTGGATGGTCCTAAAAATTCCATGGAATAAACTCTATCTAAATATGAAATAAAAAACTCTGCAAATTCTTGACACAACGGTTTATTATCTTCCTTGTGCAGATCACCCTTCTATCTATACCAGACTGTGTTGCAAATCGGCACCATACCATATTCTCACCGTACTCATACCATACCATACGAATTTCTTTCCTATCATACCATACTGTACTATACCAAATCATACATACAACAATATACCATACCAATCTCATACCAAGTCATACAAACCGAGTGAATATTGAAATGTCATCAATTTTTGACCTATATTTAAAATTTCAACTATCTAGCTCATCATCAAAATTTAATTTGTTTAAACAAATAGGTATTATTTAAAATTTACCTATTTTCAAAATTTCAAGTCAATAGCTCATCGTCAAAATTTAATTTGTATTATTACAAAAAGGTATTATTTAAACAATTTTACAGATGAGAAACCGAGTGAACTAGACCTATCCCCGACTCACGGTTAAAATTTCTAGACTGTAGTTTACCGGGAAGATGAAAAAAGGTAGTTTTATTCTGGGCGTCTGTGGGTTGACCCACCTAATGGCCGTTTTCGACGCGAAGTTTAGTGTTTTTCCTAAACCTTTGCGCGCTCACTGTGAACGAACGGCTGGTCGCACAAAAATCCAATTGGTCTGAAAAGATTCGTAATTTATCAGGTCATTCAAAAGTGAACTGAAAATTAGACGGTTCAATTAAATATTTGGAGATATGACATTGTCGAAATTTTAAATTTCGTTTTGAACCCCTTCCCCTTGACCTAGGGTTATGAAAAGTTTCGAGGACCATTGTGGGGTTGGTCGGAACCCATAAAAAAAATTAAAAATTTCGTAATTTTAGCTCAACGCTAACTGGGCAAAGTACCGTGGACGGCGTACGGACGGGTTTTGGTTTATTATCTTCGATAATGAACCATTGGAATCGCCCAAAGAAAAAATTTTTTTAACCCCCCCTCAAAATTTGTTGGTTTACGTTTCAAGATACGTAGATTCAGAAAATCGAATAAAAAAAAATCCGTCCGTCCGCCGTACGCCGTACGCCGTACGCCGTACGCCGTACGCCGTACGCCGTACGCCGTCCCCCGTACGCCGTACGCCGTCCGCCGTCCACGCCGTTTTGCCCAGTTAGCGTTGAGCTAAAATTACAAAATTTGGTTTCTGGGTTTGGATCAGCCCCACAATGATCCTCGAAACTTTTCATAACCCTAGGTCAAGGGGAAGGGGTTCAAAACGAAATTTAAAATTTCGACGATGTCTTATCTCCAAATATTTAACTGAACCGTGTAAAGTTTAGTTCACCTTCGAATGACCTGAAAAATTACGAATCTTTTAAGACCAATTGGATTTTTGTGCGACCAGCCGTTCGTTCACAGTGACCGCGCAAAGTTTTAGGAAAAACACTAAACTTTCGCGTCGAAAACGGCCGTTATGTGACCCAACCACCAGACGCCCATAATAAAACTACCTTTTTACATCTTCCCGGTAAACTACAGTCTAGAAATTTTAACCGTGAGTCGGGGATAGACCACATTGCAATATTCACTCGGTTTCTCATCTGTAAAATTGTTTAAATAATACCTTTTTGTAATAATACAAATTAAATTTTGATGATGAGCTATGGACTTGAAATTTTAAAAATAGGTCAGAACTGGATCACAATGCAATATTCACTCGGTTTATTGTCTGTAAAATTGTTTAAATAATACCTATTTGTTTAAACAAATTAAATGTTGACGATGAGCTAGATACTTAAAATTTTAAATATAGGTCAGAAATGGATGACATTTCAATATTCACTCGGTTTGTATGACATGGTATGAGTATGGTATGGTATATTATTGTATGTATGATTTGGTATAATACAGTATGGTATGATAGGAAAGAAATTCGTATGGTATGGTATGAGTACGTTGAGAATATGGTATGGTGCCGATTTGCAATACAGTCTGGTATAGACAGAAGGGTGATCTGCACAAGGAAGATAATAAACCGTTGTGTCAAGAATTTGCAGAGTTTTTATGGTTTATGATCTTCGATAATGAACCATTGGAATCGCCCAAAGAAAAAAATTTTTTAACCCCCCCTCAAAATTTGTTGGTTTACGTTTCAAGATACGTAGATTCAGAAAATCGAATAAAAAAAATCCGTCCGTCCGCCGTACGCCGTCCCCCGTACGCCGTCCGCCGTCCGCGCCACTTTGCCCAGTTAGCGTTGGGTAAAATTACGAAATTTGGTTTCTGGGTTTGGACCAGCCCCACAATGATCCTCGAAACTTTTCATAACCCTATGTCAAGGGGAAGGGGTTCGAAACGAATTTTGAAATTTTGAAAATTCCAACACTCGAAAAATTCATATAGAACGGTGTGTTTTTTAGAGTTTATTCCTAAGAATTTTTTAAGACCATCCGCAGCTTTGTACGACCAGCCGTTCGTTCACAATGACGGCGCAAAGATTGTGCCTCACAACACGATCGTGAATCAAACTGTTGAAATACAGGTCCATTTTCATACTAACAAGCTTTTTGGAACATCATATGGCTTAAGTGATGTCGAGTTTGTTGTTCTGAGGTGCGTTTCGTGCTACGGAAATGAAGGTAATTTCGAATGTTTGTTGGTAGGTACTTCATTTATAGAAAAACCGACGTAGTATTAAAAACCCCAGAATTATATCGTATTAATTAATCACGATTAATAATAATTATTATTAATAATAAATACAAATTATTAATACCTAACAATAAATTATAATAATTTTCACTAGGTACTTGTTAATAATTAGTGATAATTGATAATAATAATTAATCTAACATTTAGGATCTAGACATTTAGACCTAGTGATCTAGACAGAAGGGTGATCTGTACAAAGAAGATAATGAACCGTTGTGTCAAGAATTTGCAGAGTTTTGTGTTTGCCGTTGTAATGAGATGATTCAGATTAATAATTTCAAGAATATCAGGGCAAAATGCAATCCTCGTTGTACGTTTGAGGTCGTTTTAATGAATATAAGTACGAAAAAAAATCCCCAGTCATGCAGCGTGACTATAAGAGCGAATTTTCGTAGGAGTAATTAGTTTTATGTAAAACATCTTCATTAAAGAACATGATTGCCATGAAGAACATCTCAAGTAACAACCAAGTTTCTTCATCTTCAAAGTGCTCCAATTTGAGAGCGGAATAAGATATCGAAATTCTGACTCCCCCATCTTATTCAGCGTGTAAAAACCTTGAAAATGAGGTGTCACTTGACAGACCGTTTCATTTTTGAAATTTATCGGTGAACCTCCCCCCCCCCCAACATCCCCAAAACCCCTCTCAGCTTTTGGACATTATAACGCTGAACCCGACGGAGAAGTGAGAATTGCGATATCGCATTACGTCATCAGATTAGAGCAGATTAACCATGAAGAACGTATTCTTCACCTTCAAAGTACTCAAGTTTGCGAACGAAATTAGGGATCGCAATTCTGACTCCCCCATCTTATTCAGCGTGTGAAAACCTTTAAAATGAGGTGTCACTTGTCAGACTTTCATTTTTTGAGTGACCCCCCCCCCCTCCCCATCCACCCAAACTCGCCAAACCCCCCTCAGCTTTTGTACATTTCAACGCTGAACACGATGATGAAGTCAGAATTGTGATATCGCATTCCGTCATCAGATTAGAGCAGAATAACCACGATGATCATTTCAAGTAAAACCACGTTTCTTCATCTTCAAAATGCTCCAGTTTGGAAATGAAATGAGATATCGCAATTCTGATTTCACCATCGTGTTCAGCATGAAAAAACCTTTAAAATGAGGTGTCACATGTCAGACTGTTTCAAATTTGGACTTCATGGGTAATTTTCCCCCCCTTAAAACTCCCCTACACCCCCCTTAGAGTGGCCCGATTCTGCCCATCTTCGAACTTAGCCTGTCGATTGCCAAGACAGATTTTGTGTGCAAATTTGAACTTTTTATCTCAATTCTATCGAGAGTTATCGTCTGGAATGACACATACATAAATACATAAATATATACATATGATTTTTTGTGTCTTTTGGCAGTGAATTCAGGATGGTCTGAAACGGATTTTGGTATAAAAATTTTGCGGAATTTCGAGTTTTAAAAATTTTGGACCGAGAACAATAGCTTCCTTTTCTTCGAAAATTCGCTAATAAGGAGGCTAAAATAAAACAAGGTGAAAATAAAAGTTTCACTCCAGACGAATGCGATGACGCGGGTGGCTATCTCCGATGTAAAATAAGATTTTTTAAGACAGTACTTGTTGTTGAAAAAATGGCCAAAGTGCATAATTTGAAGATTTCTTAAAAATTACCGTTTTGGTTTATTATCTTCGATAATGAACCATTGGAATCGCCCAAAGTAATAAATTGTTTAAACCCCCCCCCCCCTCAAAATTTGTTGGTTTACGTTTCAAGATACGTAGATTAAGAAAATCGAATTAAAAAAAAAAAACCCGTCCGTACCCCGTCCGCGGTACTTTGCCCAGTTTGCGTTGAGCTAAAATTACGAAATTTTTGTTACGTGTTCGGACCAACCCCACAATGGTCCTCGAAACTTTTCATAACCCTAGGTCAAGGGGAAGGGGTTCAAGAGAAATTTTGAAATGTTGAAAATTTCAAAACTCGAAAAATTAAGATGATGGTATAGTTTCACTTTTGAATGCCCTGAAAAATTACAAATTTTTTAAGACCTATTGAATTTTTGTACGACCAGCCGTTCGTTCACAGTGAGCGCGCAAAGGATTAGGAGAAACACTGAAACGGCCGTTAGGTCGGTCAACCCCCCAGCCGCCCAACAAAGAACTACCTTTTTTTCATCTTCCCGGTAAACTACAGACTGGAAATGTTAACCGTGAGTCGGGGATTGACGACATTGCAATATTCACTCGGTTTGTATACATGGTATGAGTATGGTGTGGCATATTATTGTTTGGTATGATTTGTTATAGTACCGTATGGTATGATAGGAAAGAAATTCGTATGGTATGGTATGAGTTCGGTGAGAATATGGTATGGTGCAGATTTGCAACACAGTCTGGTATAGACAGAAGGGTGATCTGCACAAGGAAGATAATAAACCGTTGTGTCAAGAATTTGCAGTTTTTTATTCGATTTTCTGAATCTACGTACCTTGAAACGTAAACCAACAAATTTTCCGGGAGGGTAAAAAATTTTTTTTCTTTGAGCGATTCCAATGGTTCATTATCGAAGATAATAAACCAAAACGATCGGAGGGCAATAAGTTGTTAGGCAGGTTACTTTTAAATGTCTGGCTGATCAATTCATACTCCAACTTGTCCACAAACAATTGTTCCTAATTTTGTTAATTATTCGTAATTGTACGAATATGCATAAACTATCCCAATATAAGTTGATATTAGTATAACGCTGTTCCATTGAGCAGATCCTCCAGAAGAGAAAAAACTAGATCCTCGAAATTCCAAAACGTAAGACCCTACTTTACAAAGAATTGACGACCGTGGAGATTATTCGCACAGAATACTTGACTTTGATAACATCGCCTACTCTAACATTTTACGTTTTTGAACACAGAACCTTTGTTTAGGAAAACAAAGTCGATACCAGGGCTTGGATTTTAAATACCCCAAGAAAAAAAAAGTGTTTAAATTATTCACTAACCATTTTGAAGGCAGATTTTCTAAAGATGTTTTCTGATAGTGTACTCGTATTAACTGCATACTTTGTATTTCCACTGACTTATGTCGTTCCGAGAGGGCAATTTACAAAATAACAGCGGTTTGAGGGAAGTTTTCATTGGAGACTTAAATAAAAACTTGAAGCTTCTTATGTTCCGAGGAAGAAGTGGGAATGAAAGAGGTTCCATTGGCCATTACGGGACTTGTGGTGACATTAAAAAACGGGACCGTTTATCGCAACGACACGTAGAGATTACGAACGTATTCCAACCAGGAAACCATGGATGAGTGACTCCGCTAAAAACGAAATCTTTTTCATTATTAAGTTTTTTGCTTGAGGGTTATAAATGACAAGGAGGTGGTTAAGGTGTTTAATTTCGTTGAAGATATTTTTTTAATGGGAAACACTTGAATCCCCTTGATCTTAACCACGAGGGATTTCATTATTGTTGGTATAATAAAATGTTATCTGAGGGCGAGTCATGGAAAGGGGTGGCTGGCAGGAGATCATCTGCTCCCTCCCATCTTGGCACCTAAACGTCGTTACACACGTCTCACCAACTTCTTTTCCAATTCCGTGCAAAAACTTCATTCCAAGGCTTCTTTTTCGATCTAGCCTTGACGGCTTTGGGTTCTCCCGCAGTTCCATCACTCACCGATATTACGGGAACAACACTGTTGGCGGCACACATCACAATTACACCACCGGAGGAAGCAGGTAGGTCTATATTGAGCAATAAGAAATTTTTGGGGGGAAAGTGCATTTGATAACACCTAGCCCAGTGTAAATTGGAAGGATTAGGGGTGGCGCTTGCTCTTTATACAATGAACCATTAAACGGTCGTTAAGTAATTCAAAGTCATCAATTACCATTATGTAGGTGATGTAGGTTATCAATTAACCCGCATGTCGGTGATACCGTGCCAGTAAACTTTCATACTGTCGTCCCCCTTTTAGAGCACTCGAGTCATAGAGTCGCCATACCTTTTCAATGAGTACCAAGCTCGTACCCTAGTAGGTAGTGTTGCAAAGTTCGCTACGTACAATAATGTAACAGAGTTATCTTTTGGAATAATATTATATGATCAAATCTGGTTGAAGGAACATAACACAATTGAAAATTTATTTTTAAAGAACATCTAATCTCATCATGTGGAAACCATGAAGTTCAACAGGTGTTTTACTGGAGTGATTGTTCTAAGACCAAAACTTGATATCCCAATGCGCACCCTCAAGTAAGCGTCTGTAGACCTTATAGTCGGCTTGGTCAGGAAATCCGATGGCATACTTTCAGTTGGCAAGTAGGTACTCCACCTTTACCATTTTGTTTTCGATTGCTTCTCTGACGAACGCCTGACGTACGTCAATGTGCTTCGTTGTTCCGTGATGCGTGAGATTTTTAATCGAGTCAAGAGCCCCTTGATTGTCGTTCTTCAGTACCAGCGCCCCCTCAATTGGATGCCCTAGACTGGCAAATAGAGAGTGTTCTAATAGAGTTTCTAACCTTGATAGCATCTGTTAAGGAATAAAGTTCAGCTTCCCTAGTGGATGCAGCTGCTTCTGTGACTCCCACGTGACAGCGCCACCAGACACCGTGAAGACCATACCACTGAATGATCTGCGGTCAGACTGACAATTCCCCCAGTCAGCATCCGCAAATCCTGTTATTGGCTGGTCGGTTTTCCTATACGTCAACTTCTTGTTTATTGTTCCCTTTAGGTACCGGAGAATACGCTTTGCCGCCTTCCAGTGCGTCTCTGCATACTTATTATTATATTGGCTCAAACAGTTTACGGCGAATGCGATATCAGGTCTAGTTCCTATGGCGAGGTAAAGTAAAGAACCCATCAATGATCTAAAAGGTAGCCGGGCCATTTCCTCAGCATTAGGCTCAACATCCTCAAATTTCGCATTTACTTCAAGAGGCCTAAAAATCGGCTTGCAATCTTCCAAGCCATACTTTTTGAGTATTTCCAAAATATATTTCTTCTGGAACAAATGCATTTCCCCCTTCTTCTCATACTCAAATTCTATACCCAAACAGTAATTGGTACGCCCCATATCTTTTGTCTTGAATTCCTTCTTATTTAGTCTTTCACCTCTTTCAATTTATCGGGATTCTTCGACACCGAAGTGAGGTCATCAACGTACACCGCCATGTACACTGCATCATCTCCTTAGTTTACCTTGTAAATACAAGGCTCCGCATCTGTGGGTCTCATACCTCATACCTTTTGCTATTTCTTGAACTTTCCCAGTTTCATTCGAAACCAAATTTCGCAAGGTTTCCTCAAAGCTCTCAGGAGCCTCTATAAATATATCCGTAGGGTACGGTAGGGTTCATGCTGGGCTCATGCTGGTCATGTCTACAACGAATGAGTTCATAAATTGCCGACCGCCCCACCACCGAGAGATAGTGCTACGACTTCCGATCACACAGAAACAAAAAATGGGATGATGAATCACGATCGAGAGGTATGGAAACAACGCTGGAAAATTGTCCAAAACTGTTTATTATCTTGTGTTTAGACCTCTACATCACTGTTCCGTACACAATATCTTTGGAAGTCCCATAACTATGCGAAATAGTTGGAATAGTGAGCTGAAATAATACATGTGGTCCTCTATGAGAGACGGGGGAAGACAGCCACTAGCACAGTAAAGGTCTTTTCAGTTTTCCATCAAAATTACGGGCCGACCTAATAGTAATTTATTAAAACGTAAACCTAGTGACAGTTTCGTTTCTTGGTCGATTCCAATCATTCATCATTTAAAATACCTAATAAAATAAAATATATTAATCTCATATCGATGCTTTTGAATCTCCTGACGAAACCCCATAGCCCCCAGATGAATTTCATCCAAATCGTACAGTAACGGTCTTTGCAACACGTATAACTCTGGTTGTATTCTTCAATTTTTATTTCATTTTACGGCTTTTTTAATTCATTACATGGTTATCCTTCAATTCAACGTTTGGCGTTTTGCTGAGGCTTCCAACCAACAATAATATGCCATGTAATGGAAAGGTGGCAGCCTTTTTCTCCCCCATAAAATTGCTTATGTGCCGTATCCTAGTTCTGCAGTTTCTTTGAACATCGCAAAAATATCAGTTATTAAAAGGCAACCACTTTCAAGGCGACCTCCGTAGTAGAGAACTACGACTTTATTGATGTACATTTGCGTTCAAATACCTTCCTTCTAATATCAGCTACTAACACGCGGAAAACCCTTAATCACTCGAAATAAGCTATTCGCACTCTCCCTTCTGGAGTAACAGAGAAATCGCTGTTGAAGTAACGACGACGGGGAGAGGGACACCGAGAGATAGAATTAAGATTTAGCTTCGGAATGTGCGATAAAAGATCGATGCCGGGTTGTTGTGCTAGGATCAACCCCTGGAGATTGCTTGCTAACTACCCTCTTACCCGAAAATCCGTGTTCATACCCACTTGGCGAAAGGATTTCCTCTCTTTTTTTCATCCCCTCCCCACCACCACATCTTCACCACTAACTCGATCCCCGTTTTCCCGGCAGATGGTCTTTAGCCCAAAGTCACCCTTTGAGGGGAGATCAGCTCACCGGAGACCCCTCGAGGCACGATAACCTACCAACGTTAAGAACAGCTACAGTTAGCTATCAATGGTACATTTTTCAATACTTTCTTTTTTGAATGCAAACTCCTCAAAGTGAATTGATTGTCGTTGATCGACAAACCTTTTCAAACGATTGATCCTCTGGACATATAAAGTAAATTTGAAAAAAGCATACTGTACTTGATTGAGTACGATATACCTATCTATGATTCAAATCAGATGGATAGTGGTTATCGACGAACTTTTTGGTTTAATATGTTGGATAATGAGCCTTCGTAATCGCCCAAGAAACAAAAACTCTTCAAATTCTTGACAACGGTTTATTCTTATCATCTTTGTGCAGATCACCCTTCTAAATCGCTAAATGTCAGATTAATTATTAATATGAAACATCAACTATTAATAATTTTATCAAGTAGGTAGTGAAAATTATTATTAATTATTGTTAGTTATTAATACTTTTTTCATTAGTATTAATAATTATTAATAATTTTGATTAATCAACTCGATATCTGAAACCATGTGCTGTTCGAATCAGCTGGGCCAGTATGAATATTGTTTTGAGAAGCTAAGTTGGAAGGAGAAACACAAGACAAGTCAACTGACAACTAATGTATTGCAAGAACATGCAAAAAGGAAAATTTGTAGACACAGAAAAGCAAGTTTCATAAAAGACTGTTTGTAACGTTGGAGTTGGTTGATGGGGGTGACGATGTCACTGCGTACGTTGCATCTTGTGTTTGTCAACTAGAGTAGCTATGAAGTTTCAACATATTGAACCGACCGGCGGCCTAACGATTCTCCATCATGTTGACGACTTCGATCTGCTCCAATTTCGAGCCGTCATTCTGAACAAACGGCTGGTTTTACAAAGCTGCTGATGGTCTTGAATAATTTTAAAAAATAAACTCTATCTAAAGTTGAAGCAAACTCTGCAAATGGCGTTCGTTGATTCGCAACCTAGGGCCATTACCGCGGATTAAAACATCCGGTGTTTCGCAACCTGTGAGAGGCAGGTAAATTAACAGCACCGTCAACTTAATGTATGCGTCCACTAAAGGTAACTAGGACTAGTAGAAGGACTCTCTGTCCTACTAACAAAAATTTCTAGACTGTGGTTTACCGGGAAGATGAAAACAAAGTAGTTTTAATGTTTGGCGTCTGGAGGTTGACCCACGTAAGGGCCGTTTTCGACGCGAAGTTTAGTGTTTTTCCTAAACCTTTGCGCGCTCACTGTGAACGAACGGCGAAGTCTAGAAATTTTAACCGTGAGTCGGGGATAGACCACAATGCAATATTCACTCGGTTTCTCATCTGTAAAATTGTTTAAATAATACCTTTTTTTAATAATACAAATTAAATTTTGATGATGAGCTATCGACTTGAAATTTTAAAAATAGTTCAGAACTGGATCACAATGCAATATTTACTCGGTTTCTTGTCTGTAAAATTGTTTAAATAATACCTAGGTATTTGTTTAAACAAATTGAATTTTGATGATGAGCTAGATACCTACTTGAAATTTTAAATATAGGTCAGAAATGGATGACATTTCAATATTCACTCGGTTTGTATGACATGGTATGAGTATGGTACCTATGGCATATTATTGTATGTATGATTTGGTATAGTACAGTATGGTATGATAGGAATGAAATTCGTATGGTATGGTATGAGTACGGTGAGAATATGGTATGGTGCCGATTTGCAACACAGTCTGGTATAGACAGAAGGGTGATCTGCACAAGGAAGATGATAAACCGTTGTGTCAAGAATTTGCAGAGTTTTTTCTTAGTATGTAACAGCTAAACTAGCTTTTGGAGGCGAGGGTAGTGACTCAGAAAATAAAAGATGGGACCCAGGATTGTAATGATAGTATTTTAGTGCAAAGCGTAGTGGCGTAGTGGTCTGCCTGTCATAACAGGTGGCCATATAGCCTGCAGGTGGACAACTATGCAAGTGGCAAGCCAAAAACTGTAATTCTAACATAGCATATAAAGTAGATATGTCACGGACCTACCTACCTACCTACCTTCTTTGGGTTGCGAATCACCATACGGCTTCTTGTTTACTTGGGTTACGAAACACCGGATCAGTCAAACCACCGAGAACAATAGTAGGTTGCGAATCACCACATGCCCTCTGTAAATTCTTTCACAACGATTTATCACCTTCTTTGTACAGATTACCCCTCTACCCCTAGATCACTACGATGGTCTCAAGGCAGAAAGGCGTAAGTGCCATTTACCTAACTTTTCAGGAGAGCCGAAAATTGGAAATAACTAACATAATCCTATTTAATTTACGATTCATACGTTTCTACCCATTATTACATTTCAAACTCAATAAACATATTTCGGCATCAAAAGACTACTTGAGTGATGTGCCCCGTCATATTTATGTATATGTCATTCCAGACGATAACTCTCGATAGAATTGAGATAAAAACTCTGCAAATTCTTGACACAACGGTTTATCATCTTCTTTGTACAGATCACCCTTCTGTCTCGATTACTGAATGATAGATAAATTAATATTATGAATTATCATGAATTATTAATAATTATTATCAAGTAGTGTAAATTATTAATATTTATTGTTGGTTATTATTAATTTGTATACTTCATTATTAATAATTATTATTAAATATTATTCATTAACTCGATATTTGAAAACCATGTGCTGTTTGAATCAGCTGGGCCAGTTTGAAAATGGACCCGACAGGCTGCCTTACGATTCACTCTCATGTTGACGATTTTCGATGTGCTCCAACTTTGAGCCGTCATTGTGAACGAATGGCTGGTCGTAAAAAGCTGTGGATGGTCTTACAAAATTTTAAGAAATAAAATCTATCTAAATATGAAATGAAAAACATACCGTTTGATGGGAATTTTTCGAGTTTTGAAATTTCCAAAATTTCAAAATTCGTTTTGAACCCCTTCCCCTTGACCTAGGGTTATGAAAAGTTTCGAGGTTTCATTGTGGGGTTGATCAGAACCAATAACGAAAATTTCAAAATTTTAGCTCAAAGTTGTTGGCAGATACTTCATTTAAAGAAAAATTATTGCCGCCGTAGTATTAACAACCCCAGAATTATATCGGTTCATTTTATTTGTAATTAATTCATCATCTCTATCATTCAGGTTCTGCACAAAAGAACCCAGTCGATTCCAACAGCCGGATATCGTATTATTCAAACGTAATTAATAATTATTAATTATTAACTAATTAATAATTATTAATAATGAGAGTGTGTGATTTAGTTTGACCACCGGTCACCGACCCTCGACATCCCTCAACATCATTATTAATAATAATTATAAGTTTATTTCTTAGAATTTTTTAAGACTACCCAGAGCTTTTTACGACCAGCCGTTCGTTCACAATGACGGCTCAAAGTTGGAGCAGATCGAAAATCGTCAACATGAGAGTGAATCGTAAGGCAGCCTGTCGGGTCCATTTTCAAACTGGTCCAGCTGATTCAAACAGCACATGGTTTTCAAATATCGAGTTAATAAAAAATATTTAATAATAATCATTAATAATGAAGCATAAAAATTATTGATAACCAACAACAAATAATAATAATTTACACTACTTGATAATAATTATTAATAATTAATGATAATTCATAATAATAATTAATCTATTCTTCAGTAATCGAGACAGAACGGTGATCTGTACAAAGAAGATGATAAACCGTTGTGTCAAGAATTTGCAGAGTTTTTCTTGAACGGTTTCGTCTGTAGAGCCGATAATCCTTGTTTCGTGCCTCCTGAGCCTCCTCTGATAGCATCCCAATTGGCAGTGAAAATGAAGAAATTACTGTGCTCCCATGCCAGAGTTTCCTATGAACAGTGTTGGGCATGTTGTACCGTCTGTATAACTCCACATATAAAACTGCTGTATCCCTGCAGTAGTTTCCAAATGCAAATGGATCAATGGCTTCGTTACTGACGTCGATATTCAGCCCTAAGGTATTTCTAAATGCTTGTTGTATTGCTTTCTTAGCCTCCTCTTGTGGACGACCACCACCTTCACCACTGAGTTTATTACCGATATTTTTCAAAAAACACGTGTTACTAAGCCACTGTTCATTTTTCTTTAAAAATTGTTCCTTACTTCGAGCTGAGTCCACCCACCTTTTACTGAATTGAGGTATCCAAGTTTGACTAAGAAATCGACGCAAATCTCTCAGGGGGTTCCATTGGAATCGCCCAAAGTTTCTACTCCAAGTCTCTTTTTTTGACATTTTATGTCTTTACTATGGCACATAAATAAAAAAGCGTCACGCGGAGTTTCTGATGATTTTCGCTTACAACCGATTCGTTGCTACGGAACTTCATCTTCGCCAGTTATCATCGTACAAAAATCGTTCACTACTCGTTGGATAGCTCTCGATTTACCTAACCATATTACGTTAACCACTGCGGAGTGCGTGGCCGACAAGCTGCGGTATGAGTGTGATTGTTTAAATAATTGTTTACACACAGGTGATCATTCTCAATAATTTATATTGTCAAGACGAATGCAAGCTTCACAATTTATGATGAACCTTTCAATTAAGTATAACAACTACGCTACTGGGGTAGGTGGTGTAGTATAGTTCGAAGGCCCTTGAATCCCTTCTTTAAAGACATAAAATGTCCCAATGTGTTGCAGACTCGTATGCAAGCATTTTTTTTTTTTTTTTTTTTTTTTAATAACTACCTATAACAAAATTATTATCAAACACACCATTAGTCCTAGCACAATTTGTCCAGCAACATTTGTTGTCAACAAAAATATAATTTGTCTAACCAAATGTTCTAAAAATAACTATAACAAAATTTGCATAACTACCTATAACTAAATAACTATAACAAAAATTTGTCAATTTTCTCACGATACAAATGTAATTGATTAATAGTAATATTATGAAACTGTTTTTAGGCCCTGAAGATGAAGAAATATATTCTTCGAAACGTTGGCACATAAATCATTTCCTTTTTTTTTCTTTTTTTCTTTTTTTTCCATTTAGACCAGCGTCCTGTTCACAGATCTTGCTATGTAATTGTTCCGTACATATTACATTTTTGATTTTACTCTCCGTTTTGTGTTTATATGTTTCTGCATGTTTATGTATTCAATGTGTTTCCACCATTTACTACATTCATAGTTTTATATATTCATTAAAAAGCTTTGTTTACTGACCTTTTGAGGGTTCCAAAGGAACCCTCGAGCTGTCAATTCGCATATAGGAGGCTCATATGAAGCCACTTCCATCCACCGTCCTCTTAGATGCCCATCCAAGGATGAACGAGGGGTACATCTTCTTCAACAAGGCCGCCGATTTCTTCATCTAGATTCCCCGCCACGTAAGTATGGCAGGTACGCAGCTCACATCTCGCGCTGATGTCAGTTCTCTGATGGCTTCTTTCCCCTTTTCTGTTCCGTATTTGTCACTTTTTCTCTGGAAGCCTTCAGCCATTGGATGCTCCATGACATCAGACGTTACTGCTACATCAATCACGTACGTGACTTCACCCTTCTTGACTATTAAATCCGGTTGTATCGCCTCCTGTTGAAATCCTTGTCTCAACCATTGTTGTCCATCCCTTCTTACGTGCGTAGTCGCCCAACAATTTCACCACTGCCTTATGCCTTTTGCATCTTGGTCGTCACATTGTAGGACATGCTTGAATGACATGGCCTGCCGTCTCCCTATACCTGCATCCTCACCTGCACATATCATTACCAGTCCAACCTCGCAGACATCTCACCCTCGTAGGAATTGCTCCGCATATCGTCTTCAAGGCTGCCAACGTTCTCCATTCTTCTTCTCTATTCATATCATCCTTAATCCATGCGCACGATTCTGGCACTTGCCGAGCCATCCTTACAGCCCTTCCGTCAGCATTAAAGTGCCATGCATTGGCTCTTCGCCGCATCCTTTCACCACCCGTCACAATAACATCTATCTCGTCCCCAAATAACGCTTCCTGCGCCCTTTTAATTCGATTATCTCGAAGATCAGGCAGAGAGGTCTCCATCGGCATGATCCCCAATCCACCATCGCTTACAGGTGCATAAAAGAAGAAATTTGGAACATCACCTGGCAACTTTAGCTTCACTCTTAACATCTTCCTTATTGCTATATCGAATCTTCTTATCGCCTTCTTAGTACTATCATTCAGAACTAATTGATGCAAGAATCCCGGCAGTATGTATGTCCTCAAGGCTTCGAGCTTCTGCAGTGGCATCAGTGAGGATTCCATAACTCGCCTCACTTCCTCCAGAAAATGCGCACCCCCCCCCCTCCCGCATGCTAATCACCTACAACAGAGTGATGAAATTGGCCGCCGTTCACTTGTATGTTGATCCGCCGTCCACCTGTATCGAGATAAAACCTGTATCGATGCAAACATTCGGGATAGTCTCCGAACTTTGCGCAATGCAGCGTTGGAATCAATTATTATCAATTATTGATCAAACTAGACCCAACAAGTGGCTTGTACCAACAGCCTTTTCGAGAACTGGACTTTGGTCGTAAAAGATATCGAAGGTCGAAACCTGCCCGGCACACACGCAACGTTTTGTTGATCTGCACAGTCTGTCGGAATGGAACGTTCATTCGATTCCGATGGCTTGCACCATTTGCTCCACATACACGCTTCGATTTATCGTCGTCTGATCGATTTTGCTTATCGCACTATGAATTGAACGATAAATCGTTACGTGGATGGCTAGCCTTAATCAAGATCCAAGTCGACGTTCTGATGCCCCCTACGAGGATATTGATGAACTCGAGAGCGTGGATAAAACGGGGTCGAGTATGCAGCAGTTATCTCTGACGTCATGAAGAATAATTCTATAAATCATATTGGCATTATTGAACCAGTAATTATACAACGACCCCCCCCCCCTCCTCCTCTTGGTAGGTTTATATCATGCTGTGATTCCATTGTGTTCGACGTATGATTTCTTGACTCATCTTGTTCAAGTCGGTGCACAAAGTTATTGCTATAAGTGCAATAATCCTGCCCTCCTCCCCATCTCCCACCCGTTGTGGAGCCACGATCGGAATCTTCGCCTCCGTAACACTGTAATGATCAAAGCGATTTGTCCCGTCGGTTATCATCTGACGTACGAACGAGGGAGTATGAATTGATAACCCCGACCGCCGCCCATATTTCACTGGGCCATTCAACTTTTTTTCTCCGCGGGAGGAATGCGGTTTGCGAGGAGGGAAACCAAGTCAATGGAAAGGGGTGGAAAGGCGGAATGCCGGATAATTAAATGACCAAACAAAGCAATAATAAGAAAAGGCACCGGAGGGGGTGGCGGGCGATGTCTCGCTCCGCCAAAGGGGAGGTTACAGCACATCAATATGAGCACCATCAATCACAACGTGATTTTAATAAGCGGCGACAATAGGCCTCTACCTAATATTTGTGGTCACATAAATTGTACGAATATTACGTTACACCTCGGGGACCCCGAAGGCACATAAATACTTGTGGCCTTGACACCATTTGTAAGCCTTTTATTTTATTACGGTGTAGGTGAACCTCATACACAGGGTGTCCCAGAAATAGCCCCACCCACCCACCCACCCACCAAAACCGTCATTCGCCCATATTTCTTGGGGAGAGCAATTTAAAAAAAAATCTCAGGTACTGAGAATTGATTGTTGGTTTATTATTTCCAATAATGAACCGTTGGAATTGGAATTATAATTATGAATAATTATTAATAATTATTAGTAATTATTATTAATCAACTCGTTATCTGAAAACCATGAGCTGTTCGAATCAGCGAGTCAGTATGAAAATTGACCCGACAGGCTGCCGCATGATTCACCCTACCGTTGACGATCTGCTCCTAATTTGAGCCCTCGTAAAAAGCTCCGGATGGTCTTAAATTCCAAACATTAAAACCCATTCAAATGTGACCTAAAAACTATACTTACCGTTCCAATTTAATTTTTTCCAAATTTCAAAATTCGTTTTGAACCCCTTCCCCGTGACCTAGGGTTATGAAAAGTTTCAAGGATCTTTGTGGGTCAAGTTCAAACCCGTAAACCAATTTTCGTAATTTTAGCATGATGCTAACTGGGCAAAGTGCCGCGGACGGATTTTTGGTTTATTATCTTGGATAGTGAACCATTGGAATCGCCCAAGAAAAAGAAAAAAACTCTGCGAATTCTTGACACAACGGTTCATTATCTTCTTTGTACAGATCACCCCCCTTCTGTCTAGATCACTAGGTCTAAATGTCTAGATCCTAAATGTTAGATTAATTATTATTATCAATTATCACTAATTATTAACAATTTTATCAAGTACCTAGTGAAAATTATTATAATTTATTGTTAGGTATTAATAATTCGTATTTACTATTAATAATAATTATTATTAATTATGATTAATTAATACGATATAATTCTGGGGTTTTTAATACTACGTCGGTAAGTAATAATTGTTCTATAAAAGAAGTACCTACCAACAAACATTCGAAATTACCTTCATTTCCGTAGCACGAAACGCACCTCAGAACAACAAACTCGACATCACTTAAGCCATATGATGTTCCAAAGAGCTTGTTAGTATGAAAATGGACCTGTATTTCAACAGTTTGATTCACGATCCTGTAGTGAGGCACAATCTTTGAGCCTTCATTGTGAACGAACGGCAGGTCGTACAAAGCTGCGGATGGTCGTAAAAAATTCTACGGAACAAACTCTATCTAAATATGAAATAAAAAACATTTTTCGAGATATGAAATTTTCAAAATTTCAAAATTCGTTTTGAACCCCTTCCCCTTGACCTAGGGTTATGAAAAGTTTCGAGGACCATTGTGGGGTTGGTCGAAACCCATACAAAAAATTTCGTAATTTTAACTCAACGCTAACTGGGCAAAGTGGCGGACGGACGGATTTTTGGTTTATTATCTTCGATAATGAACCATTGGAATCGCCCAAAGAAAAAAAAATTTTAACCCCCCCTCAAAATTTGTTGGTTTACGTTTCAAGACACGTAGATTCAGAAAATCGAATAAAAAAAAACTCTGCAAATTCTTGACACAACGGTTTATTATCTTCCTTGAGCAGATCATCCTTCTGTCTATACCAGACTGTGTTGCAAATCGGCACCATACCATATTCTCACCGTACTCATACCATACCATACGAATTTCTTTTCTATCTTATCATACTGTACTAAATCATACATACAATAATATACCTTACCATACTCATACCATGTCATACAAACCGAGTGAATATTGAAATGTCATCCATTTCTGACCTATATTTAAAATTTCAAGTATCTAGCTCATCATCAAAATTTAATTTGTTTAAACAAATAGGGATTATTTAAACAATTTTACAGACAAGAAACCTAGTGAATATTGCATTGTGATCCATTTCTGACCTATATTTAAAATTTCAAGTATCTAGCTCATCATCAAAATTTAATTTGTTTAAACAAATAGGTATTATTTAAACAATTTTACAGATGAGAAACCGGGTGAATATTGCAATGTGGTCTATCCCCGACTCACGGTTAAAATTTCTAGACTGTAGTTTACCGGGAAGATGAAAAAAGGTAGTTTTATTCTGGGCGTCTGCAGGTTCACCCATCTAACGGCCGTTTTCGACGCGAAAGTTTAGTGTTTTTCCTAAACCTTTGCGCACTCACTGTGAACGAACGGCTGGTCGCACAAAAATCCAATTGGTCTTAAAAGATTCGTAATTTTTCAGGTCATTCAAAAGTGAACTAAAAATTACACCGTTTCATGAGAACTTTTAGAGATATGACATTGTCGAAATGTCAAAGTTCGCTTTGAACCCCTTCCTCTTGACCTAGGGTTATGAAAAGTTTCGAGGACCATTGTGGGGCTGGTCCAAACCCAGAAACCGAATTTCGTAATTTTAGCTCAACGCTAACTGGGCAAAGTGGCGCGGACGGCGTACGGCGTACGGCGTACGGCGGACGGACGGATTTTTTTTTATTCGATTTTCTGAATCTACGTATCTTGAAACGTAAACCAACAAATTTTGAGGGGGGGTTAAAATTTTTTTTTCTTTGGGCGATTCCAATGGTTCATTATCGAAGATAATAAACCAAAATCCGTCCGTCCGCCGTACGCCGTCCGCGCCACTTTGCCCAGTTAGCGTTGAGTTAAAATTACGAAATTCGGTTTCTGGGTTTGGACCAGCCCCACAATGGTCCTCGAAACTTTTCATAACCCTAGGTCAAGGGGAAGGGGTTCAAAACGAAATTTAAAATTTCGACAATGTCATATCTCAAAATATTTAACTGAAACGTGTAATTTTCAGTTCACGTTTGAATGACCTGAAACATTACGAATCTTTTAAGACCAATTGGATTTTTGTGCGACCAGCCGTTCGTTCACAGTGAGCGCGCAAAGGTTTAGGAAAAACACTAAACTTTCGCGTCGAAAACGGCCGTTATGTGACCCAACCCTCAGACGCCCAGAATAAAACTACCTTTTGTCATCTTCCCGGTAAACTACAGTCTAGAAATTTTAACCGAGAGTCGGGGATAGACCACATTGCAATATTTACTCGGTTTCTCATCTGTAAAATTGTTTAAATAATACCTTTTTGTAATAATACAAATTAAATTTTGATGATGAGCTATTGACTTGAAATTTTAAAAATAGGTCAGAACTGGATAACAATGCAATATTCACTCGGTTTCTTGTCTGTAAAATTGTTTAAATAATACCTATTTGTTTAAACAAATTAAATTTTGATGATGAGCTAGATACTTGAAATTTTATATATAGGTCAGAAATGGATGACATTTCAATATTCACTCGGTTTGTATGACATGGTATGAGTATGGTATGGTATATTATTGTATGTATGATTTGGTATAATACAGTATGGTATGATAGGAAAGAAATTCGTATGGTATGGTATGAGTACGGTGAGAATATGGTATGGTGCCGATTTGCAATACAGTCTGGTATAGACAGAAGGGTGATCTGCACAAGGAAGATAATAAACCGTTGTGTCAAGAATTTGCAGAGTTTTTTTTATTCGATTTTCTGAATCTACGTATCTTGAAACGTAAACCAACAAATTTTGAGGGGGGGTTAAAAATTTTTTTCTTTGGGCGATTCCAATGATTCATTATCGAAGATAATAAACCAAAACTCGACGTCTGAAACCATGTGCTGTTCGAATCAGCTACGCCGGTATGAATATTGACCCAACCGGCGGCCTCGCGATTCACCATCATGTTGACGATTTTTGATCTGCTCCAATTTTGAGCCGTCATTAATAATAAAATTTATTATAATTTATTGTTAGGTATTAATAATTTGTATTTAATACAAATTATTAATACCTAACAATAAATTATAATAATTTTCACATTTGGACCTAGTGATCTAGACAGAAGAGTGATCTGTACAAAGAAGATAATGAACCGTTGTGTAAGAATTTGCAGAGTTTTTTATTTTTGATCAGCTAGATTCGTAATTAGGACCACTGTGCGCCGTCCGCGCCACTTTGCCCAGTTAGCGTTGAGTTAAAATTACGAAATTTTTTTTATGGGTTTCGACCAACCCCACAATTTTTTTTTAACCACCCCTCAAAATTAGTTGGTTTACGTTTCAAGATACGTAGATTCAGAAAATCGAATTAAAAAAAATCCGTCCGTCACCCGTACGCCGTACGCCGTACGCCGTCCCCCGTACGCCGTACGCCGTACGCCGTCCCCCGTACGCCGTCCGCCGTCCGTGCCACTTTGCCCAGTTAGCTTTGAGCTAAAATTTCGAAATTTTTTGTTACGGGTTCCGACCAACCCCACAATGATCCTCGAAACTTTTCCTAACCCTAGGTCAAGGGGAAGGGGTTCAAAACGAATGTTGAGATTTAGAAAATTTCATATCTCGAAAAATTCATATAGAACGGTGTAGTTTTTATTTCATATTTATTTTTTAATTTTTTAAGACCATCCGCAGCTTTGTACGACCAGCCGTTCGTTCACAATGACGGCTCAAAGGTTGAGCCTGTCAACACGATCGTGAATCAAACGGTTGAAATACAGGTCAATGTTCATATTAAGGAGCTGTTTGAAACATCACATGGTTTTAGTGATGTCAATTTTTTTGTTCCTAGGTACATTTCGTGCTACGGAAATGAAGGTAATTTTGAATGTTTGTTGGTAGGTACTTATTTTTTACAAAAAATTACACCGACGTAGTATTAAAAACCCCAGAATTACTCGTATATCGTATTAATTAATCACAATTAATAATAATTATTATTAATAATAAATACAAATTATTAATACCTAACAATAAATTATAATAATTTTCACTAGGTACTTGATACAATTATTATTAATTAGTGATGATTCATAATAATAATTAATCTAACATTTAGGATCTAGACATTTAGACCTAGTGATCTAGACAGAAGGGTAATCTGACTAAGAAGATAATAAACCGTTGTGTCAAGAATTGGCAGACTATTTCAAAATAGAAGTGATGGAAAATTTTTGAAAAAAATTTAGGATGTTTCATAGACACGGTAGTACGAGTATTTGGACAAATCGTTATTAGAGATCGGGAACCATTTTAAACCTTGATATTTAAATTTAAAATTTTATAGGAGCACGCTAATGAGAATGCCATATTTTAATGTCCAATGCTAATGAGAAAGAGCTGAAAACGCATTCCCCCACCTCATATCTTCCAAAAAATGATGGATTAGGTTATTAAATATTGACAGAATCAACTACAAATAGATAACCTTAGTATACAACCAAATTTTTATTAAAAATATTCATTAATTCAGCCTCAATAGTTAACATGGTTTTTAATCATGCCTTACGAATAAATCACAAAAACGTGATCACAAATACCTACAAAGTTGCTAGATGTTGTCATACTGTATGACAACATCTAGCAACTTTGTAGGTAAGTATTTATGTATTTTGTTGAGATCATTAATGAATTGCAAGGAAAATTGTTTAAAAAAATTTACAATATATCAAAAGTCACACTGGGCACACACGCATTCGTATTGTGTCGATGTGAATAACCTCCTTGGACATGCCTGCGTGCCAATTTCCTACTCAACAGTTCGTCTATCTTACCTACAAAATCAGGGTAGAGAAATGTCTCATGCACTCAGGTTGATTTCTTCACAAGGTGGACGTCTCGAACTCTAAATAAACAATTCATTTTAAGACTTGATACAGACATTTCTGGAATGCTTTCGTGATACAACGAGACCTCAGCGTTTCCACATCCGAAACGATTTTCATTGTTAATTCGCCGAACTGTAATGTACCATGTACAATAAAGTTATATTTAAAAAAAACGATACTCCACTAATACGGTTCAGACCTCAAAAAGCGTCTAGATATGTTTTTCCAACGCGTAGAGTGAGGGGAGAGTCAGTAAATGGGAGCTGGTTGTAATTAAAGGCGGGCTGATGCGGAGTGGACAAGCGTTAAGGCAGGGGACGCTAACTCTCTGCGTCAGATGTCAACTTAAATTCTGAACATGAATGTTTCCACTTCCACCCTTACGACACTGTCTACTCTTTCTTCGTCCTGCCGAAGGAGCCCTTAGTGGACCGATTTCAATCATGTAAGGAGATTTACGACGAATGAATGCCTTAGTGATGGTATAAATATAGAAATATGAATTTGGCACATACTTCTCTATTTTGATCATGAAACTTAGATAGGAAACTTTAGATAGGACTTTAGATTTTACGATTACAATCTACGGACTCAAATGAAAGTTGTTGACGAGGAGATAATATAAATACATACAACATTTGCATACTTCAAATAATAATAATCAATCTACCATTAAGTGATTTAGATAGAAGAGTAATCTGCACAAAGAAGATAGTAAACTGATGTGTCAACAATTTGCAATTTTTTTTATTCGAATTTCTGAATCTATCTATCTTGAAACGTTAACAGAATAATTTTGAGGGGGGGGGGGGGGGAAGCTTTTGTTTTCTTTGGTCGATTCCAATGGTTCATTATCGAAGGTAATAAAAAGAAGAAAAATACAGCCTAAATCCTACCTAAACACCACAACACTAAGAGTAAATGACACATCTCCAACGTGAAGGGACCTAAGAAAAGAACTAAAAAACAGTACTGAAACAACAGAACAGTGACCAAAATACTGACGTTGTTCCAGGTGAGGAACATTAAGGGCAATCCAGCAACACTCCCAATAAGGCTGGGACCACACTTTAGTACACTACTACAAAAAAACAAACTGCAACTTAAATATAACAAGTTAATATTTAAGAACGAGCGATTGTTCAAACAACTCAGCGAAGACCGGAAAATAACGGATGAACGTGATTATAATCACTGTACAGGGTTAGTCAATGTTGATTTCACCCAACTTGATGTAACAAATTTACTGAGCTTCCAGGTCTGTAATTAGTTTCTTCCTCCGTATTCAGGCACATAGTTCGATCATTCACGCCCAGCATATTCGTCAATGATCGTGAAACCCACGACTGGGCTCGCAAATCCCTTGTTAATTCAACAACTCCGGCAGAAACCTTGCCATAAGAATCTTTGCGGAAGAGATTGCCGAATAATGAAAGAACTTACAGCCAATTTGGAGGCCAGTCAGCTTTTAAAACGCTGTTAGCAAACCTTGACAATTCTACTTTACCAAGGTTCACTTTAGATTTGTCAGCCAATACATTCCTGGCCGCTGTTGAGTTTACGCAACGCTATAAAAAATAAAAATAAAATTACTGAACCACATAAAAAGTGTTGATTTTTTTCAATTTTTCGACTACAATCTAATAATTAGATGTTGAGCTAACATTAAAACCGACGGAAGATATCCAACGTGTGATAATGTTTGCGAAAATTAACAATAATGAGAAGGAAGGTATTTCAAAAGTTATATCGTTCAACACTATTTCCCCAAGTTAATTGTATTGAAATTATCAATGATAACACAAATCGTGGTTTCACATCATGCTTGCAAGGGATTTTCGGGACATCAACTTCCTACTTTCTTTAACATTGATTACTGAAGTCAATTAGAATATATATCATGAACAGCCATCTCAAAATAAATTATATTAGGGTTTTTGTTTCAGGAACATGGGAATCAGCTATTCTTTGGCGGGACTTAATGATTGCTCAGCTTGGGAACTTAAGTAAGAATTTTTATATAATAATAACCTAACTAATGATGGCTTATAATCAGCTATTGAATTGTTCTGTGTTTTGTTAAAACTATTTAAACGATGCAAATAAAATGCAACAATTGGGAAAATCCGACCTATATGAGTGATGAAATTGCAGCCTTCAGATATGGTAGTAAAAAGCCTAACGTACCACAAATGGTTCAACTTGCAAAAAAAGATTGCTTGATGAATTCGTTTTTGAAATACCTACCTACCATGAGAAGAAAAAAAAAAACCCTAGCTACGGAACATGAAATTTCGTATGGGGCTCCTTTCAAACTTACCGAATATGTTTCGGCAGTATTTATACATATCGGGTATTAGACCAAGAAGTCCGTCCCACTCGTCCCAATAATATTTTTCATCCTAAACGCGCAATACCGAACACGTGGTTCACAGAGAACGTTCCTTGGGGAACAATGTAAATGGAGAGGGGGAACTTGCCCCTCTCACACGAGGGTGGCTACCTACTCCTAGATGTGTTTCTCGGGATCAGTTCAGTAACAAACCTCGTAATATACGTTTCGTTCGTCCAACAGTCAGTGTGGTCTCATTTATCTAGGTACGCGGGAGCGTCCCGCCCGCCAAGAAAACCGAAGCCCTGAAAACCGAAGCGACTGAGACACTGATTACGCGACGGAACAAGTTGGGATTTTCACCATCCCGTAGCTCGGTCCCCTGAGTGTCTCGAGAGTTGATTTTTTGTACACCAACTCTCCAGGGGCACGTGAGGACGTAAAACAAATTTCAGCTCTTGGGAACATCAGGTGTCGGGGGTATAACAATTTTAAAACCACTATTTTTCACGTTTTTCGTGTTCTTCTTCTTGTCGTTGTCGTTGTCGTTGTCGTTATTGTTCATTGACGGGGCTACAGCCCAGCAGACAAATCGGATCGAGCTGAAATTTTGCACACACGTTTGTTATGCTCCAAGGGAGTGCCTTTTGACCATTTTTTCTCCCTCCCCCCATTTCCCCCCCAATTAGGGGGGAAATAGTGTTTTTTAGGAATTTCAAATGGTCATAACTCCTTCAAAATTGAAGCTTTTTCAGATTTTCTTTTTTAGTTGTGTTCAGCTTTTCAAACTGTTTAATTTGAGATCAAAAAATGCTTCCTAAAAGGAAAAATAAAGGAGTTATGGTGATTTTTCTATTTTCAACAACAACTGCCGCAAATATTGATGAAAATTGGTGCGGTTGGTCTTAAAATGTCCGCTAGGTTGTCTAGAATATGCTCAATAACTTTGAACTAAATCTCAATCGATTTGACTAATCCACAGCCAAAAATACGTGAATAAATTCCACATCTACTGATTTGGCTAATTTCCGAAAACATCAAAGTTGAACGGTGGTCAGAAAAATTGTCATAGAGTGGCGCCTGTTTAAGGATCGATAGGAAATTTAATGGGCTTTCGAATGAGGGTAGCACACTTTGCCACTTTTCCCAACGGTTCTCGAGTTATTCGCGATTTTTGGTATAAAAACGTGCGTTTTACGTTTTGCAAACTTTCTGTGGCCGCCGGTAGCCTCGTGGACAAGCGCGTCTGTCCGCGATGCGTAAGATCTTGGGTTCAATACCCGCTGGCGTGAAAGGATTTTTCACATACTTAGCCGTTGCGGCGGTCACCTGGTGGAATAACAAACAATAATTTCCAAAAAATAATTATTCTTGTCACAAAAAGAAGAAACAAAAAGGCAAATTAGTAGGCGTACTAATTTTTTACTAAATTTTGACTAGGATAAAACTTCATTTAGGAAAACCAGATGATATAGTTGTACCACCACTGATTACTCGTGACCACCAGTAATACTTATAATATAGTAATGCTTCAATTCAGGCTTGTTCATCCGGTAAAAAGCTCCCGCCAACAGCATTGAAAGTAGCGTAAAGCTCCCTGCTGGTGTAACAGAGGAAACATATTAGGTGAAACCGAGGGTGACTAAGGGTGAGAGGGGGTTGGCGGAAGGAGACAGGGAACAGGAAAACATTGACGGTGGAGGTTAGGGGTAGGAGGATCAGGTTTCTATATGCACACTCAACAGCGAGGTGCGAAGCACCGAGAATCCTATATATGTGGCTGGCGGGCAAAATGGATATCATTCCTTTTTGCGGCTGAGGTTTTTTGGCGGGTCAGTTTTTACAACGGAGTTGTTTTTGGGGGATTTCACCTACCTATCTGCTTTTCCCAGCATACGCGAAATACATACCTATTCAATTATATTTCAATTTGTGAACGTGTGTTCTAGGGACGCGGGAGCGTCCCGCCCGCCAAGAAAACCGAAGCGACTGAGACACTGATTACGCAACGGAACAAGTTGGGGTTTTCACCCTACCATAGCTCGGCCCCCTGAGTGTCTCGAGAGTTGATTTTTTGTACACCAACTCTCCAGGGGCACGTGAGGACGTAAACCAAATTTCAGCTCTCGGGAACATCAGGTGTCTGGGGTATAACAGTTTTAAAACCGCTATTTTTCTCGTTTTTCGTGTTCTTCTTCTTCTTCTTGTTCATTGACGGGGCTACAGCCCAGAAGACAAATCGGATCGAGCTGAAATTTTGCACACACGTTTGTTGTGCCTTTTGAACATTTTTCTCCCTCCCCCCATCCCCCCCCCCCCCAATTAGGGGGGAAATAATAATTTTTAGGAATTTAAAATGGTCATAACTCCTTCAAAATTGCAGCTTTTTGAAGCAAGAAACCGAGTGAATATTGCATTGTGATCCAGTTCTGACCTATTTTTAAAAAGTCAATAGCTCAGCATCAAAATTTAAACCCACCTAACGGCCGTTTTCGACGCGAAGTTTAGTGTTTTTCCTAAACCTTTGCGCGCTCACTGCGAACGAACGGCTGGTCGCACAAAAATCCGATTGGGTCTTAAAAGATTAATAATTTTTCAGGTCATTCAAAAGTGAACTACAAATTACACGGTTCAGTTAAATATTTGGAAATATGACATTGTCGAAATTTTATAATGATAATGAACCATTGGAATCGCCCAAAGAAAAACATTTTTTAACCCCCCCTCAAAATTTGTTGGTTTACGTTTCAAGATACGTAGATTCAGAAAATCGAATAAAAAAAAATCCGTCCGTCCGCCGTACGCCGTCCGTGGCACTTTGCCCAGTTAGCGTTGAGCTAAAATTACGAAATTTGGTTTCTGGATTTGGACCAGCCCCACAATGATCCTCGAAACTTTTCATAACCCTAGGTCAAGGGGAAGGGGTTCAAAACGAAATTTAAAATTTCGACGATGTCATATCTCGAAATATTCAACTGAACCGTGTACTTTTTAGTTCACTTTTGAATGACCTGAAAAATTACGAATCTTTTAAGACCAATTGGATTTTTGTGCGACCAGCCGTTCGTTCACAGTGAGCGCGCAAAGGTTTAGGAAAAACACTAAACTTTCGCGTCGAAAACGGGCGCTACGTGGGTCAACTCCAGACGCCCAGAATAAAACTACCTTTTTTCATCTTCCCGGTAAACTACAGTCTAGAAATTTTAACCGTGAGTGGGGGATAGACCACATTGCAATATTCACTCGGTTTCTCATCTGTAAAATTGTTTAAATAATACCTTTTTGTAATAATACAAATTAAATTTTGATGATGAGCTATTGACTTGAAATTTTAAAAATAGGTCAGAACTGGATAACAATGCAAATTCACTCGGTTTCTTGTCTGTAAAATTGTTTAAATAATACCTATTTGTTTAAACAAATTAAATTTTGATGATGAGGTAGATACTTGAAATTTTAAATATAGGTCAGAAATGGATCACATTTCAATATTCACTCGGTTTGTATGACATGGTATGAGTATGGTAAGGTATATTATTGTATGTATGATTTAGTACAGTATGGTAAGATAGAAAAGAAATTCGTATGGTATGGTATGAGTACGGTGAGAATATGGTATGGTGCCGATTTGCAACACAGTCTGGTATAGACAGAAGGGTGATCTGCACAAGGAAGATAATAAACCGTTGTGTCAAGAATTTGCAGAGTTTTTTATTCGATTTTCTGAATCTACGTATCTTGAAACGTAAACCAACAAATTTTGAGGGGGGGTTAAAAAATTTTTTTCTTTGGGCGATTCCAATGGTTCATTATCGAAGATAATAAACCAAAAATCCGTCCGTCCGCCGTACGCCGTCCGCCGTACGCCGTACGCCGTCCGCGCCACTTTGCCCAGTTAGCGTTGAGTTAAAATTACGAAATTATTTTTATGGGTTTCGACCAACCCCACAATGGTCCTTGAAACTTTTCATAACCCTAGGTCAAGGGGAAGGGGTTCAAAACGAATTTTGAAAATTTGAAAATCTCATATCTCGAAAAATTCATATAGAACGGTATGTTTTTTATTTCATATTTAGATAGAGTTTGTTCCGTAGAATTTTTTAAGACCATCCGCAGCTTTGTACGACCAGCTGTTCGTTCACAATGACGGCTCAAAGATTGTGCCTCACAACACGATCGTGACTCAAACTGTTGAAATACAGGTCCATTTTCATACTAACAAGCTCTTTGGAACATCATATGGCTAAAGTGATGTCGAGTTTGTTGTTCTGAGGTGCGTTTCGTGCTACGGAAATGAAGGTAATTTCGAATGTTTGTTGGTAGGTACTTCTTTTATAGAAAAATTATTACCGACGTAGTATTAAAAACCCCAGAATTATATCGTATTAATTAATCATAATTAATAATAATTATTATTAATAGTAATTACGAATTATTAATACCTAAAAATAAATTATAATAATTTTCACTAGGTACCTACTTGATAAAATTGATAATAATAATTAATCTAACATTTAGGATCTAGAAATTTAGACCTAGTGATCTAGACAGAAGGGTGATCTGTACAAAGAAGATAATGAACCGTTGTGTCAAGAATTTGCAGAGTTTTTTTATTCGATTTTCTGAATCTACGTATCTTGAAACGTAAACCAACAAATTTTGAGGGGGGATTAAAAAAATTTTTTCTTTGGGCGATTCCAATGGTTCATTATCGAAGATAATAAACCAAAATCCGTCCGCCCGCCGTACGCCGTCCGTGGCACTTTGCCCAGTTAGCGTTGAGCTAAAATTACGAAATTTGGTTTCTGGGTTTGGACCAGCCCCACAATGATCCTCGAAACTTTTCATAACCCTAGGTCAAGGGGAAGGGGTTCAAAACGAAATTTAAAATTTCGACAATGTCATATCTCAAAATATTTGACTGAACCGTGTAATTTTTAGTTCACTTTTGAATGACCTGAAAAATTACGAATCTTTTAAGACCAATTGGATTTTTGTGCGACCAGCCGTTCGTTCACAGTGATTTTATTCGATTTTCTGAATCTACGTACCTATCTTGAAACGTAAACCAACACATTTTGAGGGGGGGTTAAACAATTTTTTTCTTTGGGCGATTCCAATGGTTCATTATCGAAGATAATAAACCAACATGCGCTATCTACGGGATTTTTTAAACGATCAATTATAATTATTTTATTATCATTATTTATAATTATTTATTATTTTTATTTATTTATTATTTATTATCGTCATTTATAATTATTTTATTATCAATTATAATTATAATTATTTTTACAAATTATAATTATAATTATTTTTACAAATTATCGTTTTAATGGGACAAGATAACTATCAATAACCAAAATTATTATCGAAAAGTTGCTAAAAGCTGGATAGCATAAGTGGCATCTTATGGGACGATAATATCTTATATGCTGATCGATTCAAAGAAAACTTTAATTTGTTGAGCACTACCGAAATCCCCCCGAGCCTGCACTAGTCATCGTACCAGCTTCTTTCCTGCGTATAATGAAAAAAAGAACTATTTATTCTTCAAACATCCCCTTCCTTACTTCCCTTTCATACCCTTATCGGCTCAAAAGGTTGATTTCCTTACAAGAAAAGAAGGGGATTGATTCTTTACGTTCGCCTTGAAACCCGTTTATATCACTCGAGTAAACACATAGTCTCGGGCTCATTTGCTATTCTTTCCCACTGGATTCCATTCCACTTAGAACGGTAGTATCTGAGTGATTTAGTTCTTTAAAAATGAGCACGAAAGACACCATTATCTCGAAATATTGACGATGTAAATTCTTCTTATTCACCTTCTCCTTTATTCTTGCTTAATTTCTTTATTTTATTAATTTATTACTTTATTATTTAATTAATAAATAATTTCTAAATTTGACTAAATAATTAAGTTAAAATATTATTAATTTGCTTAATTCATTCTTGTATATTGCCTCCACAGGTTTTTTCAACAAATAGATGTGATATCCCCCCAAAAAACACTCCGTGTAAAAATCATTCTACAACAGTCTTGAAATTTTTATCTTCGATATTCACTCGGTTTCTTTCCTGTTAAATTGTTTAAACAATACCTTTGTTTCATTAAATTTGGATGATGAGCTAGAATTTCAGCTATCATTTCCCGAATTAGATTAGGGTGATTTGCTCAAAGAAGAGAATAAACCGTTGTGTCAAGAATTCGCAGAGTTTTTCAAATCCCCTTTTCAATAACTTTCACTTGAACCCTTAGGTTATAATTGAATGTGTGGCCGGAACAACATTGTACGAGTACCTATATCCAAAATGTGAAGAAGTGGGATTTCGGTGGAATATGGTAGGTAGTATGGTATGATCATATTATGATTTCCTTGGAATTTGAGAGGTAAGTAGTTTGTACTGCAAGTAACTAGAAAAACATAAAAAATCAAAATTGACCAACAGAGACATAATAATAAATTATTTATTGCATTCTGAAAAGTTGGTTTTTTGGCCATACAACATTGATACGACAACCCATTGCATTGTAGGTAATATTTAGACCCCCGCAACCACCAAATTTTCGAAATATCCTTCATTCCGTAAACACGAAAAGTATCTCAGACCGCGGAACTCGATTGTACAAAACAATGTGTTGTTTGAATCAGCTGTTCTACAGCAAGAACGCTGCCCGTGCATTGATACACGTACTATGGCGTCATTTCATTGGCTCAACCTTTTAGGGCTCACTGTACACGACCGCCCTGTCCTAGAAATCTCTGGATGGTCCTAAAAAATGCTAAAAATTGAACTCTATTGAAATGTGATCTAAAAACTATACCGTTCCTCGTAAATTTTTCGAATTATGAATTTTTCAACGTTTCAAAATTCGTTTTGAACCCCTTCCCAATGACCTAGGTTATGAATCGTTTCAAAGATCATTGTGGGGTCGGTCCAACCTCGTAAACTAAATTTTGTAATTTTAGTACAAATTTAACTGGGAAAGTGCCGTGGGCCGAAGGATTTTGAAATGGTAGTTTTTTTTTTTTTTTTTTTTTGATTCATTTTTCTGAATCTACGTATCATGAACGTGTCGTCAAACTACAAAACTTGTGGGGGTTACATCCAAAATTAAATTAGTACCTGTCCACCCAGAAAAATCAAATGTCATAATTTACTTTTGAAAAAACACGATAAACCCCGCGAACAAGTAAAGGTGGACAGGGATTTTTTGTTTTCTATTCAATTTTTTAAATTCAAATTTTGAAGGGGGGTTAAATTTATTTTCTTGGTCGATTCCAATGGTACATTATCAGATATAATAAACCAAATGGTGGCGACTTTAAATGGAAACGATAAGAGATTTTAATTTGAAGGCTATAAACGAGTACATACCCGCCCTAGATTATACTCAGCTAAGATGGCTAAGGATCGGGCGAATGTAGAGTTCATGATCATTGACTAATCAACAACATTACCAAATCAAATTGATCTAATTCTTCAACATTTGAATGCCGCTGGGCTGAAATTATAGTATCGCTGAAGTAAACATTTGGACTGCCAACGTACTCGTGTTGGACGTTAAATATAGCATATTTCTATGGCATTTGACTTTTGACGTTTTCACATGGTGCTGGTACAAATGTTTCTCCAGTTTACATGAACGTATTGAATCCGCTGAAAAGTCATTGCGGATTCCCAGTAAGTTGATATTTTGAGAAGGTGTTGGTTCGGAGATAGGACGAAGAGTGTTTCACTGGGGATAGCCGTGTTTAGGAGGGGTGAGTCTTGTCAAAGAAATATCCGACACCAGATTACCTCGTTCCCAATTTGACAAGCTCCACTTGACGCTGTGATTGAAATTTTTCTTGCTCTTCTAGCAGCCCCTCTGGGAGGTCTCAGCCCTCTCCTTCATTTCAATGTTATAAGGCTTTTAACCGAGAATGTTTCTTCTTTCTTCAATCGCTAAACAATCGGCTGAACGATTTCCGCCGTCGGATATTGAAAGAAATGCCTCACCAATTTACGTTGGAATTCGGATAAATAGCCCTAAATTCGGTGCACTGTGATGTAGTAAGTGGAGCAGCAAGTTCACACGTGTCGTTCAACCTCTTGTCCAATGTCATAATATTGAATGGATGTTGGATACCATGTAAAAGTTATTTTCGCAGGTATTAACTTAATGGAGACGCGCAAGCAAAATATGTGTTTGACATGTGGGAGACATTTTCGATTATATGCTATGCGCAGGAAAGCTACCAATCTTGTCAAGGCATGATACGGAAAAAATAAATATCTATCATATTGAAAAAAAAAGGAAAATATGGTTTATTCCTCCAATAATCTAAGATAATTGACAAATAAAATACGACTGCAGTGTTGCTCATTGTTTGCTGAGACAATGAGAAAACTATTAATGGCAACCACATGTCACTCGACTGACTGATTCATCATGTGTCAATGAGAAAGCGCCAATCCTCAAAAATTGGTACGTCTGCGGATTCCTGTTCAACCAATTTGAAAGTGCTTTTTCGGCTTTTGGGTAAGTATACCATTCTTACCTGGATATACAATACCTATATTCTAAAGTCAGTCCATCTTCAAAGGCATATTACCATTCAAATGCTTTCTGCCATCCAAAATGGAGCATGTTCCCAAAGAAATGAGGAGTCAACTAAAGACATGCCTTGCTCCAATTTTTGGAACGTCGATTTTCGCCGGTACAGTTAATTTCATGCTTGAATAGGTGCAGTGTAGTAGTGTAGATTTCAAGTTTCGTATTAAGTGTTGAGGTTGGATTATGGAATTTTCCACCAATTGGTGATATCCATTGACAAAGGGGTAGTTTTTAAATTCATTGTAGGTTCGTTCTTGATTCCAATCCCACAAGAGGTTAGTGTAATTTCTAGCACCTGAATAAATCGGTAAGTGGTAATCAACTCGTTGTTCTGAGGTGTTATTCTGGATTGCCCGCCACCATAACTAAGCCCCCCCCCCCCCGATCACTCTTTCTCTTACGTAATGATTATACGGTGGGCAAGTTTAAAGCCCTTACAAAAGGGGGTTACAACGATTTATCACATGTACAGTTTAATACCTTCAACGAGCCCGAGTCCCTCCATCCGACTAGGGAGGCTTGACTTACTAGCTTGGCTTACCCGACATTGAGCTGTAAATCATAACATGGGAACCATTCGCCTGCCAAAAACACCAAGAATTATATGTATACAGGGTGTATCGCAAGTAGATGACAATACTCAAGATGAAAAAACTAGATCAAAAATGTAGTTGAAGGCCGCTAAACGCATGTTCCTATCTCATTCCGTTCCACAGATATGCCCTTTCAAATACTATTTCGAGAAAACCGTGTTTTTTATTGGGAAACTCAATTTTCTCTGCTTTCCCACTTTTTTTTCAACGTTCCATCACAGTTTTGAAATCAGCATTAAATTTTCATAAAGTCTAATGCACTTTCAATGTTCACAAGTTTCTTTTCAAACAGCGATAACAGATCATGAAGTGAACATTTTAAAAGAAGCGTAGTTAGCGAAAAAGTTTCGAGGGTCACTACTCTTCTAAAAATAATCCTGCAAGCTGCCGAATCTCACAAAAGTTGTGAAATTTAATTACCTTTCCAACGGTATACTCAAAACTGCAGTTATATTTCAATTTTGGAACGCAATTGGAATGGGAAGGGGAAAAACCGTATCTCTCATTTTTCGTCTGCCTACTAATAATTATAATTATTGTCAGTATCGTGCAAATCTTCAGAATAAGTTTCGATTTGAGTTCAAGAAGTACACGGCCAAATTTATACGCAGCTGAAGATACGATTTTCGCATAGGGGGCTCCAAGAGGCAATGGTCTTCGAGCACATTGCAGATATCGCAGTATGTTCCCCAATCGGCAAAGATATCCAAATCGAAGAACGATTGAAAACGCTTATCGTATCATGAAGATTTGCACAATAATTATTAGTAAGCAGACGAAGAATGAGAGAGATAAGGTAAAAAAACTCTGCAAATTCTTGACACAACGGTTCATTATCTTCTTTGTACAGATCACCCTTCTGTCTAGATCACTAGGTCTAAATGTCTAGATCCTAAATGTTAGATTAATTATTATTATCAATTATCACTAATTATTAACAATTTTATCAAGTACCTAGTGAAAATTATTATAATTTATTGTTAGGTATTAATAATTCGTATTTACTATTAAAAATAATTATTATTAATTATGATTAATTAATACGATATAATTCTGGGGTTTTCAATACTACGTCGGTAATAATTTTTCTATAAAAGAAGTACCTACCAACAAACATTCGAAATTACCTTCATTTCCGTAGCACGAAACGCACCTCAGAACAACAAACTCGACATCACTTAAGCCATATGATGTTCCAAAGAGCTTGTTAGTATGAAAATGGACCTGTATTTCAACAGTTTGATTCACGATCGTGTTGTGAGGAACAATCTTTGAGCCGTCATTGTAAACGAACGGCTGGTCGTACAAAGCTGCGGATGGTCTTAAAAAATTCTACGGAACAAACTCTATCTAAATATGAAACCAAAAACATACCGTTCTATATGAATTTTTCGAGATATGAGATTTTCAAAATTCGTTTTGAACCCCTTCCCCTTGACCTAGGGTTATGAAAAGTTTCGAGGATCATTGTGGAGTTGGTCGAAACCCATAAAAAAAATTTCGTAATTTTAACTCAACGCTAACTGGGCAAAGTGCCGCGGACGGCGGACGGCGTACGGCGGACGGCGTACGGCGGACGGACGGATTTTTTTTTATTCGATTTTCTGAATCTACGTATCTTGAAACGTAAACCAACAAATTTTGAGGGGGGGTTAAAATTTTTTTTTCTTTGGGCGATTCCAATGGTTCATTATCGAAGATAATAAACCAAAATGAAGTACGAGGTACGCGGTGTGGGTGTGGGAGGGGGCGCAGAGACATAAAAGGTCTCGTCGTATGACGCACTAGTCGGCCTCCTGCCAGCCGTCTTACGTCATACGCTCGTGCGTCATAGGCTCTGACGCACTTGTTGGTCTCCTGCCAGCCGTCTTTCGACATACGCTCGTGCGTCATAGGCTCTGACGTACTAGTTGGCCTCCTGCCAGCCGTCTTACTCTTACGCTCGTGCTTCATAGGCTCTGACGTAATGGCCCGCCGGTCGCTTGTGTTCTGACGTGATCTGAGGGAAAGGGTGAATCAAGGGAACAAATTTTTCCCGTTTCAGTTTATGTGCCAAAGCAAAGACATGAAAATGTCAAAAAAATGTGTAAATAGGTACCTAAGCCCAACTGTATAGTCAATTTTCTGACAATGAGTTTTCGACTATAGTTTTCATACCTTTTTACTTAAGTACTTATTGCAATTTGAGACTGATAATGAGCTGTTTGCAAATAAAAAGTCTAATAACTACTTTATTACATCTTATTAATCTATTTTCAAGTTCCAATTCACAGTTGAATGTATTTTATTTAGATGTCGTAAAATTCTAAAACGATGGAATGACGAAACCTGTCGACTACTGACTCAAGTGATACTGTCGACTTCTAACACATGTACGTCGACTACTAGTGCAAAACCATGTCGACTACTGAAGAAAATGTTGGTCACTGGTATCGACTACTACCTAGAGCATTGAGATTTTTTACAAAACTTGTTTTTCCCTTTTCAAACCATGTTGAATAATATTTCCCGCTGCCAGGTCTTTTAGGGAAGGATCTTGGGTACACAATGAACAGGTTTGCAATGAGAAAAAAACCGAGTGAATATTGAAATGTCATCCATTTCTGACCTATATTTAAAATTTCAAGTATCTAGCTCATCATCAAAATTTAATTTGTTTAAACAAAAAGGTATTATTTAAACAATTTTACAGACAAGAAACCGAGTGAATATTGCATTGTGAACCAGTTCTGACCTATTTTTAAAATTTCAAGTCAATAGCTCAGCATCAAAATTTAATTTGTATTATTACAAAAAGGTATTATTTAAACAATTTTACAGATGAGAAACCGAGTGAATATTGCAATGTGGTCTGTCCCCAACTGACGGTTAAAATTTCTAGACTGTAGTTTACCTGGAAGATGAAACACTAGGTCTAAATGTCTAGATCCTAAATGTTAGATTAATTATTATTATCAATTTTATCAAGTACCTAGTGAAAGTTATTATAATTTATTGTTAGGTATTAATAATTTGTATTTATTATTAATAATTATTATTATTAATTATGATTAATTAATACGATATAATTCTGGGGTTTTAATTACTACGTCGGTAATAATTTTTCTATAAAAGAAGTACCTACCAACAAACATTCGAAATTACTTTCATTTCCGTAGCACGAAACGCACCTCAGAACAACAAACTCGACATCACTTAAGCCATATGATGTTCCAAAGAGCTTGTTAGTATGAAAATGGACCTGTATTTCGACAGTTTGATTCACGATCGTGTTGTGAGGCACAATCTTTGAGCCGTCATTGTGAACGAACGGCTGGTCGTACAAAGCTGCGGATGGTCTTAAAAAAATCTACGGAACAAACTCTATCTGAATATGAAATAAAAAACATACCGTTCTATATGAATTTTTCGAGATATGGAATTTTCAAAATTTCAAAATTCGTTTTGAACCCCTTCCCCTTGACCTAGGGTTATGAAAAGTTTCGAGGATCATTGTGGGGCTGGTCCAAACCCAGAAACCCAATTTCGTAATTTTAGCTCAACGCTAACTGGGCAAAGTGGCGCGGACGGCGGACGGCGTACGGCGTACGGACGGATTTGGGTTTATTATCTTCGATAATGAACCATTGGAATCGCCCAAAGAAAAAATTTTTTTAACCCCCCCACAAAATTTGTTGGTTTACGTTTCAAGATACGTAGATTCAGAAAATCGAATAAAAAAAAACTCTGCAAATTCTTGACACAACGGTTTATTATCTTCCTTGTGCAGATCACCCTTCTGTCTATACCAGACTGTATTGCAAATCGGCACCATACCATATTCTCACCGTACTCATACCATACCATACGAATTTCTTTCCTATCATACCATACTGTATTATACCAAATCATACATACAATAATATACCATACCATACTCATACCATGTCATACAAACCGAGTGAATAATGAAATGTCATCCATTTCAGACCTATATTTAAAATTTCAAGTATCTAGCTCATCATCAACATTTAATTTGGTTAAACAAATAGGTATTATTTAAACAATTTTACAGACAAGAAACCGAGTGAATATTGCATTGTGATCCAGTTCTGACCTACATTTAAAATTTCAAGTCAATAGCTCATCATCAAAATTTAATTTGTATTATTACAAAAAGGTATTATTTAAACAATTTTACAGATGAGAAACCGAGTAAATATTGCAATGTGGTCTATCCCCGACTCACGGTTAAAATTTCTAGACTGTAGTTTACCGGGAAGATGTAAAAAGGTAGTTTTATTCTGGGCGTCTGGGGGCTGGGTCACATAACGGCCGTTTTCGACGCGAAAATTTAGTGTTTTTCCTAAAACTTTGCGCGGTCACTGTGAACGAACGGCTGGTCGCACAAAAATCCAATTGGTCTTAAAAGATTCGTAATTTTTCAGGTCATTCAAAAGTGGACTAAAATTTATACGGTTCAGTTAAATATTTGGAGATAAGACATCGTCGAAATTTTAAATTTCGTTTTGAACCCCTTCCCGTTGACCTAGGGTTATGAAAAGTTTCGAGGATCATTGTGGGGCTGGTCCAAACCCAGAAACCAAATTTCGTAATTTTAGCTCAACGCTAACTGGGCAAAGTGGCACGGACGGCGGACGGCGTACGGCGTACGGCGTACGGCGTACGGTGGACGGCGTACGGTGGACGGCGTACGGGTGACGGACGGATTTTTTTTATTCGATTTTCTGAATCTACGTATCTTATTTATTTATTTATTTATTTATTTATACGGGGCAAGCCCAATTACAGAATATAAAGAAGTAGCAGCAATATAATACCTACAGTAAATGCATAAATTACACAAGGATACTCCCAACACACATTAGGCACTGAGGTCGTCGAGAGGTACCGAGCACAGATGGCGGACAAGAATAGTTCGTATAGAAGAAAGGGGCGTGGAAAGAATGTCAATATGAGGGGGAGACGTGGAGAGAAGGTTTACTTGGCGAGGAATACGGCACAATGGACGGTGGTACAAATAGTTTGTAGAAGAGAAGGGGATGGCAAACGGCGTGACAGAACGGGAAGAGTGGCGCGGCACAAAAAACCCGACACGTGCCAGGAGACCCGGGGCATCAATCCGCCCTGATACCAGACCCTGCAGGAAGAATACGTCTGAACACAAACGACGGTCGCGGGGAGATAATAGATTGAAGCGGCGGGCGAGCACGTCATAGTCCAGATCTTCGCGGGGAATGGAGAGCTTGAAAGCCAAAAATCGGAGGAAAGCTCTGAAGACCCGTTCAATTTGCACGATGTGACTCTCGTAGTGAGGGCTCCAGATAACGGACGCGTACTCCAGGACTGGCTGCACGAGGGTCTTGTAGAGTGTCACTAGGGCCGGTGCGTGAGAAAACTCTCTAGTATTTCTCTTCAAGAAGCCGAGCGTACGCATTCCGTGGGACGACACCCTTGCAATGTGGTCAGAAAAGGAGAGTTCGGAGTCCAGGTGCACGCCAAGGTCCACAATTCCATCCCTGCGGGGAAGATCCACGCCGCCGACTGAGTAGGGGTAGATAACTGGTGAGTGGGAGCGGTAGAAGGAGACAGCAGCACATTTGGATGGGTTCAGGGTCAGACCATTATGGTCGCACCATTGAGAGAGGGCGTCCAGGTTCTGCTGGAGTAGAAAGCAGTCTGAGGGGCCACGGATGGTGATGAATAGCTTCAGGTCGTCAGCATAAATCAAGAGCTCAGTGTGGTGAAGGGAGGAAATGACTCCGTTGATCACCAGGTTGAAGAGAAGGGGACCAAGATGGGAGCCTTGAGGAACTCCAGAAGTAGCAGGGAACGACCGGGAAACCACACCATTAATGCGCACTGAGAGCTGTCTGGCAGTGAGATAGCTGGCAATCCATGCATGAAGCGGACCAAAGACCCCAAGCGATGAGAGCACCTCAAGGATCACGCTGTGAGGCAGCCTATCAAATGCCTTGGAGAAATCAGTCGACACAAGGTCCACCTGATAACCCCCTCCAACAGCACAAAGTGTGTAGTCCTGAAAAGTAGCCAGGTTAGTCACCGTAGAGCGCCCCCTAACGAAGCCGTGCTGCTCCTGGGCCAAGAATGGGTTGAACAGTGGCGAGAGTTGAGCCACAACCAGCTTCTCCAGAAGTTTGGGAATGGTTGACAACGAGCAGACTGGACGGTAGTTACCGACATCGCACTTGTCGCCCTTCTTGAAGATCGGAGTAATATGGGCTGACTTCCAATGGTTTGGAAAAAGGCCTGAGGAAAGTGAAGCGTTGAAAAGAAGAGTCAGAGGACGGGCAAGGCTGCGTGCACAAGCATGAAGAAGAACAGGAGGGATACCGTCAGGACCCATGCCCTTTGACACATCGAGTTCACGCAAAGCTCCGGAAACATCAGCCTCCGTCAAGACAAGAGAGCCCAGCGAGACCACATCAATTGGTGGGCGGGAAGAAACTGGGCCACGGGCAGGATCGAATACAGAAGCAAAGTGGGACGCAAAGAGGTTGGCAATTGACTGCGGGCTGTCGGCACGCGTGGAACCCAGGTGCATGTTAAGTGGGAGGGAGGACCCTCCATCCCGATAATTGATGTAGTTCCAGAAGGTCTTGGGGTTGCTGGGGAGGGAGTCCTGGACAGACCGGAGGTAACCAGAGTAACATTCCCGAGACAACAGTTTGCATCTGGTACGAAGCTGGGAGAAGGAGAAGTAGTCTTCATGTAAAAAGGTTGACTTGTACCGGTAATGGGCGAAGTTTTTGCGTCGGACGAGCTGGATTAACTCTCGTGAGAACCATTTTGGATAAGTGCTGGCAGTTGCAGTTGCTGTATCTTGAAACGTAAACCAACAAATTTTGAGGGGGGGTTAAAAAATTTTTTTCTTTGGGCGATTCCAATGGTTCATTATCGAAGATAATAAACCAAAATCCGTCCGTCCGCCGTACGCCGTACGCCGGACAGTGGTCCGAATCGCGAATCCAGCTGATCAAAAATCGTAGCTAATACAACGATCTCCCAACTTACAATGTATATAGGTTTTCATATAGATTTTTAAACGACAAACACGATGGTGAAACCCGATTTGAGCTAAATTTTTTATTTTAAAAGATATTGTAGGTTATTCCACACAAAAAAGAGGTGTTTTGAGAACTGCGCTGGTACATACATATCTTATTAATGTTTAACATTAATTTAAACATTAATGACATTTAACAGCATTTTAATAATTTAACAAAAGATAACCCATCCATTTATTATTGTAAACAATAAAATTTCATGACAATGAGATATCATTTAGATGCGTATCGAGATGCGTATAGTTCTCGTCATCACAGTCGCTGCTGTCACTCGAAATTGTAGGAGCATCAGTGAAAAGTTGTTGAACCTCGCTCCAATTGATCCAGCTCTTTAGTAGTAGGTAGAGGTCTAAAACTCGTTATGAGGGGATCACAGGAGACAAGTAAAATGTGCATGCAAAATGTCACTATTCGTATTAGCCCATTGAATCGCTGATCACTGTCTCTGTTTCGGATGGATAACAATCTTTTTTGGCGTTTAGTACCACGTGATACTTAGGGATTTTCTTGGCATTTACACCTTTGCGAAGTCGTAGGTATTGATGTCTGGTGAGTTGAACTCCAACGATTAATGCCAGTGCTTCCTGAGGAGAATATAACGTGGAATCCATTTCAATTCGTTTTTTGTATTTTTTTTAAAATGTTTGTTGCTCTTGCTGGTGAAGCCAGCATATCACCCAACAAATATGCTGCGTATTTTTTTGGTTTATTATCTTCGATAATGAACCATTTTTTCCATTATGCCGCAACTTCAACTTTAAGGCAGAGCACAGTTCATCTAATGAAAGTGTTTCAACGATGTTCCTAATTTTTCGCCGTTTTGTTACTTCGCTGCAGGTACTGAAGTTTTTGGACGGCCTCCCTCCGACCCATGACTGGTACCAGGTGTAGGAGTACTTGGGCTAAAAGGTTTTAGGGTACCTTGTAACCAAGTATTATATTTAGTACAGAAACGATTTGTATTCCTGTAGCATTTTGCCTAGAAGCGTTTAAAAATTTTCAAAAAGTTGCTGACTTCAGAAATAATTTCTGCTTTTTTCTCCTCTATGTAGCTTTGAATTATACCATATTTGTTCGAAATATGTGCAAAAATAATTTCATTACCTTATGCAAAATCAAAATTGCTAGCCTTTAACACATCAAATAACTCCAAGCGGTTAATGACAACTTCTGACCCTGAAAACAAAAAATTGAATAATTTTTAGAAACGCAAGTGGACGCAGCTGATTGTTATTTTATTTCAAAGTATAATAGTTAGGTAACCTGTATTTGAATCTATTTTCCGGTTCTCATTGGTTCCCTAAAATTAAGAGTATTTTCAAGATGAATACTTTAGTCATTATTTCTTCTTTTTTTAAAGTCATCATTCAAATCGCTAAAAAAAAATTTTTTTTAGGAAACCTTTCAAATAGTGTTTTTCTTACCTTAATTAGAGAAGTCCATTTTGAAAAATTGGCGATAACCGTTGTATAACGACTGTGTCTACACGTGAAGGAAGCACTGAAATAACTGGTTCAGAAGCGATCCTCACTACTTGTCTGTTTACATCTCGCTCTGACACTTTGTTTTCTATTACAGCCGTCTTTGTCCTTTTGTTCTGCTATCAGGAACATGTTACCACTTGATCGTAATACCTTTCATTCGGATTTGAAGGGGTCAACTTTTGGTTTATTATCTTCGATAATGAACCATTGGAATCGCCCAAAGAAAAAAAAATTTTAACCCCCCCTCAAAATTTGTTGGTTTACGTTTCAAGACACGTAGATTCAGAAAATCGAATAAAAAAAAACTCTGCAAATTCTTGACACAACGGTTCATTATCTTCTTTGTACAGATCACCCTTGTGTCTAGATCACTAGGTCTAAATGTCTAGATCCTAAATGTTAGATTAATTATTATTATCAATTATCACTAATTATTAACATATCTTATTAAGCATAGCCAGTGTAGGACCGACGGTCGTCCAGGCAAGCTCCCCAGTCAGCGTCCGCATATCCTACTAGATTTGCTCCTGTTCTCTTGAAAATGATCCCATAGTCATTTGTTCCTTTTAGATAGCGGAGAACGCGTTTTGCTGCAGCCCAGTGACTTTTGTTGTAGCAGTTGTTAAATTGGCTGAGTGAGTTAACTGCATATGCGATGTCAGGTCTCGTACACACGGACAAGTACAATAGACTGCCAATCAGTTGTTGGTATGGGATTCTCTTCATGTCTTCTTCTGATATAGTTGATGACTTTTTGAGTTTTATCCCAGCTTCCAACGGTGTGGCGACAGTTTTTGAATTTTCAAGTCCGAACCGCTTGATAAGATCTTTTATATATTTCTTTTGACTCATTTTTATTGTCCCCTCGGCGAGGTCTTGTTGAAATTCAATACCAAGCCCATAGTGAACTTTTCCAAGATCCTTCATCTTGAATCTTCTTTTCAAATTCTGCTTTGTTTGCTCGATACATCTAGTGTTATTTGATGCAATCCAAAGATCATCAACATAAAATGCTATAAAGAGCATGTCTTCCCCTTGTCTAGCATGGAAAAAACAGGGATCCGCGCTCAAGGGTTTCAAAAATGTTTTCAGGCTTTCGTCTAACTTCATGTACCACTGTCTTGGTGCCTGCTTGAGACCGTACAGAGCTTTTGTTAGACGACAAATTTTGTTTCCTTTCTTGGTTTTCTCTAGCATGTCGCTAGCAAGTTTTTTTAGTTTAGGTTCTTCTTCAATTATTCTTTTCAGCATTTCCTCAAACATCTCTGGTAATTCCATGTATATCGTTTCTTCTAAATCACCATTCAAAAATGCTGTTACTACATCCATTTGGTGAATTTCAAGATTATACTCAGCTGACAGGGCCATTAGGGTTCTCATGGAGCTCATCCTGACCACAGGTGCGTATGTTTCCTTGAAGTCTACTCCCAATTTTTGATTGTACCCCTTTGCCACTAGCCTTGCCTTCCTTCTCTCTAAAGTTCCGTCCGCTTTCAATTTCTCTTTTAGAATCAACCTGCACCCGACAACATTGGCCTGAGGAGGCTTTTCTACTATTTCTAATGTAGAATTTTCGAGGATTGAGCTGTATTCAGATTGAATCGCTTCTCTCCATCTTTCAGCATCTGGACGTGAAATAGCATCATTTACTGAAATTTCATCAGCCATCAGACATTCTTCAATTAAAGAACATTCTGACAAATTTTGTGTAGTCACAGTGTTGTGAACTATCCTTGGTCTACCAGGTTTCCCTGTTCTCACAATTCTAGGTCTTCCAGGTCCTCGGTGCGTAACCATTTCACTTGACCCAGGCTGTTCCACTGGTAAAGTATTCGGCTGTTCAAGAGCGTCTTGAAAATCTTCGTTGTCTGTTTGTGGATGTTCCACTTCTTCGTTTTCAGTGCTGTTATAACGATTAGTGCTTTCTGTAAATATTTCAATTTCTATTTCAGTGTTGTCTTTTTCTTTAATCTGTTTTGAGGTTTCTGGTAAAAATTCATCAAATTCATCAATTTCATTAAATTTGTTTAGAAATTTCAAAAATTTCTAATTCAAATTTATTCAAATTTCTAATTCTTTCTATTTTTTTTAAATTTAATAATAAGAATAATTGTATTAAATTTTAATAATTGTTTTTAAATTGTTGATTGTTTTAATTAATCGAAAATTTTAAAACTAATATTTAACCAATTCGCAAAAATTTTAAAACTACTTATTTTTCAAACACATTTCAGATAACAAACAATAATTTCCAAAAAATAATTATTCTTGTCAAAAAAATAAAAAACAAAAGGCAAATTAGTAGGCGTACTAATTTTTTACTAAACTTTGACTAGGATAAAACTTCATTTAGGAAAACATTTACTAGTTACCTCGTAGGTACTTTTGTTAAATTGAACCGTATTGTATAAGTACCACTCGAAAACTAGCCATGCAAAAAGATGTGATATCCCCCCAAAAACAACTCCGTTGTAAAAACTGGCCCGCCAAAAAACCTCAGCCGCAAAAAGGAATGATATCCATTTTGCCCGCCAGCCACATATATAGGATGCTCGGTGCTTCGCACCTCGCTGTTGAGTATGCATATAGAAACCTGATCCTCCTACCCCTAACCTCCACCGTCAATGTTTTCCTGTTCCCTGTCTCCTTCCCACAACCCCCTCTCACCATTAGTCACCCTCGGTTTCACCTAATATGTTTCCTCTGTTACACCAGCAGGGAGCTTTACGCTTCTTTCAATGCTGTTGGCGGGAGCTTTTTGCCACATAAACAAGCCTGAATTGAAGCATTACTTCATTATAGGTGTACCACTACTGATTACTCGTGACCACCAGTAATACTTATAATATAGTAATGCTTCAATTCAGGCTTGTTTATGTGGCAAAAAGCTCCCGCCAACAGCATTGAAAGAAGCGTAAAGCTCCCTGCTGGTGTAACAGAGGAAACATATTAGGTGAAACCGAGGGTGACTAATGGTGAGAGGGGGTTGTGGGAAGGAGACAGGGAACAGGAAAACATTGACGGTGGAGGTTAGGGGTAGGAGGATCAGGTTTCTATATGCATACTCAACAGCGAGGTGCGAAGCACCGAGCATCCTATATATGTGGCTGGCGGGCAAAATGGATATCATTCCTTTTTGCGGCTGAGGTTTTTTGGCGGGTATATTCAACATATTAAAATTCAGGATCTTGAGGATTATATATTCGTAAAATATATAATCCTCAAGATCCTGAATGGGACTGATGTTAGAATAATCACATTTTTAGGTACGTCCCCAACAACTACGAAAGGTTGTGCTATATTTAATCGGAACACCGATCCAAGCGAAATCCAGATCCCAATCCCCGTTTCTTGGGATCTTCCACCTGGCTATCGCCAAATATTGACGTCACACAACGTAAATAAAATACCAAGTGATATAATAATCATAATTTTCTGGTATAAATGCGAATTAACGGGGTTGAAGAAATGTTGTCAAGCGCTATTCATATTACTTCATTAAAAACATGACCATAGTAATTGGAATTTGATGATACCCGAATAAGACGCTCAATCGTCGAAAAAACGTTTACCAACTCTTAATGTTTTTTTTTTCCGTAATTAGATCCATGGTTGGCTCGAATAATTTTCTTTTATTCCTTGTGAAGTAGTTAAACGGGTGCCTTGAAAAAAAGTGAGTGAGTGTTAAGGGGTGGAAAAGCGTAAAACGGTGTAGCTCGCAGACCTTGAATTGAATATCACTTAAGGAGCAACAGATGGGAAACTCGTGGGTTTCTAAGCGATGGGATCATTTGTTCAACGGTATGGATAGCTGCCAAGGTTATTCATTCAACAGCGTTGCTGCCTAATGGCTACTTTTCATATAACTTCAAGTATGAACGTTGAAAAACTATATCAGAATAATGTAGAATTCAATGAAATTCCTTGTTCATCTTTCTTTAGTAATACATATTCATCTCTACTACATGCCATAATGCTCAGAGATTTGTTAACTTCTTTTCTCGCATTGGCGATTATGGGAGGCAGTGAACTTATCGCGTCACCACCGATAGATTAAATAGCAATTTCTAGGACCCTTGTTAATCATCAAGTTGTAACTTGATGGAGGGGTCGCTGGAGACCGGTCGCAGGTGGCGCAACATCCGTAAAGGCATCAAAGTGAATCAGAGACCCGGATCGACAAGAACGTCCGATCACCAGAAAGCTGATCAACTGGAAGTCACAGCTGAAGAATAAGCCTCGAAAATCTAGGTGGGTGGAATAGTAAAGTGGAAGCGAGAGGAGGTTCTGGCAGCATATGGTAGGCAATCAATAGAGCTAAAACCACTAGCAGATATAATCCTCGCTAACAACATCTGCCCCTCACCCTTGCCACATTCGTCGTCAATCACGGCGGACAAACACTTTTATCTATTAGCATTTTTAACTCCTCTGATTTATAGCTCGGATTATCACTCCTCATCCCATTTGTCCTTGGAAAACCGGGAATTAAAACACCGAATGAAGAAGAAACAGAACGCACTAACTGAAAAAACTCTGCAAATTCTTGACACAACGGTTTATTATCTTCCTTGTGCAGATCACCCTTCTGTCTATACCAGACTGTGTTGCAAATCGGCACCATACCATATTCTCACCGTTTTCATAACATACCATACGAATTTCTTTCCTATCATACCATACTGTACTATACCAAATCATACATACAATAATATACCATACCATACTCATACCATGTCATACAAACTGAGTGAATATTGAAATGTCATCCATTTCTGACCTATATTTAAAATTTCAAGTATCTAGCTCATCATCAAAATTTAATTTGTTTAAACAAATAGGTATTATTTAAACAATTTTACAGACAAGAAACCGAGTGAACATTGCATTGTGATCCAGTTCTGACCTATTTTTAAAATTTCAAGTCAATAGCTCATCATCAAAATTTAATTTGTATTATTACTAAAAGGTATTATTTAAACAATTTTACAGATGAGAAACCGAGTGAATATTACAATGTGGTCTATCCCCGACTCACGGTTAAAATTTCTAGACTGTGGTTTACCGGGAAGATGAAAACAAAGTAGTTTTAATGTTTGGCGTCTGGAGGTTGACCCACGTAACGGCCGTTTTCGACGCGAAGTTTAGTGTTTTTCCTAAGCCTTTGCGCGCTGACTGTGAACGAACGGCTGGTCGCACAAAAATCCAATTGGTCTTAAAAGATTCGTAATTTTTCAGGTCATTCAAATGTGAACTAAACATTACACGGTTCAGTCCAATATCTTGAGATATGACATCGTCGAAATTTTAAATTTCGTTTTGAACCCCTTCCCCTTGACCTAGGGTTATGAAAAGTTTCGAGGATCATTGTGGGGCTGGTCCAAACCCAGAAACCAAATTTCGTAATTTTAGCTCAACGTTAACTGGGCAAAGTGCCACGGACGGCGTACGGCGGACGGACGGATTTTGGTTTATTATCTTCGATAATGAACCATTGGAATCGCCCAAAGAAAAACCTTTTTTAACCCCCCCCCCCCCCAAAATTTGTTGGTTTACGTTTCAAGATACGTAGATTCAGGAAATCGAATAAAAAAAACTCTGCAAATTCTTGACACAACGGTTCATTATCTTCTTTGTACAGATCACCCTTCTGTCTAGATCACTAGGTCTAAATGTCTAGATCCTAAATGTTAGATTAATTATTATTATCAATTATCACTAATTATTAACAATTTTATCAAGTACCTAGAGAAAATTATTATAATTTATTGTTAGGTATCAACAATTTGTATTCATTATTAATAATTATTATTATTAATTATGATTAATTAATACGATATAATTCTGGGGTTTTTAATACTACGTCGGTAATAATTTTTCTATAAAAGAAGTACCTACCAACAAACATTCGAAATTACCTTCATTTCAGTAGCACGAAACGCACCTCAGAACAACAAACTCGACATATGATGTTTCAAAGATTTTGTTAGTATGAAAATGGACCTGTATTTCAACAGTTTGAGTCACGATCGTGTTGTGAGGCACAATCTTTGAGCCGTCATTGTGAACGAACGGCTGGTCGTACAAAGCTGCGGATGGTCTTAAAAAATTCTACGGAACAAACTCTATCTAAATATGAAATAAAAAACACATCGTTCTATATGAATTTTTCGAGATATGGAATTTTCAAAATTTCAAAATTCGTTTTGAACCCCTTCCCCTTGACCTAGGGTTATGAAAAGTTTCGAGGATCATTGTGGGGCTGGTCCAAACCCAGAAACCAAATTTCGTAATTTTAGCTCAACGCTAACTGGGCAAAGTGGCGCGGACGGCGGACGGCGGACGGCGTACGGCGGACGGCGTACGGCGTACGGCGTACGGCGTACGGCGGACGGACGGATTTTTTTTTATTCGATTTTCTGAATCTACGTATCTTGAAACGTAAACCAACAAATTTTGAGGGGGGGTTAAAAAAATTTTTTCTTTGGGCGATTCCAATGGTTCATTATCGAAGATAATAAACCAAAAATCCGTCCGTCCGCCGTACGCCGTCCCCCGTACGCCGTCCGCCGTCCGCCGTCCGTGCCACCTTGCCCAGTTAACGTTGAGCTAAAATTACAAAATTTGGTTTCTGGGTTTGGACCAGCCCCACAATGATCCTCAAAACTTTTCATAACCCTAGGTCAAGGGGAAGGGGTTCAAAACGTAATTTAAAATTTCGACAATGTCATATCTCAAAATATTTAACAGAACCGTGTAATTAGTAGTAGTTAAATAATTATTAGTAGTAGTTAAATAATACCTATTTGTTTAAACAAATTAAATTTTGATGATGAGCTATATACTTGAAATTTTAAATATAGGTCAGAAATGGATGACATTTCAATATTCACTCGGTTTGTATTACATGGTATGAGTATGGTAAGGTATATTATTGTATGTATGATTTAGTACAGTATGGTAAGATAGAAAAGAAATTCGTATGGTATGGTATGAGTACGGTGAGAATATGGTATGGTGCCGATTTGCAATACAGTCTGGTATAGACAGAAGGGTGACAACGAAGATAATAAACCGTTGTGTCAAGAATTTGCAGAGTTTTTAGTGAAATATCTACGAGTATAAACTGCAGAGTGTGTCTTCAGCTATCTGGTGGTTTTTGTATCCTATCGCGTTTCACGTTTTCATTCAAATTTATATTGAATCATTTCAATTTCAATTTGTTGCATAAATAGAAACTGTGGGGGGGGGGGGTTCGTAACTCTAGGGCTGGCGAACAAATTTACTAGGCGTCTCCCAAATTTTCAAAACCCACAATACCCATGAAATTTTGGATTATAGTGCATCACAAGTTTACTCTTATAGTACCTAGTTTTGTGAAACGAAAATTGAAAAAAATCTACTTCTAACTCGTACTTGTTGTTTTATGAAATAGGTCCCCTATAGTAATAATTTGAGTTTCCCATCATTGACGGCCCATCTCTACTGACAAATGAGTGGAAAGAGCGGGGATTTAGGGGTGATAAAGGTGTTGAGCATGTATTGTTAAAAGTTGACAAGAGGGAGGGTAGGTATAGGAAGGGAAGTATTGTTAGCCTGACCCTCTCACTTCTTTGTGCTCTGACTGTTCACTGTTCGGTTCAGTTGACTTTATGCCACCCTCATGGCCAGTGCGCTCTCTTTGCCGAATTCCTACAGCTGCATCGCCACTTTCGAAGGTGACGTACCGTATTTTTTCCATCTCCGTCGCTTCTGCCGCCTGCATACAGCAATTTGGTTGATGATATGAACGAGTTCATGACGCCGTTCATCAGTTCCATCTTTGTTCAATGCCTTACCACCGTACCGCGAAGTTAGTCAAGTATGATAGAAATTACATATTTATTTTTTGTGGTCCGTATTCGAGTACCTAGCTATGATGTTTCCAATATGTAAACAGTACATTACTAACAAATCACTAGATCAGTACCATTTTAGCGAACTTTTGAAGAAGAGGAAGCTATTGTTCTGGATCCCAAATTTTTAAAACTCGAATTTGCTTACCAGAAGATTTTCATACCAAAATCCGTTTCAGAACATCCTGAATTCACTGCCAAAAGATAACAAAAATCATATTTATATATCGCACCTCAAGAACAAGAGTGTGACAAGTCAAAAATCCTAAATGTTGGGAAAACGCATTTGAAGTTTTGAGTCCCAAATATTGCTGAAATGTCGTTGAATTACTTTTTTATTTTTTTTTTATTTTTTTTTTTGAGAAACGGCTCATGACTACTGTTTTTCGGGAAGTCCAGCCACCTTTTCCACCAACAACTAGCGACTTGAAAAAATTCTGGATAATTTTGATGGATACATTGAGAAATAGTTTTGAGTGGTTACATTACTATCTTGGATTTTTTTATATTTATTTCCAATGATTTTCCCTGATTGTTTACCCTTTTCTGAAATGTAGGTTGTACTTCTTTTCTCCGAAAAAAAGTTGGCAACCCTAGCTGTTGATGCTGGAATGATGTTTTGCGAATTCGCAAGCTGAAACGCAAGTGAAAATTATGAATTATCACTAATTATTAATAATTTTATCAAGTAGGTACCTAGTGAATAAAGTGATTATAATTTATTGTTACGTATTAATCATTTGTATTTATTATTAATAATAATTATTATTAATTATAATTAATTAATACCATATAATTCTGAGGTTTTTAATACTACGTCGGTAATAATTTTTCTATAAAAGAAGTACCTACCAACAAACATTCGAAATTACCTTCATTTCCGTAGCACGAAACGCACCTCAGAACAACAAACTCGACATCTTCTTCTTTGTGGCTCTACAGCCCTGGGTGGGCCTTGGCCTCCTTCAAGACGGCCCTCCATCGCGTCCTGTCCTTTGCTGCACCTCTACAATCCCGACATCCAGTCCTGGCCGTGTCTTCCTCCACGTTGTCGATCCATCTCTGCTTGGGTCTTCCTCTTCCCCTGCTTCCAAACGGCTTCGTTATGAGGAGCCTTTTTGACGGCTCCTCATCCGGCAGTCGCACAACGTGTCCAGCCCACCTAAGGCGACCCAATTTGGCAAACTTGACAGCGTCAATATCGCCATACAGCTGGTAGATCTCCTCGTTTTTTCGGCGTCTCCAGCAACCACGATCACAGATCGGGCCGAGGATTCTCCGCAGTATTTTCCTCTCGAACGCTCCAATCCTGTTCTCTGACTGTTTAGTCATCACCCATGTTTCCGCTCCATATAAAAGAACTGGACGAAGGAGGGTTTTGTACATGGTGAGCTTTGAATTCCTCGATAGCGTCCTGGATTTAAAAAACTCTGCAAATTCTTGACACAACGGTTTATTATCTTCCTTGTGCAGATCACCCTTCTGTCTATACCAGACTGTGTTGCAAATCGGCACCATACCATATTCTCACCGTACTCATACCATACCATACGAATTTCTTTCCTATCATGTATGATATACCATACTGTACTATACCAAATCAAACATACAATATTATACCATACTCATACCATGTCATACAAACCGAGTGAATATTGAAATGTCATCCATTTCTGACCTATATTTAAAATTTCAAGTATCTAGCTCATCATCAAAATTTAATTTGTTTAAACAAATAGGTATTATTTTAAACAATTTTACAGACAAGAAACCGGGTGAATATTGCATTGTGATCCAGTTCTGACCTATTTTTAAAATTTCAAGTCAATAGCTCATCATCAAAATTTAATTTGTGTTATTACAAAAAGGTATTATTTAAACAATTTTACAGATGAGAAACCGAGTGCATATTGCAATGTGGTCTATCCCCGACTCATGGTTAAAATGTCTAGCCTGTAGTTTACCGGGAGGATGAAAAAAGGTAGTTTTATTCTGGTCGTCTGGGGGTTCACCCACCTTAAGGGCGTTTTCGACGCGAAGTTTAGTGTTTTTCCTAAACCTTTGCGCGCTCACTGTGAACGAACGGCTGGTCGCACAAAAATCCAATTGGCCTTAAAAGATTCCTATTTTTTCAGGTCATTCAAAAGTGAACTAAACATAGCACGGTTCACTTAAATATTTTGAGATATGACATTGTCGAAATGTTAAATTTCATTTTGAACCCCTTCCCCTGGACCTAGGGTTATGAAAAGTTTCGAGGACCATTGTGGGGTTGGTCGGAACCCATAAAAAAAAATTTCGTAATTTTAACTCAACGCTAACTGGGCAAAGTGGCGCGGACGGCGGACGGCGGACGGCGGACGGACGGATTTTTTTTTTATTCGATTTTCTGAATCTACGTATCTTGAAACGTAAACCAACAAATTTTGAGGGGGGGTTAAAAAATTTTTTTCTTTGGGCGATTCCAATGGTTCATTATCGAAGATAATAAACCAATACTCTGCAAATACTTGACACAACGGTTTATTATCTTCCTTGTGCAGATCACCCTCGGCACCATACCATATTCTCACCGTACTCATGCCATACCATACGAATTTCTTTCCTATCATACCATACTGTATTATACCAAATCATAAATACAATAATATACCATACCATACTCATACCATGTCATACAAACCGAGGGAATATTGAAATATCATCCATTTCTGACCTATATTTAAAATTTCAAGTATCTAGCTCATCATCAAAATTTAATTTGTTTAAACAAATTGGTAAGTATTATTTAAACAATTTTACAGACAAGAAACCGAGTGAACATTGCATTGTGATCCAGTTCTGAGCTATTTTTAAAATTTCAAGTCAATAGCTCATCATCAAAATTTAATTAGTATTATTACAAAAAGGTATTATTTAAACAATTTTACAGATGAGAAACCGAGTAAATATTGCAATGTGGTCTATCCCCGACTCACGGTTAAAATTTCTAGACTGTAGTTTACCGGGAAGATGAAAAAAGGTAGTTTTATTCTGGGCGTCTGGGGGTTGGGTCACATAACGGCCGTTTTCGACGAGAAAGTTTAGTGTTTTTCCTAAACCTTTGCGCGGTTACTGTGAACGAACGGCTGGTCGCACAAAAATCCAATTGGTCTTAAAAGATTCGTAATTTTTCGGGTCATTCAAAAGTGAACTAAAAATTACACGGTTCAGTTAAATATTTGGAGATATGACATTGTCGAAATTTTAAATTTCGTTTTGAACCTCTTCCCCTTGACCTAGGGTTATGAAAAGTTTCGAGGATCATTGTGGGCCTGGTCCAAACCCAGAAACCAAATTTCGTAATTTTAGCTCAACGCTAACTGGGCAAAGTGGCGCGGACGGCGGACGGGGGACGGCGTACGGCGGACGGGGGACGGCGTACGGCGGACGGGGGACGGCGTACGGCGGACGGACGGATTTTTTTTAATTCGATTTTCTGAATCTACGTATCTTGAAACGTAAACCAACAAATTTTGAGGGGGGGTTAAAAAATTTTTTTTCTTTGGGCGATTCCAATGGTTCATTATCGAAGATAATAAACCAAAACGGGAGAAGCCCAAAATAGCACCGGTTGGCGGACAACAATCTTTTACTTATTTCAACCGCACTATCATTCGACATATGCACAGTGGAACCGAGGTACGTGAAAGCTTCAACCCTCTGAAAGGTTGAGCCACCGAGGGTTATAGAGCCAGGGAGTCCAGTGTTTGGGTTCAGGCCAGAGACCATATACTTGGTTTTATCCATATTGATTTGGAGGCCCATCTCTGCTGCTGCCCGCGACAGGGAGCCAAAGGCATCTTCCAAGCTCCTAACAGTCCTTGCCATCAAATTCATATCGTCCGCATAGGCCAACAACTGTACAGATTTATAAAAAATAGTGCCTCTTGTGCTCAGCTCTGCGAGTCTCACAACCTTCTCCAGAGCTATATTAAAGAGCAGACATGCAAGCGCATCCCCCTGCCGCAGTCCAGCATTTGTCTCAAACTCCCCAGCCAGGTCACCCCGAATCCTCACCCTGCAGATCGTGCGCCTCATCGTTGCTTCAACCATCCTGCATAGTTTTTCAGGGATTTCGAATTCCCGGAGAGCGGCATACAATTTTTTCCTGATTATACTGTCGTACGCGGCTTTAAAATCAATGAAAAGGTGGTGCACGGGCATCTGGAATTCCACACTCTTTTCTACTACCTGCCTGAGGGAGAATATCTGGTCTATAGTGGATTTTCCAGGCATGAATCCACGTTGGTACGTTCCCACTTCCCTCTGAGCATGCGGCAGAAGCCGGTCAAACAAGATGTTTGATAGGATTTTGTAGGATACGTTGAGGAGGGTGATTCCCCTATAATTACTACACTCAAGAGGGTCTCCTTTTTTATGGATGGTACAGATTATACCATTTTCCCAGTCAGCTGGGACTTCTTCATTATCCCAGACTTTGAGTATCAGAGCGTGTATCCGCATCACCAGCTCCTCTCCACCAGCTTTGATCATCTCGGCCGATATTGCATCATTACCCGCCGCTTTATTGTTTTTGAGTCGGGATAAGGCTCTCCTAACCTCACCTATGGTTGGAGGGTCAACTGGCTGGTGGCCAGCGTGGTGCTGAGCTGGCTCCTCTTCACTTTGGTGCTCAGTACTGAGCAACTGCTTAAAGTGTTGGTTCCATCGATCCAGAACCTCCTGCATATCAGTGAGGAGCTCACCATTTTCATTTTTGCACATGGTACTTCCAGGCTTGAACCCTCTCCTTTTTTTGTTGACGTCTTTGTAGAATTATCGGACATCCCTGTTTTCGTGTGCCGTCTCTATGTCCTCAAGTTCCTTCCGCTCATGATTTCTTTTCTTCATACGGTGTAACTTTTTCTCCACCGTTCTCCTGTCTCTGTACTCCCTCACAGAACCGCGTGTACGCCTCCCCTGGATCATGTTCTTGTATGCTCTGTTCTTCTCGTCCGTCGCCTTTTTGCACTCCTCATCAAACCAATCATTCCGCGTCCGGGACCCAGCCGCCCCCAACATCTCGTCCGCGACTGTTTTGATGTCATTCTTTATTGTTGACCAGTTGGATTCCACGTCAGCACTGGGCGAGGCAGTGTGCATTTTCAGCAGATCGCCGACCTTTTCAGCATATAATTTAGCGGTAGCTTCATCCTTTAGTTTTGCTGAATCGAATGGCCTGACTGCTTTCTGGCCCCTTACTTTGTTGGCATTTGACAGCCTAGCTCTTATTCGTGCCTGCACCAGGAAGTGGTCCGAATCGACATTAGCCCCACGGAAAGACCTGACGTCCAGGACGTCTGAGGCATGCCGAGCATCTATCAGAATGTGGTCAATCTGATTACATGTTGCTCCATCAGGGGATGTCCACGTGCCTTTATGGATATCCTTGTGGTCAAACATGGTGCTACTGATGACCATGCTCCTAGCAGCAGCAAACTGAATTAGGCGATTTCCGTTCTCGTTACTTGAGCCATGTAGGCTATACCTTCCTATAATAGGCCGATATAAATCTTCCTTCCCCACTTGGGCATTGAAGTCCCCAAGGGCCACTTTGATGTCATTAGACGGACATTCATCACAAGTTTTCTCTAGTTCTTCGTAGAAGATCTTCTATATCTTTTTCATCGTCGTCTGTTACCTCTGTTGGGGCGTGCACGCAAATGAGAGAGTAGTTAAAGAATCGGCCCCGAACCCTAAGGCTCGCGATTCTGGGCGATATGGCCTTGAAACTCATGATCAGGTGTTTAACTCCCTTCCTTACTGCAAACCCTGTGCCAAATACATGTTGCTTTTCGTGGCAGCTGTAGAATATGGTCCAGTCCTTCTTCTCAATGACGCTGCAGCCGACCCAGCGAATCTCCTGGAGAGCCACTATATCGGTCTTGTACGCGTCAAGCTGGTCGAGCAGGAGTTTCAACGCCCCAGCTCTGTACAAGGACAGTACATTCCATGAGCCCAGGAAGAATTCTTCATTTCGTTTTCCATTTGTGTTACCGTTAGACATGCCAGGTCTGTGCCAAGATATCAATCCGCTTTTCTTTTGTCTGTCTGGTTTCGTAACAATGTGATTTTTATGGGGTAGGGTCGTTAGCCCTACGCCCAACCCCCAACCTGGAGGACATTAATCATTCGTATTTATTATTAATAATAATTATTATTAATTATGATTAATTAATACGATATATTTCTGGGGTTTTTAATACTACGTCGGTAATAATTTTTCTATAAAAGAAGTACCTACCGACAAACATTCGAAATTACCTTCATTTCCGTAGCACGAAACGCACCTCAGAACAACAAACTCGACATCACTTAAGCCATATGATGTTCCAAAGAGCTTGTTAGTATGGAAATGGACCTGTATTTCAACAGTTTGATTCACGATCGTGTTGTGAGGCACAATCTTTGAGCCGTCATTGTGAACGAACAGCTGGTCGTACAAAGCTGCGGATGGTCTTAAAAAATTCTACGGAACAAACTCTATCTAAATATGAAATAAAATTCTTGACACAACGGTTTATTATCTTCCTTGTGCAGATCACCCTTCTGTCTATACCAGACTGTATTGCAAATCGGCACCATACCATATTCTCACCGTACTCATACCATACCATACGAATTTCTTTCCTATCATACCATACTGTATTATACCAAATCATACATACAATAATATACCATACCATACTCATACCATGTCATACAAACCGAGTGAATATTGAAATGTCATCCATTTCTGACCTATATTTAAAATTTCAAGTATCTAGCTCATCATCAAAATTTAATTTGTTTAAACAAATGGGTATTATTTAAACAATTTTACAGACAAGAAACCGAGTGAATATTGCATTGTGATCCAGTTCTGACCTATTTTTAAAATTTCAAGTCAATAGCTCATCATCAAAATTTAATTTGTATTATTACAAAAAGGTATTATTTAAACAATTTTACAGATGAGAAACCGAGTGAATATTGCAATGTGGTCTATCCCCGACTCACGGTTAAAATTTCTTGACTGTAGTTTACCGGGAAGATGAAAAATGGTAGTTTTATTCTGGGCGTCTGGGGGTTGGGTCACATAACGGCCGTTTTCGACGCGAAAGTTTAGTGTTTTTCCTAAACCTTTGCGCGGTCACTGTGAACGAACGGCTGGTCGCAAAAAATTCCAATTGGTCTTAAAAGATTCGTAATGTTTCAGGCCATTCAAAAGTGAACTAAAAATTACACCATTTCATGAGAATTTTTAGAGATATGACATTGTCGAAATTTCAAAGTTCGTTTTGAACCCCTTCCCCTTGACCTAGGGTTATGAAAAGTTTCGAGGATCATTGTGGGGCTGGTCCAAACCCAGAAACCAAATTTCGTAATTTTAGCTCAACGTTAACTGGGCAAAGTGGCGCGGACGGCGGACGGCGGACGGCGTACGGCGGACGGACGGATTTTTTTTTTATTCGATTTTCTGAATCTACGTATCTTGAAACGTAAACCAACAAATTTTGAGGGGGGGTTAAAAAATCTTTTTCTTTGGGCGATTCCAATGGTTCATTATCGAAGATAATAAACCAAAAACTCTGCGAATTCTTGACACAACGGTTTATTATCTTCTTTGTACAGATCACCCTTCTGTCTAGATTACTGAATGCTAGATTAATTATTATTATGAATTATCATTAATTAATAATAATTATAATCAAGTACCTAGTGTAAATGATTAATATTTATTGTTGGTTTTTAATAAGTTTATGCTTCATTATTAATAATTATTATTAAATATTATTTATTAACTCGATATTTGAAAACCATGTGTTGTTTTAATCAGCTGAGCCTTTTGGTTTATTATCTTCGATAATGAACCATTGGAATCGCCCAAAGAAAAAAAAATTTTAACCCCCCCTCAAAATTTGTTGGTTTACGTTTCAAGATACGTAGATTCAGAAAATCGAATAAAAAAACTCTGCAAATTCTTGACACAACGGTTTATTATCTTCCTTGTGCAGATCACCCTTCTGTCTATACCAGACTGTGTTGCAAATCGGCACCATACCATATTCTCACCGTACTCATACCATACCATACGAATTTCTTTTCTATCTTACCATACTGTACTATACCAAATCATACATACAATAATATACCATACCATACCATACTCATACCATGTCATACAAACCGAGTGAATATTGAAATGTGATCCATTTCTGACCTATATTTAAAATTTCAAGTATCTACCTCATCATCAAAATTTAATTTGTTTAAACAAATAGGTATTATTTAAATAATTTTACAGACAAGAAACCGAGTGAATATTGCATTGTGATCCAGTTCTGAACTATTTTTAAAATTTCAAGTCAATAGCTCATCATCAAAATTTAATTTGTATTATTACAAAAAGGTATTATTTAAACAATTTTACAGATGAGAAACCGAGTGAATATTGCAATGTGGTCTATCCCCCACTCACGGTTAAAATTTCTAGGCTGTAGTTTACCGGGAAGATGACAAAAGGTAGTTTTATTCTGGGCGTCTGAGGGTTGGGTCACATAACGGCCGTTTTCGACGCAAAAGATTAGTGTTTTTCCTAAACCTTTGCGCGCTCACTGTGAACGAACGGCTGGTCGCACAAAAATCCAATTGGTCTTAAAAGATTCGTAATTTTTCAGGTCATTCAAAAGTGAACTGACAATTAAACACGTTTCAGTTAAATATTTTGAGATATGACATTGTCGAAATTTTAAATTTCGTTTTGAACCCCTTCCCCTTGACCTAGGGTTATGAAAAGTTTCGAGGATCATTGTGGGGCTGGTCCAAACCCAGAAACCAAATTTCGTAATTTTAGCTCAACGCTAACTGGGCAAAATGCCACGGACGGCGGACGGCGGACGGGGGACGGCGGACGGGGGACGGCGTACGGCGGACGGACGGATTTTTTTTATTCGATTTTCTGAATCTACGTGTCTTGAAACGTAAACCAACAAATTTTGAGGGGGGGTTAAAATTTTTTTTTCTTTGGGCGATTCCAATGGTTCATTATCGAAGATAATAAACCAAAAACTCTGCAAATTCTTGACACAACGGTTTATTATCTTCCTTGTGCAGATCACCCTTCTGTCTAGATCACTAGGTCCAAATGTCAAGATCGTAAATGTTAGATTAATTATTATTATCAATTATCACTAATTATTAACAATTTTATCAAGTACCTAGTGAAAATTATTATAATTTATTGTTAGGTAAGTATAATAATTTGTATTTATTAATAATAATAAATATTATTAATTATGATTAAATAATACGATATAATTCTGGGTTTTTAATACTACGTCGGTAATAATTTTTCTATAAAAGAAGTACCTACCAACAAACATTCGAAATTACCTTCATTTCCGTAGCACGAAACGCACCTCAGAACAACAAACTCGACATCACTTTAGCCATATGATGTTCCAAAGAGCTTGTTAGTATGAAAATGGACCTGTATTTCAACAGTTTGATTCATGATCGTGTTGTGAGGCACAATCTTTGAGCCGTCATTGTGAACGAACGGCTGGTCGTACAAAGCTGCGGATGGTCTTAAAAAATTCTACGGAACAAACTCTATCTAAATATGAAATAAAAAACATACCGTTCTATATGAATTTTTCGAGATATGGAATTTTCAAAATTTCAAAATTCGTTTTGAACCCCTTCCCCTTGACCTAAGGTTATGAAAAGTTTCGAGGATCATTGTGGGGCTGGTCCAAACCCAGAAACCAAATTTCGTAATTTTAGCTCAACGCTAACTGGGCAAAGTGCCGCGGACGGCGGACGGCGGACGGCGTACGGCGTACGGCGTACGGCGGACGGACGGATTTTTTTTTATTCGATTTTCTGAATCTACGTATCTTGAAACGTAAACCAACAAATTTTGAGGGGGGGTTAAAATTTTTTTTTCTTTGGGCGATTCCAATGGTTCATTATCGAAGATAATAAACCAAAATCCGTCCGTCACCCGTACGCCGTCCGCCGTCCATGGCACTTTGCCCAGTTAGCGTTGAGCTAAAATTACAAAATTTGGTTTCTGGGTTTGGACCAGCCCCACAATGATCCTCGAAACTTTTCATAACCCTAGGTCAAGGGGAAGGGGTTCAAAGCGAACTTTGAAATTTCGACAATGTCATATCTCTAAAAATTCTCATGAAACGGTGTCATTTTTAGTTCACTTTTGAATGACCTAAAAAATTAGGAATCTTTTAAGACCAATTGGGTTTTTGTGCGACCAGCCGTTCGTTCACAGTGAGCGCGCAAAGGTTTAGGAAAAACACTAAACTTCGCGTCGAAAACGGCCGTTATGTGACCCAACCCCCAGACGCCCAGAATAAAACTACCTTTTGTCATCTTCCCGGTAAACTACAGTCTAGAAATTTTAACCGTGAGTCGGGGATTGACCACATTGCAATATTTACTCGGTTTCTCATCTGTAAAATTGTTTAAATAATACCTTTTTGTAATAATACTAATTAAATTTTGATGATGAGCTAGATACTTGAAATTTTAAATATAGGTCAGAAATGGATCACAATGCAATATTCACTCGGTTTCTTGTCTGTAAAATTGTTTAAATAATACCTATTTGTTTAAACAAATTAAATTTTGATGATGAGCTAGATACTTGAAATTTTAAATATAGGTCAGAAATGGATGACATTTCAATATTCACTCGGTTTGTATGACATGGTATGAGTATGGTAAGGTATATTATTGTATGTATGATTTAGTACAGTATGATAAGACAGAAAAGAAATTCGTACGGTATGGTATGAGTACGGTGAGAATATGGTATGGTGCCGATTTGCAACACAGTCTGGTATAGACAGAAGGGTGATCTGCACAAGGAAGATAATAAACCGTTGTGTCAAGAATTTGCAGAGTTTTTGAAAATTGACTCGACAGGCTTCCTCTCGATTCACTCTCTTGATGACGATTTCCGATCTGCTCCAACTTTGAGCCGTCATGCTGTAGAATGATACTGGCGAGGCGGAGTGGTTGTCATCCATCCTCAACCCATGTTCAAAATTTCAAGACTGCTGTAGAATGAGGGGATGCCACATCTTTTTGTTGTTGAAGTTGAAAAGACCTGTAGAGGCAATATGCAAGAAATTGAATAGAATAATAAATTTATAAATTAATGAAATTCATAAATTAAGCAAAAGAATAAAGGAGAAAACCTGACTAAATAATGAGAAGAACATGAAGGGAGAAAAACCGGGTTTATGAAGTAATATAGCTCGGCTCTATTGGCCTGTATCTATGTATTATGGACATGGATGTGTAATAATAAAAACGTAGTTTTTGGGGGGATGTCACATATTTTTGGAGATGAAGTTGAAAAGACTTGTAGAGGCAATTTTAATTTGTAAATAAGTACCTAATTTTTACAATTATTAATTATTTATACACTTAAAATTATCAATACATTATTTATTGATTTAATAATAAAATCATAAATGAATAAAATTAATAAATTAAGCAAGAATAAAGGAGAGGCTGCAGCCTTGCCCAACTGTTTAAGAAGAAGAACATGATAAGGGTGAAAACCCGGATTTGAAGTTAGGTACGAGTATATAACTTGGCTCCCTTTAGACCTAGCAACTTGAAACGTTCAGGGTTTTTTCTATTATCCCCACCACATTTAAATTGGATCGGTCAAATTTGACTCGCTAGGTCTAAATAGGTCCTATTTATAGGAGTCGGGGTATGGATACCTGGGAAACGCGTTTCGAAACGTCCTGTCAACATACACGCGGTACCGATCCTTTTCTCAACTACTTTGCTTGGCGGGGTGGAACGTCACCCGAATACGGCTTGATGGTATCCACGGTGTTGATTAAACTTCTTTGTTGGAGATTAGCAAAACTAACTAATTAATTTGTGATTATTATACTCACCAAATGCTTTGATAACGACCGTGTTGAATACGTTCAAGAAGCAATAATACAAGTGCATTTAATTTGAGTAGTTTTGCAATCAATTCATTAGTTTTTCCTAAGTTATTCCTGACGATTCTACCTCGGAAGTGAAAACGACCGTATGATGAAATACCGTTTTATCAATGATTTCGTTGTGAATATTACATGTATTTAGACTGGGAGTCGGCAATAGATCGATCCATTGTAACATTTTTATTTTTGATATTCGAAAATGGGCATATTATCAAATTAAACGGTCAATGAGAAGTTGGAATGCCCTACTAAACCATCTGTTGATACACTTGTCAAATACACATGACATGATGTTGGATTGCCGGCTCCAGCTTCCATTAAAATCATTGAAACTGAAGCAGGAGATTGAAAAACTATAGTGTATCGAGCCCTCCTTGATTGATTTGTTTTTTTTACAAGACGGCTATAGGTATCTTGTCCTTCATTACAATTCTCTATGGAACTTTCCATTCACAATGAATGGAATTACCTACCTAGTGGATTTATATCAACATAAAATCCAAGAACCTCTATATGGATGACTATAATAGGAACATGACAAAATAAATTAACAGATCTCTGTGTAAAGTATTGATCTCTTCTTTGTGATGATTTCTACAATAATGATTTTTATTTTTTATTTTTCGTGTTCACAGATAACAAAAAGACGGATCCGTCTTGTTGCCCAGTTTGCGGTCAAAGTGTGAGGCCTGGGGACTTGGATTCCCATTTCATCCAAGAATTGGAGAAACTATACAAAATATCATCAATCAATCGATGTCGACGAAGTGGACAGTTCTCATCAACTACAGACGAATCTCTTGAAAACAGATGGGAGGTATAGAGTTTTTCTTTTCAACTTTTCTTTTCTTTTTCTATAAACATCGATATTTCTGGAATTGTTAATTGGATTCTACCCAAAAGTGGTGGGCTGATCGGGGAGAATGCGTAAAACGTTCCGCTGCAATCGAAAGGATATCTTCACTGTTATCCTGAGTAATTCCACCCATTTCAAAAAGTAGAGAGGTACTCGAGTTTCAAGTAATATAATTCCCTTTTGTTCAGAGATAACGCAAGGAAGGTATTCCAAAAAGGTAGGTGGGTGCTATTGACACGGATATACTCGTACTATCAAAATTAGATTTGTTACCTGTAACGCTATCTGAAATAAAGAATGAAACATGGACCAACATAAATTCCAAGAAAGCCCCAGGATACGATTTAATAACTGGGAAAATACTGAAAGAATTGCCAGTAAAAGGTCTCCGAAAGTTACTACACCTTGTCAATGCTTCATTCAGATTAAAGTACGTGCCGATGCAATGGAAAGTAGCTGAGATAATAATGATACCAAAACCAGGCAAGCCTAGTGATGACTAGAAATCATATCGACCGATTTCTCTCTTGCCAGTCATATCCAAACTATTTGAAAAGTTACTCCTCAAAAGACTGAAACCTATTATAAAAGAAAGAGACCTCATTCCATCACATCAATTTGGATTTAGAGAACAACACTCCACAATAGACCAGGTACACAGGATCACGAACCTGATTGAATGCTCGGTAGAATAAAATATGTTCAGCTGTTTTTCTAGATCTCTCGCAAGCATTTGATAAAAGTATGGCATCAAGGATTACTCACAAAACTTCAAAGGGACCTTCCGACCCAATTCTTCCAAATTTTTAAGTCATACCTGGCAGAGAGATTATTCAGAGTAAAATATGATGACGATTATTCTCAACTGAGGAAATTAAATACAGGTGTTACACAAGGCAGTGTCCTTGGCCACATGCTGTATCACTGTACACAAGAGACCTAGCACAACCAGTGGATACACTTACTGCAACATTCGCTGATGACACTGCTATTCTTGCAGCTGGAAACTCAGCTGTTGAAGCCACCAGTAAGCTGCAATCTGCTATCAACAGTGTGCTAAACTGGAAGAAGCGATGGAGGATGAAGTTGAACGAAACGTAATCTATCCATATAAACATCACGAATCTAAAGACAGACGTAATCCCATTAAAGATTAACTCGCAAACAGTTAATGGAGTCGAACCATGCTGATTTTGAATTTGGTGTCTGTCTGTTTGTCTGACCTTATATCACGCAAAAACGGCTCAATGGATCGAACCCTTCTCCCGTATTTAAATGTTTCCGTGATCGGGGAAGGACATGGGGGGGTTCACTTCCGGATCCGATGCATAGGGGTGGGGGTTTATAAGAAAGCCGAAATACAAAAAATTAAAGTTCCCAAAAACGGCTCAATGGATCGAACCCATTTCCCGTATTGAGATGTTTCCGTTATCGGGGAAGGACATAGGAGGGACATACCTTGGCATGACTCTCGACTGTAAGCTGAGGCAAAGAAAAAAAAAAAGACGAGCTCAACTTAAGATTCAGAAAAATGTATTGGTTGATGGGGGAAACACTCTGAGCGATCAACCTACTATAAGTTGCTTCTATACCAGCAAGTAATCAACCTAATCTGGACTTATGGCTGCCAACTGTGTGGTTGCACAAAGAAAACCAAGTTCTGCGGTGTATTGTCGAGGCACCTTGGTACGTACGAACAGCTGATCTCTATTGTGACCTACAGATAGAGACTGTTGGAGAAACTATAAGAAAACTTGCGAAGGAGCACCGGCTCCACAAACATACAAACGTTGAAGGATTGAACCTGCTAGACAACAGCGGAGACATATGGGGATTGAAGAGGACCAAACCAATGTACCTTGTCATGACTCACTAGTGTGGAGTGATGTGTAGTGGATACAGGCAGTGATCTATATACCACAAATCGCTCTAATGTATTTGAAAAACGTTGCTAGATGTTGTAACACAGTTGTAATACACAAATAAATAATTGATTAAAAAAATATATATTAGATTTTTTGATGGGGGATATGTCTGAATTGGTCTGGAATTTGCGTAAATGCTCGCCTTGTTCAACATCACTCAGGTCATACTTTACACGAGTCCTGGACATCGGTAGGTTTTCAAGGAAAGGTGAAGCTGAATAGCAGGAATTCAACTATTGCTAGCTAAAATTGAAATTGTGTTAAATTCTACTCAAGTTGAGTGATGTCATCTTCAATAATTTTAAAAACCACTATTCGAGTTGAGTACAATTGAAAAAAAATGTCACTCATCCTTCGGAAATCAATGCCCTACTCAGGGCCAGCGCAAGCTATTCTACTGCCCTAGGCAAGATATTTTTTGACCCCCCACAATTAGAATTTTGTTGTTTCCATTTTCCTCCTCCTCAATTGAACCCCTTACCCGAAATCACCACTTCTTACACTTTTTTTTCGTATTTTAGTGTGGGGGGGGGGGGGGGTTTACCGGCAAACCAAAAACAACTTGACGAATTGGAGTGAAACTTTGAAATTATGTTGTGTGAACATTGGGGAAGGTTTCTGACCAGGTAGGGAGAGTCCTTAGTAAGTTTTAAGGGGGGGGGGGGTGTTTCAGGGATTTCAAAACTACTTGACCGATCTGAATGAAACTTAGGGAAAATGTTGAGTGAACATTGGGGAAGGTTTCTACCGTTGCGAAGCGCGGGTACACAGCTAGTACAGAATAAATCTGTGAAGAAGACCTGTGAAACTCGAATGAAGGTACTTAATATTCATAAAGTTTTATTACGGTTAAAATTGAGTTTTAAAGCAACACAAATCCGTTTTATTAGGTTAAAACTTTTAAAAAAAATCAATTTTGGTTTATTATCTTCGATAATGAACCATTGGAATCGCCCAAAGAAAGAAAAATTTAACCCCCCCCCCCCCACAAAATTTGTTGGTTTACGTTTCAAGATACCTACGTAGATTCAGAAAATCGAATAAAAAAAAACTCTGCAAATTCTTGACACAACGGTTTATTATCTTCCTTGTGCAGATCACCCGTCTGTCTATACCAGACTGTGTTGTAAATCGGCACCATACCATATTCTCACCGTACTCATACCATACCATACGAATTTCTTTCCTATCATACCGTACTGTACTATACTAAATCATACATACAATAATATACCATACCATACTCATACCATGTCATACAAACCCGAGTGAATATTGAAATGTCATCCATTTCTGACCTATATATAAAATTTCAAGTATCTAGCTCATCATCAAAATTTAATTTGTTTAAGCAAATAGGTATTATTTAAACAATTTTACAGACAAGAAACCGAGTGAATATTGCATTGTGATCCAGTTCTGACCTATTTTTGAAATTTCACGTCAATAGCTCATCATCGAAATTTAATTTGTATTATTACAAAAAGGTATTATTTAAACAATTTTACAGATGAGAAACCGAGTGAATATTTCAATATGGTCTATCCCCGACTCACGGTTAAAATTTCTAGACTGTAGTTTACCGGGAAGACGAAAAAATGTAGTTTTATTCTGGGCGTCTGGGGGTTGGGTCACATAACGGCTGTTTTCGACGCGAACGTTTAGTGTTTTTCCTGAACCTTTGCGCGGTCACTGTGAACGAACGGCTGGTCGCACAAAAATCCAATTGGTCTTAAAAGATTCGTAATTTTTCAGGTCATTCAAAAGTGAACTAATAATTACACGGTTCAGTTGAATATTTTGAGATATGACATCGTCGAAATTTTAAATTTCGTTTTGAACCCCTTCCCCTTGACGTAGGGTTATGAAAAGTTTCGAGGATCATTGTGGGGCTGGTCCAAACCCAGAAACCAAATTTCGTAATTTTAGCTCAACGTTAACTGGGCAAAGTGGCGCGGGCGGCGTACGGCGGACTGCGTACGGCGGACGGCAGACGGCGTACGGCGGACGGCAGACGGCGTACGGCGGACGGACGGATTTTTTGGTTTATTATCTTCGATAATGAACCATTGGAATCGCCCAAAGAAAAAATTTTTTTAACCCCCCCTCAAAATTTGTTGGTTTACGTTTCAAGATACGTAGATTCAGAAAATCGAATAAAAAAAACTCTGCAAATTCTTGACACAACGGTTCATTATCTTCTTTGTACAGATCACCCTTCTGTCTAGATCACTAGGTCTAAATGTCTAGATCCTAAATGTTAGATTAATTATTATTATCAATTATCACTAATTATTAACAATTTTATCAAGTACCTAGAGAAAATTATTATAATTTATTGTTAGGTATCAACAATTTGTATTCATTATTAATAATTATTATTATTAATTATGATTAATTAATACGATATAATTCTGGGGTTTTTAATACTACGTCGGTAATAATTTTTCTATAAAAGAAGTACCTACCAACAAACATTCGAAATTACCTTCATTTCAGTAGCACGAAACGCACCTCAGAACAACAAACTCGACATATGATGTTTCAAAGAGCTTGTTAGTATGAAAATGGACCTGTATTTCAACAGTTTGAGTCACGATCGTGTTGTGAGGCACAATCTTTGAGCCGTCATTGTGAACGAACGGCTGGTCGTACAAAGCTGCGGATGGTCTTAAAAAATTCTACGGAACATACTCTATCTAAATATGAAATAAAAAACATATCGTTCTATATGAATTTTTCGAGATATGGAATTTTTAAAATTTCAAAATTCGTTTTGAACCCCTTCCCCTTGACCTAGGGTTATGAAAAGTTTCGAGGATCATTGTGGGGCTGGTCCAAACCCAGAAACCATATTTCGTAATTTTAGCTCAACGCTAACTGGGCAAAGTGGCGCGGACGGCGGACGGCGTACGGCGGACGGACGGATTTTGGTTTATTATCTTCGATAATGAACCATTGGAATCGCCCAAAGAAAAAAACTCTGCAAATTCTTGACACAACGGTTTATTATCTTCCTTGTGCAGATCACCCTTCTGTCTATACCAGACTGTATTGCAAATCGGCACCATACCATATTCTCAACGTACTCATACCATACCATACGAATTTCTTTCCTATCATACCATACTGTATTATACCAAATCATACATACAATAATATACCATACCATACTCATACCATGTCATACAAACCGAGTGAATATTGAAATGTCATCCATTTCTGACCTATATTTAAAATTTCAAGTCAATAGCTCATCGTCAACATTTAATTTGTTTAAACAAATAGGTATTATTTAAACAATTTTACAGACAATAAACCGAGTGAATATTGCATTGTGATCCAGTTCTGACCTATTTTTAAAATTTCAAGTCCATAGCTCATCATCAAAATTTAATTTGTATTATTACAAAAAGGTATTATTTAAACAATTTTACAGATGAGAAACCGAGTGAATATTGCAATGTGGTCTATCCCCGACTCACGGTTAAAATTTCTAGACTGTAGTTTACCGGGAAGATGTAAAAAGGTAGTTTTATTATGGGCGTCTGGTGGTTGGGTCACATAACGGCCGTTTTCGACGCGAAAGTTTAGTGTTTTTCCTAAAACTTTGCGCGGTCACTGTGAACGAACGGCTGGTCGCACAAAAATCCAATTGGTCTTAAAAGATTCGTAATTTTTCAGGTCATTCGAAGGTGAACTAAAATTTACACGGTTCAGTTAAATATTTGGAGATAAGACATCGTCGAAATTTTAAATTTCGTTTTGAACCCCTTCCCCTTGACCTAGGGTTATGAAAAGTTTCGAGGATCATTGTGGGGCTGGTCCAAACCCAGAAACCAAATTTTGTAATTTTAGCTCAACGCTAACTGGGCAAAACGGCGTGGACGGCGGACGGCGTACGGCGTACGGGGGACGGCGTATGGCGTACGGCGTACGGCGTACGGCGTACGGCGGACGGACGGATTTTTTTTTATTCGATTTTCTGAATCTACGTATCTTGAAACGTAAACCAACAAATTTTGAGGGGGGGTTAAAAAAATTTTTTCTTTGGGCGATTCCAATGGTTCATTATCGAAGATAATAAACCAAAAATTTTAACCCCCCCTCAAAATTTGTTGGTTTACGTTTCAAGATACGTGGATTCAGAAAATCGAATAAAAAAAAATCCGTCCGTCCGCCGTACGCCGTCCGCCGTCCGCCGTCCGCCGTCCGCGCCACTTTGCCCAGTTAGCGTTGAGCTAAAATTACGAAATTTGGTTTCTGGGTTTGGACCAGCCCCACAATGATCCTCGAAACTTTTCATAACCCTAGGTCAAGGGGAAGGGGTTCAAAACGAATTTTGAAATTTTGAAAAATTCATATCTCGAAAAATTCATATAGAACGGTATGTTTTTTATTTCATATTTAGATAGAGTTTGTTCCGTAGAATTGTTTAAGACCATCCGCAGCTTTGTACGACCAGCCGTTCGTTCACAATGAGGGCTCAAAGATTGTGCCTCACTACAGGATCGTGAATCAAACTGTTGAAATACAGGTCCATTTTCATACTAAGAAGCTCTTTGGAACATCATATGGGTTAAGTGATGTCGAGTTTGTTGTTCTGAGGTGCGTTTCGTGCTACGGAAATGAAGGTAATTTCGAATGTTTGTTGGTAGGTACTTCTTTTATAGAAAAATTATTACCGACGTAGTATTAAAAACCCCAGAATTATATCGTATTAATTAATCATAATTAATAATAATTATTATTAATAATAATTACGAATTATTAATACCTAAAAATAAATTATAATAATTTTCACTAGGTACTTGATAAAATTGTTAATAATTAGTGATAATTTATAATAATAATTAATCTAACATTTAGGATCTAGACATTTAGACCTAGTGATCTAGACAGAAGGGTGATCTGCACAAAGAAGATAATGAACCGTTGTGTCAAGAATTTGCAGAGTTGTTGGTTTATTATCTTCGATAATGAACCATTGGAATCGCCCAAAGAAAAAAATTTTTTAACCCCCCCTCAAAATTTGTTGGTTTACGTTTCAAGATACGTAGATTCAGAAAATCGAATAAAAAAAAATCCGTCCGTCCGCCGTACGCCGTTGAGTTAAAATTACGAAATTTTTTTTATGGGTTTCGACCAACCCCACAATGGTCTTCGAAACTTTTCATAACCCTAGGTCAAGGGGAAGGGGTTCAAAACGAATTTTGAAATTTTGAAAATCTCATATCTCGAAAAATTCATATAGAACGGTATGTTTTTTATTTCATATTTAGATAGAGTTTGTTCCGTAGAATTTTTTAAGACCATCCGCAGCTTTGTACGACCAGCCGTTCGTTCACAATGACGGCTCAAAGATTGTGCCTCACAACACGATCGTGTATCAAACTGTTGAAATACAGGTCCATTTTCATACTAACAAGCTCTTTGAAACATCATATGGCTTAAGAGATGTAGAGTTTGTTGTTCTGAGGTGCGTTTCGTGCTACGGAAATGAAGGTAATTTCGAATGTTTGTTGGTAGGTACTTCTTTTATAGAAAAATTATTACCGACGTAGTATTAAATACCCCAGAATTATATCGTATTAATTAATCATAATTAATAATAATTATTATTAATAATAAATACGAATTATTAATACCTAACAACAAATTATAATAATTTTCACTAGGTACTTGATAAAATTGTTAATAATTAGTGATAATTGATGATTATAATTAATCTAACATTTAGGATCTAGACATTTAGACCTAGTGATCTAGACAGAAGGGTGATCTGTACAAAGAAGATAATGAACCGTTGTGTCAAGAATTTGCAGAGTTTTTTTTATTCGATTTTCTGAATCTACGTATCTTGAAACGTAAACCAACAAATTTTGAGGGGGGGGGTTAAAATTTTTTTTTCTGTGGGCGATTCCAATGGTTCATTTTCGAAGATAATAAACCAAAATGAAGTACGAGGTACGCGATGTGGGTGTGGGAGGGGGCGCAGAGACATAAAAGGTCTCGTCGTATGACGCACTAGTCGGCCTCCTGCCAGCCTTATTACGTCATACGCTCGTGCGTCATAGGCTCTGACGCACTTGTTGGTCTCCTGCCAGCCGTCTTACGTCATACGCTCGTGGGTCATAGGCTCTGACGTACTTGTTGGCCACCTGCCAGCCGTCTTACGTCATACGCTCGTGCGTCATAGGCTCTGACGCACTAGTTATCCTGCCAGCCGTCTTACGTCATAGGCTCTGACGCACTAGTTGGTCTCCTGTCAGCCGTCCTACTCATACGCTCGTGCGTCATAGGCTCTGACGTAATGGCCCGCCGGTCGCTTGTGTTCTGACGTGATCTGAGGGAAAGGGTGAATCAAGGGAACAAATTTTTCCCGTTTCAGTTTATGTGCCAAAGCAAAGACATGAAAATGTCAAAAAAATGTGTAAATAGGTACCTAAGCCCAACTGTAATGTCAATTTTCTGACAATGAGTTTTCGACTATAGTTTTCATACCTTTTTACTTAAGTAGGTACTTATTGCAATTTGAGACTGATAATGAGCTGTTTGCAAATAAAAAGTCTGATAACTACTTTATTACATCTTATTAATCTATTTTCAAGTTCCGATTCATAGTTGAATGTATTTTATTTAGATGTGGTAAAATTCGAAAACGATGGAATGACGAAACCTGTCGACTACTGACTTAAGTGATACTGTCGACTTCTAACACATGTAGGTCGACTACTAGTGCAAAACCATGTCGACTACTGAAGAAAATGTTGGTCACTGGTATCGACTACTACCTAGAGCATTGGGATTTTTTACAAAACTTGTTTTTCCCTTTTCAAACCATGTTGAATCTAGGGACGCGGGAGCGTCCCGCCCGCCAAGAAAACCGAAGCCCTGAAAACCGAAGCGACTGAGACACTGATTACGCGACGGAACAAGTTGGGGTTTTCACCCTACTGTAGCTCGGTCCCCTGAGTGTCTCGAGAGTTGATTTTTTGTACACCAACTCTCCAGGGGCACGTGAGGACGTAAAACAAATTTCAGCTCTTGGGAACATCAGGTGTCGGGGGTATAACAATTTTAAAACCACCATTTTTCACGTTTTTCGTGTTCTTCTTCTTCTTCTTCTTGTTGTTCATTGACGGGGCTACAGCCCAGCAGACAAATCGGATCGAGCTGAAATTTTGCACACACGTTTGTTATGCTCCAAGGGAGTGCCTTTTGACCATTTTTTCTCCCTCCCCCCATTTCCCCCCCAATTAGGGGGGAAATAGTGTTTTTTAGGAATTTCAAATGGTCATAACTCCTTCAAAATTGAAGCTTTTTCAGATTTTCTTTTCTAGTTGTGTTCAGCTTTTCAAACTGTTTAATTTGAGATCAAAAAATGCTTCCTAAGGGGGAAAATCAAGGAGTTATGGTGATTTTTCTATTTTCAAGAACAACTGCCGCAAATATTGATGAAAATTGGTGCGGTTGGTCTTAAAATGTCCGCTAGGTTGTCTAGAATATGCTAAATAATTTTGAACTAAATCTCAATCGATTTGACTAATCCACAGCCAAAAATACGTGAATAAATTCCACATCTACTGATTTGGCTAATTTCCGAAAACATCAAAGTTGAACGGTGGTCATAAAAATTGTCGTAGAGTGGCGCCTGTTTAAGGATCGATAGGAAATTTAATGGGCTTTCGAATGAGGGTAGCGCACTTTGGCACTTTTCCCAACGGTTCTCGAGTTATTCGCGATTTTTGGTATAAAAACGTGCGTTTTACCTTTTGCAAACTTTCTCTTTCCTCTTTCTCTTCGACACCAATAATTACAATTATTGTAATGATTCTCAACAACAAAAATTTGCACAATCCCCAAGAAAATATGCAACCAATTTTCAAAAAATTTCTAATTCAAATTTATTCAAATTTCTAATTCTTTCTATTTTTTTAAATTTAATAATAAGAATAATTGTATTAGATTTTAATAATTGTTTTTAAATTGTTGATTGTTTTAATTAATCGAAAATTTTAAAACTAATATTTAACCAATTCGCAAAAATTTTAAAACTACTTATTTTTCAAACACATTTCAGATAACAAACAATAATTTCCAAAAAATAATTATTCTTGTCACAAAAACAAGAAACAAAAAGGCAAATTAGTAGGCGTACTAATTTTTTACTAAATTTTGACTAGGATAAAACTTCATTTAGGAAAACATTTACTAGTTACCTCGTAGGTACTTTTGTATTGTATAAGTTGTTGAACCGTATTGTATAAGTACCACTCGATAACTAGCCATGCAAAAAGATGTGACATCCCCCCAAAAACAACTCCGTTGTAAAAACTGGCCCGCCAAAAAACCTCAGCCGCAAAAAGGAATGATATCCATTTTGCCCGCCAGCCACATATATAGGATGCTCGGTGCTTCGCACCTCGCTGTTGAGTATGCATATAGAAACCTGATCCTCCTACCCCTAACCTCCACCGTCAATGTTTTCCTGTTCCCTGCCTCCTTCCCACAACCCCCTCTCACCCTTAGTCACCCTCGGTTTCACCTAATATATTTCCTCTGTTACACCAGCAGGGAGCTTTACGCTTCTTTCAATGCTGTTGGCGGGAGCTTTTTGCCAGATGAACAAGCTAACATAACTATTACTGGTGGTCACGAGTAATCAGCGGTGGTACAACTGTAATGAAGTAATGCTTCAATTCAGGCTTGTTCATCTGGCAAAAAGCTCCCGCCAACAGCATTGAAAGAAGCGTAAAGCTCCCTGCTGGTGTAACAGAGGAAACATATTAGGTGAAACCGAGGGTGACTAAGGGTGAGAGGGGGTTGTGGGAAGGAGGCAGGGAACAGGAAAACATTGACGGTGGAGGTTAGGGGTAGGAGGATCAGGTTTCTATATGCACACTCAACTGCGAGGTGCGAAGCACTGAGCATCCTATATATGTGGCTGGCGGGCAAAATGGATATCATTCCTTTTTGCGGCTGAGGTTTTTTGGCGGATAATATTTCCCGCTGCCAGGTCTTTTAGGGAAGGATCTTGGGTACACAATGAACAGGTTTGCAATGAGAAAAAAACCGAGTGAATATTGAAATGTCATCCATTTCTGACCTATATTTAAAATTTCAAGTATCTAGCTCATCATCAAAATTTAATTTGTTTAAACAAATAGGTATTATTTAAACAATTTTACAGACAAGAAACCGAGTGAATATTGCATTGTGATCCAGTTCTGACCTATCATTACAAAAAGGTATTATTTAAACAATTTTACAGATGAGAAACCAAGTGAATATTGCAATGTGGTCTATCCTCGACTGACGGTTAAAATTTCTAGACTGTAGTTTACCTGGAAGATGAAACACTAGGTCTAAATGTCTAGATCCTGAATGTTAGATTAATTATTATTATCAATTTTATCAAGTACCTAGCGAAAATTATTATAATTTATTGTTAGGTATTAATAATTTGTATTTATTATTAATAATTATTATTATTAATTATGATTAATTAATACGATATAATTCTGGGGTTTTAATTACTACGTCGGTAATAATTTTTCTATAAAAGAAGTACCTACCAACAAACATTCGAAATTACTTTCATTTCCGTAGCACGAAACGCACCTCAGAACAACAAACTCGACATCACTTAAGCCATATGATGTTCAAAAGAGCTTGTTAGTATGAAAATGGACCTGTATTTCAACAGTTTGATTCACGATCGTGTTGTGAGGCACAATCTTTGAGCCATCATTGTAAACGAACGGCTGGTCGTACAAAGCTGCGGATGGTCTTAAAAAAGTCTACGGAACAAACTCTATCTGAATATGAAATAAAAACATACCGTTCTATATGCATTTTTCGAGATATGGAATTTTCAAAATTTCAAAATTCGTTTTGAACCCCTTCCCCTTGACCTAGGGTTATGAAAAGTTTCGAGGAACATTGTGGGGCTGGTCCAAACCCAGAAACCCAATTTCGTAATTTTAGCTCAACGCTAACTGGGCAAAGTGGCGCGGACGGCGGTGGCGTACGGCGGACGGACGGATTTTGGTTTATTATCTTCGATAATGAACCATTGGAATCGCCCAAAGAAAAAATTTTTTTAACCCCACCTCAAAATTTGTTGGTTTACGTTTCAAGATACGTAGATTCAGAAAATCGAATAAAAAAAAAACTCTGCAAATTCTTGACACAACGATTTATTATCTTCCTTGTGCAGATCACCCTTCTGTCTATACCAGACTGTATTGCAAATCGGCACCATACCATATTCTCACCGTACTCATACCATACCATACGAATTTCTTTCCTATCATACCATACTGTATTATACCAAATCATACATACAATAATATACCATACCATACTCATACCATGTCATACAAACCGAGTGAATATTGAAATGTCATCCATTTCTGACCTATATTTAAAATTTCAAGTCAATAGCTCATCATCAAAATTTAATTTGTATTATTACAAAAAGGTATTATCCGAATATTGGTTTCAATGATATAGAAACAAGGAGTCTTTATATAGACTTACATGAATTATGAGGATTACTCACCGTTTGTCTTCGATACTCAATGTACAATACCTGATAGGGTGAAGTCAGAGAGTACACACGTTTTTGGAACAAGAAAGGACTGTATTAACACTTGGTTTTATACAAGTTAGATATTGAATCAAGAGCGTACGCGGAAACAAGTACAAGACACAAGGCAGGCACGGGGACTAGTAGGCAAGTGAGAGAGGGGACCGTCGCAAAACCGAGTCCCCCTCCAGGAGTCGAGAAACAGTGTTACCAACACAACAAATATGTATGATCCATGAGACAGTCCATAACATCCTTATTTTGAATATCCATTTCCAACACTCCCTCCTATTCAAAGATAAGGCTAGAGAGAGTATAACTACTATGCAAGAAGTACACGATTATGGCTGGAGGAGCCAGAATTCAAACAAGAAAGGTTGACACAAGATAACCTACCATAGTAGCTTAAAATCCAGCATTGGTAACATGTCAAGAGAATTGAATTAAAACAAGATACATGATCTTACAGTTCAATTTGAAGCAAAAGAAAGTTGAATGTAGAACAAGATACAATTCACAAGTAACGAGATCATACAATTCAATTTGATGCAAGGTGTGAGAGAAAACAAAATTAAATCAAGAAAACATGTAACGTACAGCAAGAGATTTTACGTGAAGCAAGATAATTTGGATCAATTTCTATACTGGATAACAATGTCAAGAAAAGTGATCTAGAACGCGGCAAGATGTTTCACGGAGTCAAGATGATGCAAGCCGATGATTCCAGAGGAGAGGGAGTGCGAAGTTCCGGTATTCAACTCCAAGACTCTTCATTTCCTGGGGAAAGTTACAAGAGAGTATTAAAGTTGGTCAACAAGAGATTCCGAAAGTACACAAATTTATCAAAAGGCAGTGCCTTGGTGAAAGTATCCGCTATCTGTTCATTGGTAGACACCCAAAGTATAGAAACATTTCCATTTTTGAACACTTCATGAACGAAGTGCATGGACAATAATTGTTTGACTATGTGTTTCAAGGTACGAGAGTCATTTGTCATTGCAACAGAAATTGCAGGAGCACAGTCGCATTTCAAGATGGGAAGCATATCTAATCCAATAAGGAACTTACACAAGCTTCGAATACTTGTAAGCTCCTTACATGCTTCAGACATGGCAATGTATTCCGCTTCACAGACCGATAATGCCACGTGAGTTTGCTTTTTTGATTTCCAAGACACCAAGTCTCCAAAAGACTTGATTGAAAACCCTGTGGTTGATCGACCATTAAGAGAGCTAGTACCAAGGGAGGAATCTGAACAGGCAACCAAGTCTTCAGTTTCGCCTGTAAACAAAATTCCGAAATCCAAAGTTCCCTTGAGATACCGCAGTATTCGCAGAACACACTTCCAGTCAGAGAGTGTATAGCCAATTTGTTTCCTGCTCATGAAATCGACAGCACAAGAAATATCAGGTCTCGTACAATTTTGAATATACAAGAGAGAGCCAATTACTTCTCGATAAGGGACATCCGGAGATGATTCAAAATCCTCAGTCGATCTCAGCTGTGCAGTTAACGTACACTCTGTTGCAGGCATAGGAGTCAAGGAAACCTTTTCCTCTTGGGAGAGAAATTTGTCTAACAAGTTTTTAATGGCGGACTTTTGATGAAGGAACATCAGCCTTTTAGACTTATTTCTCTTGATTTCAAATCCCAAGAATTTTGTAGGTGTTCTAAGGTTTTTGATTTTAACCTCTAGCTTCAGCTGTTTGATGACTTCCAGGGCTTTCCTGTCATCGTTTGAAGCTAGGAGGCAGTCATCAACATATATAATAATCAGCGCGTATTTAGTACCGTCTTGCCACTTGAAGATGCAAGTTTGGAAAGGGTAATTTTCAAAACCCATGGCAAGAAGAATACTGCTGAACTTTTTATACCATAAGTTCGGAGAAACCTTTAATCCGTACAAGGACCTTTTAAGACAACACACATGCGAATCCTTCAAGGTTAGTGGGTAGTCTTTCAGTTCAATCAAGCCATCAGGAATGTACATATGTACAGGTTTTTCCAAATTTCCATGCAGAAATGCAGTGGTTACATCAAGTTGATATAGGTGTAAGTCCAGTTTATTCACAATAGACAAGAAAACGCGGACATCACCCAATCTAGCCACAGGCGCAAATATTTCTGAAACAAGATATTCGTTTGTATCAGCAAAACCTTTGATTACCAGACGACTTTTGTACTTGATGGAGCCTTCAGATTCAAGTTTCCTTTTATGAACCCATCGAGATTTTATAATTTTGGTTCGAGGGGGAAGAGCTGATCTGGGTACAAGTTCCCAAGTATTCATCTCCTCCAACGAGTCAAGTTCATCAAGTATAGCCTCTTCCCAAAGTTATATAATATTATTAATTTAAAATTAATTTATTATATATACTACACACATATTATACTTTATATAATTATAATAATATAAGATATTATTATATACCAAGTTATAAATAAGTATAAGCTATATATATACTTAATACAAAACAAAATTAGAATATAAAAATATTTAGTATAAATATATTCCTTATCCGAGGATTCCATTGCTTCTTTGTAGGAGGAAGGCTCCAGCAAGTCTACCTGACTATCTCGTTGCAAGGCCACAATTTCTGTGGAGTTTTCAGTCAGTGAATTATTTTGGCTCAAGTTGTCGTTCATGTCAAGAATTGTAACAAGAGGCTTTGGATAATCTTTCATTCGATCGCCATACACTATAGACTCAATAAATTTGGCATCGCAAGAATTAACAAATGGACTAATGAACAGATTAGACGAGTGAGGCTTTCTGTTATGAACAAATACGACATGCTTCAAGAGTAAGGCATTTTAGCCGACAACAAGTTTACTCTGATTTTATGTTTTATATCTTGATTAACTCTTTCAGCACAACCATTTTGTTGGGGAACATGAGGCTGACAAGGATCCCAAAGAATGCCCTCCCGGTCCATCAGTCCTTTCACCTCCTGCGTTTGAAATTCGAGTCCACGATCAGACTGGAGCCTGAATACGCTCTTGGGTTCAGACGCGATGGACGCTATTTCAAGCAGACATTGTTTGAGTGCCAAGTGAACCTCCTTTTTGTTCTTGAGAGTGTAAGCGAAAACGTAACGAGAAAAGTCACATACAAAAAAATCACTACATACGTATCTCCAGTTCGAAAGTTTGAAGGGCTGATAGGACCCATGAGATCTGTGTGGAGCAAGGAAAATGATCTATCAGCCCTGTGCCTAACTTGAGTATGCGATTTTCGAATCGTATTTGCTTGATGACAGTCCTCACAATTCAAGATCTGATCCGAGAACGTGACAAGTTTGAGTTCTGGTAAGAACTTCTTGGCGGCTTTCAAGTATTGCCCAGAGGCGTGATTAAGGCGTAAATGCCACAAGAAATCTTTGCCTATCAAAGTCAGAAAGTTGTTGTTGTATAGGGTCAATAGAACCACCTCAGGAACCCTCCCTCCCAGGATGGCAGAGACTTCAGACGACGAGTGACCAGACCTCCCTCCCAAAATTTGGGATTCAGCTCCACTACAAGAAGGAGTCGTCATTGAATGACTACCAGACTGCACAAGTGAGGTGGTGAAGATTGTATTAAATCTGCAACGCTTGGGACCAACGTGAGCCCCAGGTGTCCCAGAAACAAGTTTAGCAGGAGCAAGCGGCAGTTCAATCCACCATAACCCGTCTTTGAAATAACCAGACTTAATGATTTTACCAGTGGAGGCCTGAATAAAGTCAACCTTATCCTGTGAAAAGAAGGCATTAATTCCAACCTGAGCACTTTTTCTGACAGAAAACAAATTGGTGGACAAACCTGGTGTGTACAAAACATCCTTCAAGGTGGAGACTTGACCATTGTTTACAAAATTCAAATCCCCGCAGAAACTCACAGTCAAGTCTGCAGACTCATCCCGATTGGCACATTTAAAAACACGCTCTTTAGACATACGTCTAAACTTAACCAAGCATTCTCTTGAGGATGTAAGATGTTCAGTACAACCAGTGTCCACAATTGCTAGAAAACTATTTTTACCTCCAGAAATGGTTAACGCTTTCCCAGATCCTTGACGTTCTCACACATAATTCAAGAGAGCAATATGTTGCCCTTCCTCAGCACCCATAGAAACCCAAACCTCAGCAGAGTCTGAACCTGTTTGAGGCCCCACAATGGCAAACACGGAGTCAGGAAATTTGCCAAATTCTTCAACAAGTACTTTCGCCTGACCTAAGGGCATTTTGACAAGTGAAGATTTGTCATTGTTGCAAGAACCCGCTAGTTTAGACGACCTTTTTGGCTTTTGTTTCAGGTTAAGTCGATTTTGAGCAGATTGTGTGTTGCGTCGAACAAATGAGGGGGAAGGATTTGGACAGTTGGCAGCAGAGTACCACACTCGAAACAAATTTTATTTGCCCAAGAACAAATATCCCTAGTATGACCCCTACGACGGCAATAGATACAAAAATCAGACTTTTTAGTGACTTTAGAAGTGCCAGCGGATGAGGGTAGTTTAAAGTTGACAGGCCTGGAAGGAAGATGATGCTGGAATAGACTCGAATGGATCAAGAAGGAAGAGACACTCTTGTGTCTCGACCTGTCCGACAACGCCCCTCTTCCATTACTTGAACTGATCCTCACTCTCCAAGCGACAATCAAGAGGTCGAAACCTGACAGCGTCGATTTTTCTGACTCGATACAACTCAGATGAGCGGACAAGTCGATCAGAATGAGAGTGAGGAGCAGATAAAGCATCCGAAGTCGAAGGCACAGCATGTACAGAAACCTCTACATCCATGGCAGATTCATCAGTCAAAGGAGTCAAGTTATGATTTGTGGGAGGTTCAGAGTTTACAGTGGGAACAAGATTTGTGGGTGATACAAGAATTCCAGAGGGAGCAAGATTTGAGGGTAGTACAAGAATAATTCTTCAATTATTGTTCAATTATTGAAGATGTAGCAAGAGGATTGGTGTAAGAGGCTTGGACAGGCGGGGCAAGGTATCGATGATCTAACTCAGAACATTTTTGGTCCAAGTGAGTGAGACGTTCATTGATTTGTCCAAGGCTTACCTTCATCTGTTGTTTTATATTTTCTAAGAACCTCGAGAGGACATCCTCAGACGTCTTTGCAGCCTCCAGACGCAAGTGTTCAGTTTCCTGATTGGGACTGCAAGGCTTCTGCTCATTTCCAGTGGAGGATGCCATTGGAGGTTGTGTGGCGAGTCAAGTATTCCACCTTCTTCAAAATCAATTAGAGAGCTGGAATCACTCATGATATCTTTCTCAATCTGTAAAGCGCAATTGGCATTACGAACTGAACAAACAAAGTAAACAACAGGTGGCAAATAAACAAAAACTATCAGGATTTTGATTCAAGAATTTCAAAATTTTGTGCCAGCTTTTTTTCATTTAGTCCCAAAAGCAAAATTGTTAATAAATCGGGGTGAGTAATGAAGCTAGGAGTCAAAAAGGGTTAGACAAAATTGTGCACATACATGAAACCCAATTCAAATACCTCTTCTCGTATTTCTGCTTGACTGCATGAAAGAATGATCTACGACACCCGTGGATGACCAGAACAAATTATGCTTAAAACAAAATCATGAAGCATACAATCCAATTCACCCCTTATTTTTTTTCATGAATGGGGGTGATCCACGGGGGCCGCTCCCACGTTGATTGAAATCAAATTTAACACTCGTATTTTCAAGACCCTGAGCTTGGAGTCGGGTTTCCCCTTCAGTGACTCTTTTCTATACAAGCAGCTTCCCGCGCCGAGTCTCGTTTAGTTAGAGACTGAGACACACCGTTCGTGAATTGAACTTCTATTAAATAGAAATTCAATTAACTTAGGACTTTAACCTCAGAGGACTTGCCCGAATCAAACACCTCTTTGTTTTGAGTACGGCCCATTTATTGTTCGGATTGTGGACGAACTGGGAAATCCTATATATCGCCAGACGAGAATCAAGTTTGTGCACACTGATTAGCAACAAGATGTATCAAGGTCGTGCACTACATAATCAGTCTTCGTCTGACTCGGAAGGCAGAATGTTTGATATATTAAAAATATAAAACATAGCCTCGCGTACTCAGTTGCCTGAACGAATTGTGGGATTATTCGAACAGACATACGCACTTGCGCTGAGGACGGGTAAGCGATGCTTTCACATCTGTTTGCTGGTATGAGTGCAGATTGCCTTGATGCGATCAATCTCATCACATCAAGACGCACAAGTGAACGTGATTGGCCAAATCCGCTCGCACTCGAGTCACCAAGAGAACCTAACAAGAAGAATTGGTGGAGCGAAACAACCCAATAGTTTGGAAAAACTAATAAGACGATGATCTCCGATGAAAAGAAACCAACATCTAGCCCAGGGGAGTCAAAACGGAATTCAGAAACTCCGAGACGAAAATTGACGGACGCTGTCGGCGGCCATTTTCAGGTTACGAACGACAAACGGGACGAAAATACGACAACGATTTGAAGGTCACCTTGAAGGTCCAAGCTCAGAGAATCAATTGATCATTCGCTTCAATCATTATGGGCTTTTAGTCAAGTTACGAGTCAAAAGGTAAACTTTGAATTACAAATCATTACAACCGTATCCATCAAGCTTGAACACACGATATCGTATCCGAATATTGGTTTCAATGATATAGAAACAAGGAGTCTTTATATAGACTTACATGAATTATGAGGATTACTCACCGTTTGTCTTCGATACTCAATGTACAATACCTGATAGGGTGAAGTCAGAGAGTACACACGTTTTTGGAACAAGAAAGGACTGTATTAACACTTGGTTTTATACAAGTTAGATATTGAATCAAGAGCGTACGCGGAAACAAGTACAAGACACAAGGCAGGCACAGGGACTAGTAGGCAAGTGAGAGAGGGGACCGTCGCAAAACCGAGTCCCCCTCCAGGAGTCGAGAAACAGTGTTACCAACACAACAAATATGTATGATCCATGAGACAGTCCATAACATCCTTATTTTGAATATCCATTTCCAACAGGTATTATTTAAACAATTTTACAGATGAGAAACCGAGTAAATATTGCAATGTGGTCTATCCCCGACTCACGGTTAAAATTTCTAGACTGTAGTTTACCGGGAAGATGAAAAAAGGTAGTTATATTCTGGGCGTCTGGGGGTTGGGTCACATAACGGCCGTTTTCGACGCGAAAGTTTAGTGTTTTTCCTAAACCTTTGCGCGGTCACTGTGAACGAACGGCTGGTCGCACAAAAATCCAATTGGTCTTAAAAGATTCGTAATTTTTCAGGTCATTCAAAAGTGAACTATACATTGCACGGTTCAGTTAAATAGTTTGAGATATGACATTGTCAAAATTTTGAATTTCATTTTGAACCCCTTCCCCTTGGCCTAGGGTTATGAAAAGTTTCGAGGATCATTGTGGGGCTGGTCCAAACCCAGAAACCAAATTTTGTAATTTTAGCTCAACGCTAACTGGGCAAAGTGGCACGGACGGCGGACGGCGTACGGCGTACGGGGGACGGCGTACGGCGTACGGCGTACGGGTGACGGACGGATTTTTTTTTATTCGATTTTCTGAATCTACGTATCTTGAAACGTAAACCAACAAATTTTGAGGGGGGGTTAAAAAAATTTTTTCTTTGGGCGATTCCAATGGTTCATTATCGAAGATAATAAACCAAAATCCGTCCGTCCGCCGTACGCCGTCCGTGGCACTTTGCCCAGTTAGCGTTGAGCTAAAATTACGAAATTTGGTTTCTGGGTTTGGACCAGCCCCACGATGATCCTCGAAACTTTTCATAACCCTAGGTCAGGGGGAAGGGGTTCAAAACGAAATTTAAAATTTCGACGAGTCATATCTCAAAATATTTAACTGAACCGTATAATTGTTAGTTCACTTTTGAATGACCTGAAAAACTACGAATCTTTTAAGACCAATTGGACTTTTGTGCGACCAGCCGTTCGTTCACAGTGAGCGCGCAAAGGTTTAGGACTAATCTTTCGCGTCGAAAACGGCCGTTATGTGACCCAACCCTCAGACGCCCAGAATAAAACTACCTTTTGTCATCTTCCCGGTAAACTACAGTCTAGAAATTTTAACCGTGAGTCGGGGATAGACCACATTGCAATATTTACTCGGTTTCTCATCTGTAAAATTTTTTAAATAATACCTTTTCGTAATAATACAAATTGAATTTTGATGATTAGCTATTGACTTGAAATTTTAAAAATAGGTCAGAACTGGATCACAATGCAATATTCACTCGGTTTCTTGTCTGTAAAATTGTTTAAATAATACCAATTTGTTTAAACAAATTAAATTTTGATGATGAGCTAGATACATGAAATTTTAAATATAGGTCAGAAATGGATGACATTTCAATATTCACTCGGTTTGTATGACATGGTATGAATATGGTATGGTATATTATTGTATGTATGATTTGGTATAGTACAATATGGTATGATAGGAAAGAAATTCGTATGGTATGGTATGAGTAAGGTGAGAATATGGTATGGTGCCGATTTGCAACACAGTCTGGTATAGACAGAAGGGTGATCTGCACAAGGAAGATAATAAACCGTTGTGTCAAGAATTTGCAGAGTTTTTTATTCGATTTTCTGAATCTACGTATCTTGAAACGTAAACCAACAAATTTTGAGGGGGGGTTAAAAAATTTTTTTCTTTGGGCGATTCCAATGGTTCATTATCGAAGATAATAAACCAAAATTCGTCCGTCCGCCGTACGCCGTCCGCCGTCCGCGCCACTTTGCCCAGTTAACGTTGAGCTAAAATTACAAAATTTGGTTTCTGGGTTTGGACCAGCCCCACAATGATCCTCGAAACGTTTCATGACCCTAGGTCAAGGGGAAGGGGTTCAAAACAAATTTTGAAAATTTGAAAATCTCATATCTAGAAAAATTCATATAGAACGGTATGTTTTTGGTTTATTATCTTCGATAATGAACCATTGGAATCGCCCAAAGAAAAAGATTTTTTAACCCCCCCTCAAAATTTGTTGGTTTACGTTTCAAGATACGTAGATTCAGAAAATCGAATAAAAAAAAAAACTCTGCAAATTCTTGACGCAACGGTTTATTATCTTCCTTGTGCAGATCACCCTTCTGTCTATACCAGACTGTATTGCAAATCGGCACCATACCATATTCTCACCGTACTCATACCATACCATACGAATTTCTTTCCTATCATACCATACTGTACTATACCAAATCATACATACAATAATATACCATACCATACTCATACCATGTCATACAAACCGAGTGAATATTGAAACGTCATCCATTTCTGACCTATATTTAAAATTTCAAGTATCTAGCTCAGCATCAAAATTTAATTTGTTTAAACAAATAGGTATTATTTAAACAATTTTACAGACAAGAAACCGAGTGAATATTGCATTGTGATCCGGTTCTGAACTATTTTTAAAATTTCAAGTCAATAGCTCATCATCAAAATTTAATTTGTATTATTACAAAAAGGTATTATTTAAACAATTTTACAGATGAGAAACCGAGTAAATATTGCAATGTGGTCTATCCCCGACTCACGGTTAAAATTTCTAGACTGTAGTTTACCGGGAAGATGACAAAAGGTAGTTTTATTCTGGGCGTCTGGGGGTTGGGTCACATAACGGCCGTTTTCGACGCGAAAGTTTAGTGTTTTTCCTAAACCTTTGCGCGCTCACTGTGAACGAACGGCTGGTCGCAAAAAAATCCAATTGGTCTTAAAAGATTCCAAATTTTTCAGGTCATTCAAAAGTGAACTAAAAATTACACCTTTTCATGAGAATTTTTAGAGATATGACATTGTCAAAATTTCAAAGTTCGTTTTGAACCCCTTCCCCTTGACCTAGGGTTATGAAAAGTTTCGAGGATCATTGTGGGGCTGGTCCAAACCCAGAAACCAAATTTTGTAATTTTAGCTCAACGCTAACTGGGCAAAGTGGCACGGACGGCAGACGGCGTACGGACAGATTTTGGTTTATTATCTTCGATAATGAACCATTGGAATCGCCCAAAGAAAAAAAAATTTTAACCCCCCCTCAAAATTTGTTGGTTTACGTTTCAAGACACGTAGATTCAGAAAATCGAATAAAAAAAAATCCGTCCGTCCGCCGTACGCCGTCCCCCGTACGCCGTACGCCGTACGCCGTCCGCGCCACTTTGCCCAGTTAGCGTTGAGTTAAAATTACGAAATTCGGTTTCTGGATTTGGACCAGCCCCACAATGGTCCTCGAAACTTTTCATAACCCTTGGTCAAGGGGAAGGGGTTCAAAACGAAATTTAAAATTTCGACAATGTCATATCTCAAAATATTTAACTGAATCGTGTAATTTTCAGTTCACTTTTGAATGACCTGAAAAATTACGAATCTTTTAAGACCAATTGGATTTTTGTGCAACCAGCCGTTCGTTCACTGTGAGCGCGCAAAGGTTTAGGAAAAACACTAATCTTTCGCGTCGAAAACGGCCGTTATGTGACCCAACCCTCAGACGCCAGAATAAAACTACCTTTTGTCATCTTCCCGGTAAACTAAAGTCTAGAAATTTTAACCGTGAGTCGGGGATAGACCACATTGCAATATTTACTCGGTTTCTCATCTGTAAAATTGTTTAAATAATACCTTTTTGTAATAATAGGTACAAATTAAATTTTGATGATGAGCTATTGACTTGAAATTTTAAAAATAGGTCAGAACTGGATCACAGAACTGGATTCACTCGGTTTCTTGTCTGTAAAATTGTTTAAATAATGCCTATTTGTTTAAACAAATTAAATTTTGAAGATGAGCTAGATACTTGAAATTTTAAATATAGGTCAGAAATGGATGACATTTCAATATTCACTCGGTTTGTATGACATGGTATGAGTATGGTATGGTATATTATTGTATGTATGATTTGGTATAATACAGTATGGTATGATAGGAAAGAAATTCGTATGGTATGGTATGAGTACGGTGAGAATATGGTATGGTGCCGATTTGCAATACAGTCTGGTATAGACAGAAGGGTGATCTGCACAAGGAAGATAATAAACCGTTGTGTCAAGAATTTGCAGAGTTTTTCTCACGTTTCTGAGTGGCTGTTAAAAGTGAACTAAGATAGGAATGAACGCGCGATCGGCCAGGATAATGAAATCATGTTTGAACAAACCTTCTGTTTACCTTTCTCCTATACCTCAGTCTGACCTGCCATCAACCTCCGCACTCTTGATCTTCTAAATACCAGATCCGGCCGTTTCCGGCGATGAAATTTATACCACAGTATCTTTACCTTCTACACTTCAATATAAACCCCTTGCGGACGTAACGCCTCATAACGCTTCTTTTTTACAGACAAACAAATGTACAGAAACTATGGTTTTTGGGGCATAGTTTTCGAAATTCATTTTCTTCCTTAATTATTGATGAAATGGAAATACTTTCACTTCTTAAACTCACACATACACATAAAACATATCTAAGGTCTGAAAACGTTTTTACTGTTAATTTACTCTAAGTAGAAATATTTTTTTAGGCTGGTGAGAACACGCTACTTTCTGCAATCTATTGGAAACTACTATTTTAATGGTATGCAATAATTAAAATTGTGATTTTGTGAAAAAATACATTCCGTTCCGTTGTTCCACAAGTATCTGAATATTCAAAAACAAAGAAAAAATTAGGTTTGGGTAACTTTCATTTTCGGGGTTTTTTCCCTGTTTGGACCACTGTGCGCCGTCCGCGCCACTTTGGCCAGTTAGCGTTGAGTTAAAATTACGAAATTCGGTTTCTGGGTTTGGACCAGCCCCACAATGGTCCTCGAAACTTTTCATAACCCTAGGTCAAGGGGAAGGGGTCCAAAACGAAATTTAAAATTTCGACAATGTCATATCTCAAAATATTTGACTGAACCGTGTAATGTTTAGTTCACTTTTGAATGACCTGAAAAATTACGAATCTTTTAAGACCAATTGGATTTTTTTGCGACCAGCCGATCGTTCACAGTGAGCGCGCAAAGGTTTAGGAAAAACACTAAACTTTCGCGTCGAAAACGGCCGTTATGTGACCCAACCCTCAGACGCCCAGAATAAAACTACCTTTTTTCATCTTCCCGGTAAACTACAGTCTAGAAATTTTAACCGTGAGTCGGGGATAGACCACATTGCAATATTTACTCGGTTTCTCATCTGTAAAATTGTTTAAATAATACCTTTTTGTAATAATACAAATTAAATTTTGATGATGAGCAATTGACTTGAAATTTTAAAAAATAGGTCAGAACTGGATCACAGAACTGGATTCACTCGGTTTCTTGTCTGTAAAATTGTTTGAATAATACCTATTTGTTTAAACAAATTAAATTTTGATGATGAGCTAGATACTTGAAATTTTAAATATAGGTCAGAAATGGATGACATTTCAATATTCACTCGGTTTGTATGACATGGTATGAGTATGGTAAGGTATATTATTGTATGTATGATTTAGTACAGTATGGTAAGATTGAAAAGAAATTCGTATGGTATGGTATGAGTACGGTGAGAATATGGTATGGTGCCGATTTGCAACACAGTCTGGTATAGACAGAAGGGTGATCTGCACAAGGAAGATAATAAACCGTTGTGTCAAGAATTTGCAGAGTTTTGGTTTATTATCTTCGATAATGAACCATTGGAATCGCCCAAAGAAAAAATTTTTTTAACCCCCCCTCAAAATTTGTTGGTTTACGTTTCAAGACACGTAGATTCAGAAAATCGAATAAAAAAAAATCCGTCCGTCCGCCGTACGCCGTCCCCCGTACGCCGTACGCCGTCCGCGCCACTTTGCCCAGTTAGCGTTGAGTTAAAATTACGAAATTCGGTTTCTGGGTTTGGACCAGCCCCACAATGGTCCTCGAAACTTTTCATAACCCTAGGTCAAGGGGAAGGGGTTCAAAACGAACTTTGAAATTTTGACAATGTCATATCTCTAAAAATTCTCATGAAAAGGTGTAAGTTTTAGTTCACTTTTGAATGACCTGAAAAATTACGAATCTTTTAAGACCAATTGGATTTTTTTGCGACCAGCCGTTCGTTCACAGTGAGCGCGCAAAGGTTTTGGAAAAACACTAATCTTTCGCGTCGAAAACGGCCGTTATGTGACCCAACCCTCAGACGCCCAGAATAAAACTACCTTTTGTTATCTTCCCGGTAAACTATAGTCTAGAAATTTTAACCGTGAGTCGGGGATAGACCACATTGCAATATTTACTCGGTTTCTCATCTGTAAAATTGTTTAAATAATACCTTTTTGTAATAATACAAATTAAATTTTGATGATGAGCTATTGACTTGAAATTTTAAAAATAGGTCAGAACTGGATCACAGAACTGGATTCACTCGGTTTCTCATCTGTAAAATTGTTTAAATAATACCTATTTGTTTAAACAAATAAAATTTTGATGATGAGCTAGATAGGTCAGAAATGGATGACATTTCAATATTCACTCGGTTTGTATGACATGGTATGAGTATGGTAAGGTATATTATTGTATGTATGATTTAGTACAGTATGGTAAGATAGAAAAGAAATTCTTATGGTATGGTATGAGTACGGTGAGAATATGGTATGGTGCCGATTTGCAACACAGTCTGGTATAGACAGAAGGGTGATCTGCACAAGGAAGATAATAAACCGTTGTCTCAAGAATTTGCAGAGTTTTTTTATTCGATTTTCTGAATCTACGTATCTTGAAACGTAAACCAACAAATTTTGAGGGGGGGGGGGGGGCTAAACAAATTTTTTCTTTGGGCGATTCCAATGGTTCATTATCGAAGATAATAAACCAAAATCCGTCCGTCCGCCGTACGCCGTCCGTGCCACTTTGCCCAGTTCACGTTGAGCTAAAATTACGAAATTTGGTTTCTGGGTTTGGACCAGCCCCACAATGATCCTCGAAACTTTTCATAACCCTAGGTCAAGGGGAAGGGGTTCAAAACGAATTTTGAAATTTTGAAAATTTCATATCTCGAAAAATTCATATAGAACGGTATGTTTTTTATTTCACATTTAGATAGAGTTTGTTCCGTAGACTTTTTTAAGACCATTCGCAGCTTTGTACGACCAGCCGTTCGTTCACAATGACGGCTCAAAGATTGTGCCTCACAACAGGATCGGGAATCAAACTGTTGAAATACAGGTCCATTTTCATACTAACAAGCTCTTTGGAACATCATATGGCTTAAGTAATGTCGAGTTTGTTGTTCTGAGGTGCGTTTCGTGCTACGGAAATGAAGGTAATTTCGAATGTTTGTTGGTAGGTACTTCTTTTATAGAAACATTATTACCGACGTAGTATTAAAAACCCCAGAATTATATCGTATTAATTAATCATAATTAATAATAATTATTATTAATAATAAATACGAATTATTAATACCTAACAATAAATATAATAATTTTCACTAGGTACTCGATAAAATTGTTAATAATTAGTGATAATTTATAATAATAATTATTATTAATAATGATTAATAATTAATTATTAATCTAACATTTAGGATCTAGACATTTAGACCTAGGGATCTAGACAGAAGGGTGATCTGTACAAAGAAGATAATGAACCGTTGTGTCAAGAATTTGCAGAGTTTTTATTTCATATTTAGATAGAGTTTGTTCCGTATAATTTTTTAAGACCATCCGCAGCTGTGTACGACCAGCCGTTCGTTCACAATGACGGCTCAAAGATTGTGCCTCACAACACGATCGTGACTCAAACTGTTGAAATACAGGTCCATTTTCAAACTAACAAGCTCTTTGGAACATCATATGGCTTAAGTAATGTCGAGTTTGTTGTTCTGAGGTGCGTTTCGTGCTACGGAAATGAAGGTAATTTCGAATGTTTGTTGGTAGGTACTTCTTTTATAGAAACATTATTACCGACGTAGTATTAAAAACCCCAGAATTATATCGTATTAATTAATCATAATTAATAATAATTATCATTAATAATAAATACGAATTATTAATACCTAACAATAAATTATAATCATTTTCACTAGGTATTTGATAAAATTGTTAATAATTAGTGATAATTTATAATAATAATTAATCTAACATTTAGGATCTAGAAACCTAGTGATCTAGACAGAAGGGTGATCTGTACAAAGAAGATAATGAACCGTTGTGTCAAGAATTTGCAGAGTTTTTTATTCGATTTTCTGAATCTACGTATCTTGAAACGTAAACCAACAAATTTTGAGGGGGGGTTAAAATTTTTTTTTCTATGGGCGATTCCAATGGTTCATTATCGAAGATAATAAACCAAAATAGGTCAGAACTGGATCACAATGCAATATTCACTCGGTTTCTTGTCTGTAAAATTGTTTAAATAATACCTATTTGTTTAAACAAATTAAATTTTGATGATGAGCTAGATACTTGAAATTTTATATATAGGTCAGAAATGGATGACATTTCAATATTCACTCGGTTTGTATGACATGGTATGAGTATGGTATGGTATATTATTGTATGTATGATTTAGTATAGTACAGTACGGTATGATAGGAAAGAAATTCGTATGGTATGGTATGAGTACGGTGAGAACATGGTATGGTGCCGATTTGCAACACAGTCTGGTATAGACAGACGGGTGATCTGCACAAGGAAGATAATAAACCGTTGTGTCAAGAATTTGCAGAGTTTTTTTTTTATTCGATTTTCTGAATCTACGTAGGTATCTTGAAACGTAAACCAACAAATTTTGTGGGGTATCGAAGATAATAAACCAAAATCCGTCCGTCCGCCGTACTGCTGTGCTTTTCTATGGTACATTGTATCTAGGCCATGGGGCCCATGACAATGTTGTTCAGGCTCTTAGGCTTTGGCAGACTTGTTTTTGGCATTTTCAATGCCAAGCACAGCAGCAGGTCCCCCTTTTTCTGCCCCCTCCGGTCTTAGTCATGCATAGGCATGTCCAGACGGACCACGTGGAGGTGCCGGGTTTTGTACGGGATGTTTTAGGGGCAGAGGGGTAGATCCCTTTCTGAGATCTATTTTCTTATCAGCTAGGCCTCAGTACTCCCCACCTCTTCTTATATTTTGTGGTTCTTCCATCATTGGCAGGCTTTTCTCTTATATATAAATATATGTTGCTCGGCCTCATTACTCGCCGCCTCTTCTTATGGCTTGTGGCTCTTCAATCACTGGCAGGCTCATACTGTACAGGGGTGTGACGGGTGAGTACTCCTATAAAATTCCTCCCGTCCTTATACTACACTAGCCTAGGTTATCACAATAAAGTTTATACAGGAACGCGGTTATCACAGTCGGGTTTCTTTTATGTAATACATTCACTCATTAATAATTTACATTCTCGCCAATAAAATCTCATTCACAGTTGGTAACATTCACACAATAGACCGAGGGATTGGAGGAGTCCCACCGGTCCCGGGCCCACCCTTCCTAAATGGCCTCCTGGCACTCGTTGTGACAGAGCTTTCTTGCAGGAGGCCGAACAGCCCTAGGGTAAATTAACAAAATGAAAATAAAAGAACAAAAGAAGGAAATTAACAAAGGCAAAATTGTAATGACCTATCAGTACGCCGTCCGCGGCACTTTGCCCAGTGAGCGTTGAGTTAAAATTACGAAATTAGGTTTCTGGGTTTGGACCAGCCCCACAATGATCCTCGAAACTTTTCATAACCCTAGGTGAAGGGGTAGGGGTTCAAAACGAATTTTGAAATTTTGAAATTTCATATCTCGAAAAATTCCCATCAAACGGTATATTTTTTATTTCATATTTAGATAGAGTTTATTCCTTGTAATTTTTTAAGACCATCCACAGCTCTGTACGACCAGCCGTTCGTTCACAATGAGGACTCAAAGGTTGGCCTGCCAACACAATCGTGAATCCAACGGTTGAACTACAGGTCAATTTTCATACTAACGAGCTGTTAGGGATGGAACATCATATGGTTTTAGTGATGTCGAGTTTTTTGTTCTGAGGTACGTTTCGTGCTACGGAAATGAAGGTAATTTCGAATGTTTGTTGGTAGGTACTTCTTTTATATAAAAATTATTACCGACGTAGTATTAAAACCCCAGAATTATATCGGTACATTTTATTTGTAATCAATTCATCATCTCTATCATTATGTTCTGCACAAAGCAACTCAGGCGATTCCAACAGCCGGATATCGTATTAATTAATCATAATTAATAATTATTATTATTAATAATAAATACAAATTATTAATACCTAACAATAAATTATAATAATTTTCACTCGGTACTTGATAAAATTATTAATAATTAGTGATAATTCATAATAATAAATAATCTAACATTTAGGACCTAGTGATCTAGATAGAAGGGTGATCTGTACAAAAAAGATAATGAACCGTTGTGTCAAGAATTTGCAGAGTTTTTTAAAAAATTTTCCTCTTTTTGCCGCCCTTCACAGGTTGCCGCCTAGTTTGCCTAGTGGACGCTTCGCCACTGGCTCTACTGTGGAAATCATTCTCATGTATTACATTATTAAGTACTACATTCTTTGATGAGGTTGAGTACATACAATAATCAAATTTGTTCCAACCACCATTGATTTATGATAGCATCACTGCCCTCCTACGTACTTGTACATAACCAGAGCCTCTCGCCCTCCCTGATACACACCTTGCCATCCCTGCGTTTCCTTAACGTACTATGTTATTGTCATATGACTTCCATAATGAAATGATTGCAGGCATATCTGAGGATCAAGTCCAATAGACACTGTAGGATGCGAATGAAATCAAGAAAGAAAAAAACTGATGACGTAGTTTGTCCCATTTGTAATGAGAACGTCTATGGAAACATGCAACAGTTGAATAACCACGTGGAAATATGTTTGAGGAAGGTAAGCAATTTAGCCATCATATGTTCAAGCATTTCAACGTTCTAGTGAAACCAAAATTTAAAAAATCCTACATACTCCAAAAGATGCAGCCCCATCCAACTCGATAGGCCAATCATTGAACCCATACACTACTAATATTTAATCCTGCGACTCGGATTATGTATTAGCGTTTCCCACGAATTTAAAAAAAAATATTGTAATAAAATAAAATAAAATTTTCTTCAGTTTAGCAATTAGTTATTCAAGCGCACAATCCAAGAAAAATTCCATTTAATTTATAGCATGGGACTATGGACCCAGACGACGACGAAGAAGAAGAGACAGTTGATGTGGAAGGTGATACATTCGATAATTACCAGTGGTCATCACCCCCTCGAGTCCCTCCGATTCGTCTTTCAGGTGAGTTCAAATGTGATTTGAATTTGAGAAAATGGATGGCTTGCAAAAGTCACTTGTCTTCGAAAACTACCGATATAGGGTATCCATCGGGATCTGTAGAACCTATCAACACACAAATTTTTCCCGGCAAAATTATAGCACCTGTCAATTTACCTGCTGTTAGTCATTGAGAGTTAGAGATTTTCCAGCTGTCCGGTAGTCTGAAAAATGGCCTGGCACAAACTTATCCACCAGAATTCAGTACACTGTGAGGTGGGGCTTTTACCACCAAACTTGTTATAACCGCACGCTACGAAATGAAGGGAATTTGAGGAGAAAACGGAATCTCCATTGCAAAGTCGATTGGGATAGCGACTGTAATGACCCCAATGGCTGAGATGGAGACCATACGATGAACACAAGCCATTCGCAAGGCTCCTTTCCTCTGCACTGACCAGAGGTGGTCTCAATACTTTTTAACTTGAAAGGCCTCAGCCGTTACCCCCACTCCACAGAACATGAATGTCATAAACATCTTCCTTTTCTTCGGTCCAGAAAATGAATACATTAATGCAATAGCGTACCAACGTTATTCGTTGATTCACTAAAAAAAAAAAAAAAAAAAAAAAAAACCCAGTAGAGAAATAATCTTTGACTACAACATACTACAAACTACATAATGGACGAATTGAAAGACAACTGATTTGATTTTTCAATAATTATAACAATAAATAAAAACGATACTCCCAATTGTATAAACTCAGAAAACCATTAAGGAGTGTGACGTGGAGAGGGAAAATAACACTACTCGTATGTCGATGCGAACAGTCCACTTTAATGGACTTGAAAATAGCGTGATTTTATCTCTACCAACCAAGCAATGTGAATCAGGACCTGATTTGACGCTACATCAGCAGTGCAAATATGTTTCTATCAGCAGCGTAGCGTGGCTCTGGACACGGTGGTACCACACTCAATTCAAACACCCCCCCCCCATCACACACACTTCCTAACTCTCTCGCCCTAAAAATGAAGAAGAGACTTAGCTAGATCAAATTTAATGTGACATTTATATAAAGCTATATTTTGGCAGTGGATTCAGGATGATCTGTAACGGATTTTGGTATAAACATTTTTCGGAAATTCTACTTTTAAAAACTTTGGACCTTGAACAATAGCTTACTTTTCTTCAAAAATTCGCTAAAAAGCACCATGATGTTTTTTTCAGAGGAAAACAAAATGCATGGGAATCAAAAGGTTTTTTTGATCTACACCCTGATAACCATTGGTAGGTATCTATTGTAGTTCTCAATATTAAAATGTCAATCCTCCGGCCTCCGCATTCCAGCAAAAGCGACGCCTGCGCATTACAAGGGGAACCGCTAGCATCCAGCGCTGCTCAGCTCAATGGTAACACAGTCAAAGTCACACCCACGCGATACACACACGCTGTCATGGGCACCTGCTATGAGCTTGCGGTTCCCCTGTGGCCTTCAACTGGAAGGTGGTCACTTCTTAGATGACTTGGCTTCAGCCATGCCAGTATAGTCACTGGATTCTTGATTCAAAGCCACCATCAAAAGGTAGCTGTGGCATAATGAGCAGGTTATTCAATGATTTACTGTTGATTAAATATTTTGTTGTTCTCAATGAATTTTTTCATCATTCAACTTCTACATACATTCTTAATTTCTTCCTGCGCTTCCCCTGACGCTACGTCCCTGGTTTCTATTATACAGCATGTCCCCAACTCTGTGCTCTGTTTATACCTAAAACTCGGTGGCCAGTTTCAAAGCATTTCTTTTTGTGGGTTTGAGCAAATCTGGCTCACGCTCAAATCCCCTCGCAGCCACCTAATGAAGGCATTTTCGAAGATACTAAACTACCGTTTTCCCCTTTTAGCGAATTTTCGAGGAATATGTAGGAACCTAGCTATTGTTCTCCGTCCAAAATGTTTAAAACTCAAATTTTCGAAAAATTTTCATACCAAAATCTGTTTCAGACCATCCTGAATCCACTGCCGAAAGACACCAAAAATTATAATATAATGTATATATGTATATTATTATGTTGTATTAAAATGACCAAGCTAGTCTTTTTTTCGTGTTTATTTTCTCACGACGTTTCGGCAATGGAACAATGTTTCGGCAACTTCTACATGTAAGTAGCTATTACAACGTATCTTATAAATATTATTCCTGACATAGCATGTAAGTATTAATTCTGTTCTCATCTTATTGTAGGTAACCTCACATGAATAGGGCTTTGTTCCATTGCCGAAACGTCGTGAGAAAATAAACACGAAAAAAAGACTAGCTTGGTCATTTTAATACAACCTGCTTCACACTAGTCAATCCCATCAACACAATATATTATTATGTATATATGTATAGTGGCAAAGCTTCATAATAATTTAATAAGCTGCCTCTGATCAACAAATATTGGGGGAGGCGACACAACGCTTGTTTGATGGAGGTTTGCTTTCAGGAGTGGAGAACCATAGTGCCTTTCACAAGGAAGATGGAGGGGAACAGCTTACAGACAAGGATGAAGATTCGTCTCTTTACGGACCTGTCCAATACTCCGAACCAGATGTTACCAACAGTGAACTGAATCCATCACAGGTGGCAGGGCCACTAGAGGAGCGGTAATGCTGTAAAACTATGAACTTCATTTGTCATAATGGTAGAGGACGTAAACAAGGAACCTTGTATCATTCCAATCTGTGGTTATTACAACATAAACAACAAAGTGATACTCCTACCTAACCCAAACTTGGTGATAATAATTTTCAGAATAAAAAAAAAAATGGAATGGTGATAATTATTCCAGAAAGCTCGAATATTCATGTTCTGTTTTGTTAGTGATTTTCTTCGAGATTGTTCCATTTGTTTTAATATTGTTGGTGCCTTGGTTAAAAATTTCTTCTTGTAAATTTAAAAACTTGTATTAAATTAAATTGAATATACAACTTCTACTTTCGTCCCTTGAAAACCCTGAATTGAAATACAAAAGAAAGAAAAAAAAGCTGATTTTGACTTCAAATTCTGGGTAAAATTTACTGCTTAATTATTTAGTATTTAATAATAATTATTTAATATTTAAGTATTTAATACGCTCTGGAATAGAAAAATAGTAAGACAGGAAACCGGGGAACAGAGTATCATGGTAAAAGAAATATACTCACGCTTAACGGAACAATTAATCATGGTAGTAGGAAAAAAATTTATTCAAGAACATCAGTGAACAGCCGACTACTGCTAAATATATTTTTCAAGTACGAAACTTTACGTAGGAGCTACTCAACTCAACTCGCGTGTTTCAACACAACTGCCCAATTGACATAATATGTCAACAGAATCAGGAACATTGTAACACAAATTTGATGATTGCATTAGGAAAGGACACAACTGAAATCGTATGTTCTTATTCAGTAACATACACTTAGATCTTCATTTTACATAACCATTACATTCATGTTGTCAGTCTATGACAGTGTAAATGCCATAGTAGTAATAGTAATACCAGTGCTAAAACTCGGAGTTGAAAGACATGAGCAAAAATTACAATAAATTTCCCTCTATATCTGCCAATTGCTCTTGTTCAGTTGTTGCCATAAATCTTCACTTTCATTTGACGGTGGAGAAAATTATGGCAAGAATCCACAGGTCTCTGATATGTTATACTTAGATCAAAATTATTACTTGTAAGGCATGGCTACACTGATACTAAGGGTGGTACAAAAACAGAATTATGCAAACTGTCACCAGCAGAAATTGAAAAAGTCTGAAGCTGAATATGAATGAAAAAATATCAAAGTAGAACTCAAATTATATCAAAGCCCTTTTACCATTCATATTTCTCTCCATGCCCCTGAGTTAATTGTTCATTGGATTGGAGAAAATATTTTACTATTCTCTATGGGTGACAGTTCACACATGCCCAATGTGCACCAATGTAATGGATTATGCAACACTAAAAACCATTTTCATGCCGATAAGCAGGGTGAGTTCTCATCTGGCACAGATCAGACATAAATGGTGAAATGGAGCAAACTGTAGCATTTTATGTCAAAAATAAATTTCAAGTAACTTTATGATAATGGACCATTCTGGGCATATCTTCTTTGAAATTCAACACCCCGTACTGACCAACCGGAAATACAACAATCAAGCAACTACTGACCAAAATTATAATTTTTTTTTAAATTGTAGCAATTCACTAATGTTTTTCATTGTGGAGGGCAATTAGTAGTAATAATAACCGAAATATTAAAATATTAGGAATCTAGAAAAATTTCAGTTCTTCGTTTGTAGGATTCGTGAATGCAATAACAAGCCATCAAATAGGTACCTATATAAAATCACAATGCAGCACTATATTTCTGATGATGTAACTAAATTGGGTATACCAAACATAAAACCTGTTGCCTACTTAGACTAGTAAATCAAATGGTATAACATAGGGCAAGATATCAAGCTTGTAAGGTCTACAAAAACCAACATTTGTCAATAAAAAGGCAGGCGAATAGGAAATGACTCTAAGCATGGAAATGTCTGTATTTGGGGCACTTGAATCTTAGGGTGAACAAAAAAAGTATGCTAATGATTACCTCCATTGAAGAAGGAATATATGGAGGGACTGATTCACGACTCAAAGAAGGTGATTCATTCATTGTCAATTAGAAAAGTTGCTGGTAGTAAGTAGAGATGAGTCGAAGAAAGAAACTCTTTGAATTATAATCCATAACGTCAATTGGTCCGGTTAGAGTGGGAGAGTTAAAACACAATTCACATCATTTTCCTGGGGTACAACAATGTGTGTGGAACATACTTGATTAATTCCCATCATGTACAACAATAAAACAAGGACAGAAGTCACCTTATCAGCAAGGCAAGATCGATTATCAAGACTTATGGACACAAATAGAGGCAAAATGAATTGCAGTTAGAGAAAAAACTCACTAATGCAAAAATGATTCAGAAATTTATAATGGAGCTAAATTATTAACTTCCATCCATTATCACGATATTGGGGCAATAACTTTTGCATTTGTATTCAGCTTTGAATGAAGTCCTATTGCTCCGAATCTGGACTAGAAGAACGAAAATTCAATGAGTCAACCCAGTATGCCAGAAATTCTCAACTCTGCAGTTTTTGTATTGTCAATGAACTACTATGAAGAAAATCAACAGGACAGCAATAATTTTAGTCGACGAAAATATTATTCTCCCAAAAACACTCTGTGTGAAAATCACTCCGCCTCGCAACTATCATTCTACAGCAGCCGGAAAAAGTTATGATATCCAGTTTTCCCGCCCGCCCTTTTCCCTCCTGCTACAGAGATGCCCTAACCACTTCACAAGCACCGCACCCGTTTCAAAATCTCCCCTTGGCGGGACGTTTTTATTAGGTACACAAACATCAAGCCATGATGCCCAGGGGAGATTTTGAAACGGGTACGGTGCTTGTAAAGTGGTTAGGACATCTCTTTAGTTGGAAGGAGAAGGGCGAGCAAGGAAAGTGGATATCAAAACTTTTTCCTGCTGTTGTTTGAAAGGCACTGGCTAAAGTTGAAATGAAACTCGATGCGAAATTTCAAGTCAATCGGTGAAGGTGGAGAGGCTGTAGACTTGGCTAGCTGAACAAGAAGAAAAACGTGGTAATGGGTTTTGAAAGTTATATAACTCGTCTCCCGGCAGACCTACCGACTTGAAACTTTCATGAAAGTTTAACCGAGAAGATCTACACCAAATTTCAAGTTGATCAGCCGAGGACCCGTCAAAGTAGCCAAAATTAGCCTAAATTTAGGTTTTTCTTGTTCCTACAATTTTCTTGGGTTGAGATAATGGGTTAAATCGTTAAAATGGCAATGGGTCATGTTATAAGAAAGGTAACTGCAAAATTTCAAGTCGATCGGTCCTGTTACCCAGGCTGTAGACTCGTCAAAGTGGACAATATTAGCCTTGAATTTATGTTTTTTTGTTTCTAACATTTTTTTTTTTTAGGTTGAGATAGTGGGTTAAATCTTTTAAAAGGCTCTGTCTCAAGCTGAAACGAAGCTCAACGCAAAATTTCAAGTCAATCGATGAAGATGGAGAGGCTGTAGCCTTGCTTGACTGAACAAGAAGAAGGAAAAGGAGGAGAAAAAGCTTAGGTGTTTGAAGTTGGCTCCCTTTAGACTTAGCGACTTGAAACGTTCAGAGTTTTCTATTATCCACACCAAATTTTAATTTGATTGGTCACATAGGAGTAAAGATATGGATACCTGGAGAACGCGTTTCGAGATGTACACTAGGGTGGATCGATTTTGGCAAAAAACAATTTTTTTCCTCATTTTTTGATGCAATAGCGAAATTATCTTGCCTTTTCGCCTGAAAAACGCTGGGTAAAAATAAGGGCCCTGACAAAAATTTCCTTCAGGCTCCATAACTCATTTGAAATATGCCCTCTTGAGGAAAATCTCGAGAGAACCCCTAATTGCCGCAAAACTTTTGCTAATCCCTCAGAATGCTTATGAAACACAAAAAGTATGGGAACAAAGAATTTCAAATCGTGAAAAAATCCAAAAAAGCAGCTGTATAATTGTATAATATTATATTTTATGGAGCTAGTTGATTGATAAAATAATGCGAATGAGTCACTCGGTCAGACAAGATCCTTCTTTGAATCAAGCTTAGGATTTTTCTTTTGAGACTCTAAGGCATTGAATATGTAGCCATCTCGTGCTTTCGCCCCACACACCTTCTGTGACGCTTCAGTTACCAGTTAATGCATCTTTCCACTGCCTGTGTGTGACACGGTAAGGATGGGATGCTCTGGAGCTCTTCATCAGTTAAGGCAGGGCACATTGTTTTGGTCAATTGAGGTTCCAAGACGAGGTCAAGTGCATCAAAGTCGATGAGTTCGGTGTAGTCTTCAGCTTCAAAGTTTATTGTTGGCACCTTGAAGCTCCTTGGCGTCATAGTCGGGGTCTGTCTGGCTCGCTGGATTATTTGAACAGCTTTTTGTTTTACTTCAGAATTACTGTCGAGCAACATGGCCATCAGTAAATTTTCTGGGTGAGCCCAAAACCCATCACGTTAGATGACCGTATCAATTACACTCTTCAGTCTGATGGGGAGGTATCATGAAAGGGTTATCATCTTGAATAAATGTTTAGGCCCATCCTTGAATGACGGATTCATTTTGATGGTGAACCACATCGGGTGTATAAGAGTGTCTGCTACTGATCCACTATCCACAGAATTCACAATGTCGAGAAGGTACTTTTGATCAGTTGATAAATCCAAATCCATGTTCATCGGAGGTAAATTCGACGCTACAGGCTCAAAATTAACTACAGGCATGTCCTCACAACTTTCCAATTTTTTCCCAATCCCCCCTGAAAAGTGTGGGGCCCAGTGGTTGCCCCATCCAAATGCCGCAGTAAGTGTCTTAAAGGTAATTCGTTGGTGTGGAGCAAGCAAATCATCCACTGGAATGATACTAAATAATATTTTTCCAGTTCAGCAATAACTCCACCTTTCCGGCCCATATTAACTGCAGTTCCATCACAACCAATGACGCAGAGAGCACTTGTGTCAATCTCGTTGTCTATTATAAATTCGGTAATTGCCTTAACGATCCCAGAAGCAGATCCGCCAGCCGGAGCTGTGTGCCCCAAGAATTTGGAACCTGGTTCTTCCAGCAACGTGATGTGTTCCTCAGTTACGGTAATCTTGGACTGTGTGGCTCCTTTTTGAACATTGGTGATCGTTTTGTCTTTGCGACAATCATAAAAAATACTGAAAATGTGACGTTTAGCCCTGACAACGACTTTGGTCAACCTCTCCTTCTGACGAGCTCGTATTCCAAAATCCTTTAATGCAGAAGACCTGAAAAAGTCGACCGGGGAACTGGGAGGAAGGAGAAACCCGAGTAAAAAGTCAAAGCAGGGTTTTTAGTGAACAAATAAAACTTCACGTGAGGTATGGAACCTGAAGGAATTAATTTTTTTCAAAACCCTTGTAGGGGTGTTCTATCAGGCCTAAAAGGCAGCAAATTTTATCTATTGGAAGTAAGAAAACAAATTGTTGGAAAATCGATCCACCCTAATGTACACTCGGTACCATTCGTTGTCTCAACATGTTTGCTTGGCGGGGCGGATGGTACCGCGTTCCTAAATAAGAAGAAGGCATGGTAAGGGTGAAGAACTGGCCTTTTGAAGTTATACAACCCAGCTGCCTTTAGATCTAGTCACACAAAATTACTAGTTGATCGGCTGTAAACCTGTCAAAGTGGCCAAAATTACCCTAAAATTATGTTTTTTGTCTCTAAATTTTGTTGGGTTGAATCATTTGAAAGGCACTGTCTAAATTTTAAACGAAGCTCTGTACAAAATTTCAAGTCAATTGGTCCTCTACCCAGGTTGTAGACTCGTCAAAGTGGACATTCGCCTAAAATTAGCCTAAAGTTTATGTTGTTTTTTTTCTAAAACTTTTTTTTTAGGTTGAGATAGTGGGTTAAATCCTTTAAAAGACACTGAAACTGGGATAACGTTGAAACGACGCTCTGTGCGGAATATCAAGTCAATCGGTGGTGGTGGAGGGATTGTAGCCTTGACCAACTGAACAACAAGAAAAACATGGTAAGGGGTTTTTGAAGTTATACGCGTAACTCGGCGCCCTTCAGAGCTAGCAAGTTGAAACGTTCAGGGTTTTTTCTATCATCCACACGAAGAAGATCCATACCACATTTCAAGTTGGTCGGCTGTGAACCCGCCAAAGTGGCCAAAATGAGCCTAAATTTCAGTTTTCTGTTCAAAAAATTTTCCGGTGTCGAAATAATGGGTTAAATCTTTCAAATGGCACTGAGCCATATTATAAGAGAGGTCTCTGCAAAATTTCAGTCGATTGGTCCTGTTACCCAGGATGTAGACTGGTAATAGTGGACAATATTAGCCTTCAATTCCTGTTTTTTTGTTTCTAATATATATATATTTTTTTTTTTGGGTAGAGGTAATGGGGTAAATCTTTTAAAAGGCACTGTCTGAAGCTGAAACGAAGCTCTGTGAAAAATTTCAAGTCAATCGGTAAAGGTGAAGAGGCTGTAGCCTTGACCGTCTGAATAAGAACGAGAAGAATAAGGCAAGGGCGAGAAACCGGGTTTTCAAATTATGTAACTTGGCTCCCTTTAGACCAAGCGACTTGAAACTTTCAGGGCTTTCTATTATCCACACCAAGATGGCCCACACCAAATTTTATGTTGATTGGTCAAATAGAAGCCGAGATATGGAAACCTGGAAAAAGCTTTTAGTGACGTCTGGTAAACATACACTCGGTACGTTCTTGTCAACTTGTTGGCAGGGCAGAATTCTACCGGGTTCGTAGATTAAGATTGTCTAGATGCGAGTAGGAATATCTCCAAGTGATATACTCCAAATCCCTGGCCTACAGATGTGAGTGAAGGAGACGGCTTGCCAGTTTTACAAATCGATCTACAATGTGGTTGCCCAGTACTACATAGAGAAATCTACTAATACAAGAAGATAAGTGGAAATAAAATGTTGATGAGAATAATGCCTCCTTGATTCTATTTATTTAATACTTCCCCGCAAACACATTCTACAGGGAACATGAGTGAAATGGAACAAATAACATTTTGTAAGAAATATGTGGAAGTCAATATAAGGAGGACAAACCCATCAGAAATATAGAAAAACGAATTTTGACCCTCTCCTCTCCAAGTCATAAAAGGTTTTCATAGATGTGAGTAACCTTTAGGGGGATTATGCCTGTTAATGGAAGAAACAATGGGTTTCAGATTGTATTGAATGGTTTGAGAACACACAGTTCATGAAACTGATCAAGCTCCTAGTCAGTGCAGTAAGGGCAATGTTGAGAAATTTTCCTACTATCTTTATATATGAATTCCGTGTACTCATGTTCCTTCTATACGCTCAGCATTTGAAACGAGAAATGTACAAATGTCAACGATTTGAACAATTGAACAGCACCATGATATATTGCACTACATGATGGCTGATAAGGCTACAGAATGTTTCATCAACATACAGGTGGTATTTTGGAAAATTTACCAGTTCCAAATGCAACACAACATTACACAAAACATTACAGAAAAAAAAAACATCGTAATGTAAAAAATATTTAATATCAAGAACTGGTAGTCAAACTGTCACTGATAACAATCAATGTCAGCTAACAAGCGTGATATAATTTTAAGCAAAATCTCTATGGAAAAAATAAATAAATAAAATTTGCATGTTAAAGTATTCAATGACTATTTTTCTCTTGTTAAAAATATGCAAATATGTGCATATTTTCAACGTGAGAGTGAGTTTAATTTGTACAAAAATATCATTTTTTTGATCTTTTTAATTCTTCATGTATCGAAAATACAATAGTTCGTTTATACCTACTATATTCATGTAATAAGAATTATTTACATTTTATAGATATCAACAGAGGAAAATGATGAAACCAATCACATAAATACTAATAAGTAGTATGTATCAAATGTTTTCTCAATAATTATCAAAGAGTTCATTTTTTCCACACATGAACAAATGATGAATTTTGAAATACTTTGAAAACATTTGAGTACAGGGAGAAATCTCGGAGCCTTATAAATATACTTTGATATCTACCATAAACTGAAAAATATGAGTTAAGGGTTTTGGTTGTTTAAACATCGGACTGTTTTTTCATCAAACAGCAACATTGGTGTTGACATTGAACATTATCGAATTACTGGGCGAGTACATAGTCCTACAACAATTTATCATTGTATCGCACTGCATATAGGATTGTGAAAAGTCAATCATTTTCCTCTGCAAGTCTACAGAACATTAGTAAAGACTTCATGGCCTAAGGCCTATCACCAGGTGGGTTGCTCCACGCAGAAAAGTAATTTGTGTATGTTTAACATGACCTTCTTCCACCCTATATACATATTTACTCAAGAACATCATATGCATTATGAAATCATCGATCACACAATAATTTATAATTAACTATTAAATGTACAGATATACTACAAACCTAAGAAAATCAATGCAGGCGTATCAAGAATGATACATTTTCTAAGAAATGGTCGATCACAGACTAAACGGTCCTGCACTAATATTCTTCTGAATTTACACACTGTTTTACAAGAAACAAGCATAATTCTGTATTCACATAGCTGTTTCTTGCAAGCCTAAACAAACTACAATTAAGGGAACCATGGCAGGACGATACAAGAAAACAGTCACGAGTGATTCGTATGCACCGGGATTTAGGTTTTCACTATTCTTCAACCAATAGTTTCATGAGTCATGTAAGTAGATGCTTGAATTGAGTGAAATATGTGAACAAATAGTGCTAGGTAGTGAGCTGAAGACGAATACCTTATAGTCTATCACTCAAATAATTGGCAACTAAAAACATAAGGTCGATACTAAGGAGGCACCACGACCTAGCAGGATGGGTTTTCTTCCTACAAACTAAGATACAAACATTGAGGATCCCCAATCAATGCATTGGTAGGAAAATGAAACAGAAGACCTTGAACCATTGTGCACACAGGAGATGTATTGCAGCATCGAGGTTCTATTGCACAATAAGTAGTTCTTCGTCATTTGAAAATTTGGGATCTGTTTCACAACTTACATTGTATCAACAATATTTATTTCAATCACTAAAATTTGCCAGATATTAAACACTTTCCACATTCCCTACAGAATGTAATCCTGTGTAAATATGTGTCATCAACATTATGAAGACTTTCATCATTAACATTTCCTAATAGGGAATATTGGAATGAGGACAACGGCATGACAATAACCTACAAAATAATAAGAGGAACTAAATCAAACACAAGAGGTTCAAACCAGAACAAAAGAGGAATTGAATGATTATGTAATAATCAATTCAATACGAAATATGGATTTACTTAAAGACAGCATCATTTTTCAGCATGTGGGATTTTAGGAACTTTTGGCTACTACAATTCTATTAATTTCAGGACCAACTACAATGGCTACAATAGGGCTTTGATGTGACGAGGAAGTACATTAGTTGGTTTCAAGGATTCAGTAGGTTGAAGTAATAAATACTGGCCAACTTTTTGTTTACAGCCAAATATTCCAAGAATGGCATGGTTCTGCAATGGCGACTTTGACTGGAAGTTTGTGAAAATTATTTCCAGACTGAGGTTTAATCACCACCGACTTCCATCCCATCTGCACAAGATCAGAATAGTGGACAGCCCGAACTGCACATATTGCAATTCACATAATTCTCAATTGTCCCAACTTTAAGAACCAACAAGAGAAATTGTGGGAGGATCTCATCTTACAAGAAGTAAAGTTCAATACGAGAAGTCAGTGTTTAATGCGTGATAAAAGAACTTTTAAGTCTATTGTCAAATTTATCAAGAGCTCAGAAATTGAACTGTAAACAAATTCACATCTAATTGTACGAATTAGTATTAATCATGGCTAAATACGATGTAAATTGTGAGGCCAATAAATAAAAATTTAAAAAAAAACTTTTTGTTATCATTCTGACAACGCAACTTGAAGGTTTAGCATAACAAGATGTTTCTTGGTTGTCATTTGTACTGAAATTGTTGAGTCTGGCGAGGGAGGACATCGTACGTGCCAAATCGTTAACATTAGCGTGGTAGAGTCGCGTCGATAGGATGGAGAAGGAAAGGATGAAACACAAGAGGTAGCTGAATGCCAAGTAGAAGAGAGAGGCATGGCTTTTGGACTGTGGATTTGTCAAGAATGGGAGTCAATGACTGGAGGTCAAGGGCAATAGACCTCACAGCCTTAGGGCCAGTTCCAAAAAAAATTGTAACCCCGGCGTTGGAGACATGAGCGCTCCAAAAAGTTCTACCCTTCAAGATTTCCCAGTAGACTCAATTAGTAGCGTAACCCTGGTGGATTGCAGAGGTTTCATGACCAAGGAAACAATTTATACTCTGCTTGACTGGTGGATACTTGAAATGTAACAAGTTTTTACCATGGTTAAAGTATTTTAATAAAAAATAACGCATCCAAAGAGATCTTCTGGTAACCCTGTTTTCCATTTTAACCCGAATCTTCCTAACTTCACATGTTTCTGTTCTGAATATAATATAGCAATCATTTACCCTGTCTGTTCTGGTAGATGAATTATTATTCTTGTACTAAAGGTACGATTATGAAAGGTACTTTTGGAGGGTTTCCTTGCTTGATATTAGTTTCTTGGTCAAACTTATAGCAAAATTTATTTTATCAATTAAAGTGAAGCAAAGTAGAATATAAATCCATTATGGAAGTAACCATGGACCCGACGTTCACTCTCCCCAGGAAGTATCGTCATCAACTTTTCGATTTTCAAGTGATTTTTGTGCTTTTTTTTTTTTTTTTAAATGTTATTTGTCAATAATGAGTTGGAAGAGCTGTCCTTCAGTCCTGAGAAGGAGCGTAAATAAATTAACCGCTCTCGTTGGGCAGAGTCAACACATCTTGGAGAGCCGCAAGACAGATTGTGTACCACAAAAGACAAGAAGAGAGGATGGAAAGAGGTGGAGAGATAATTCTATCTGACCAATATTACTCTGCGTTCTGGAAATTCTCTCCGAGATAAATACAATAACTTGAAGAAAAAAGGTTTCTCCTTCTTTTGACAGGCAAAACCTATGAAAAAACTCCTTGTCACTCCAATGGTTAGTATTCGTCCAACCTCCGAGCAGTTAACACCTCGCGAGTGAGCAGTTAAAGTGTAAACACTCCGTGGCCTTCCGGCTTGTTTTATAAACAAGCCGTGAGTTATTGTTCGTCGAGTCGCGCTGATCGCGGTTCTCGGTATGGATGATTCCACTTCAATATATCAGGTAGCGTTAAAAAATGCTCGTAATGCCCTTTCAACAGATTATATTAAGCCAACGGACCAGGTCCTACTTGCTGAAATCCATTCTTATAGGGGCACTCTTACGTATCTTTGTGATACGTTGGAAAAAGCTGAAAAAGCTGAACTAAAAAAAAATCAGTCTCTCAGTTAATGTCAAATTAGCAGCTTTTGAATCTGGCGACATTTCTGATAATATGGATAATATCCATATGATATTCTTCATCATCATCTTCATTGTTCATATTATGAATAATGAAGATGATGATGAAGAATATCATACGGACGAAGACCAGTTGGCCTATGATACGGGTGAAGGCATCAAATTTAAGCCTGCCCCACCCAGGAAGCGTAAAAAGGGAAATACTCCCAATACGAATGAGCACACTAGCCAAAAATCACAACGACAGGTTCAGCAAAAATAAAAAGTATTCAAGCCACCACCTATCACGCTTGAGCCCCTTAACGATGTAGATAGTTTCCTCAAACTCAAGGAAAAATTGAAGGAAATTGCTCCAAAATCGATCACAACGACCTTATCGGGAGGGCAACTAAGGATAAACGCCAGCGATTCGGATGAATATCGTGTTATCGATAGATATCTGGAAGCCTCAAAATGTTTATATTTCACGTATCAAAACAAGCAAAACCGACCCTATACGGTGATGCTAATAGGACTTCCTGCAGGCATCCAAGAGTCGATTATACTGGCTACCATTCAGAAAGAGTACCCAGAACTTGGAGCTCAAAAGGTCACTCAAAAACTAAAATGGCCAACTAAAGAAAAAGCCGATATGTACATAATTGATTTTAAAACTGGTGCCGATATAAAGAAAATCCACGAAATCACTAAACTATATAACTGCAGGGTTCGAATTGAACCCATTCGAAATAATCGTGTGGTTCCACAATGCAAGAGGTGCCAAGAGTTTGAACACACCCAAAATTATTGCAAAAAACGACCGAGGTGTGTCAAATGCGGAAGAAATCACGAAACGGCCGCATGCAGTAAACCCAGAACTGATGCTCCAACCTGTGCCAACTATGGTGGGGAGCACACTGGAAATTATCGGCAATGCCCAGTTGCAGTGGCTGCTGCAAAGCGCCATAAAGAAAGAAACAGAGAGGTGAAAACTCAAACTGGCCATGGCAAAAAGCATAATCCAACTGACAAGACTGCCCAGGCATCCACCTCTGATGCTGGCAATAAACCAAGCCAGAGTCAAGCTCCTGGAGGAATCATCAAGAATAGAAAGAATTCTTTTACCCAAAGGCCCCCATTATGGCGGCAAACAGACACTTTGGCCATGCTCAAGGCTCGTACGCACAGGTCACGGCAACAGGCACCATGCAGCCTGCTTTACTACTAGCGAGAGTCCAATTGGCTCCTCAACCAACTGCAGCAGATATGAACACTATTCTTCTCACCTTGCAGAACCTCACGACCTCCATCACAAGAATTGAGTCAAACATAAACTCATTCGATCAAAGAATTACGGCCTTGGAAACCAAGACTAAGGCTGAACGCCCTACTAAGAAATCACCAACATCATGGCTCAAAACCTAAGGATTATGACCTGGAATGCGAACGGGCTCACTCAACGAAGATCGGAGCTCGAGATAACTTTAAACATCAACAAAATTGATGTGTGTCTTGTGTCAGAGACTCATTTCACAAAGGAATCCTACGTCAAAAAAAGTGTTGTGAAATCATGTTGTGAAATGAAGTGTGTTCAGTGGGATCAGTGAACCCATACCAGTGCATCAGCTGCACAAAACTTGAAGCCTTTTAGAAGCCATGTTACGTATCTCAGCTTCTTAACAATCAATTAACAATGCATATCAAATGTAAATTGCTAATAAGTTGTAAACTTGGTGCAATAAAATTTTCACAAGAGAAAAAAAAAAAAAAAAAACTCCAATGGTTGAAGTCAGAATGCCGGGGACGCACAGTGATCGGAAAACTGATTTTATGGGACTAAAAAAGGGTAAAAATGAAAATGAAAGAACGGGGTCGGTGTTGTAATGAAAGTCACATCTCGGCCAATAGAATTCGAGTCCACTGTGGTTACGTCCTGTCGCCCCAGCGATCGCTGGGGTTACCCAAATTATCGATTATGATATTTTTTGGATAGACACTTTTTCTCACCAGGGTTGGCGGATCCTAGGGTTTCCTCTAACCATGTGGTTGAGAGTTTTTTGGAATCGGTACTTAGAGGGCTGCGAAAAGGAGGGATAAATCAACTAAGAATTGCACCAGCGCCAATGAAGGAGAAGAAATGTACTATACATTTGTAAACTATCGATATTTTCTCGGGACACCAAGAGTTCCATTAGAATTATGAAGGTTTTGGAATAACAGAATTGTGAAGTATCAAGTCACCCTTCCTTTCAACAATAGGCTAATTAATCCCACTGAATGAGTGATATGTACCGGGATGAAAATATAGACTCATATGAAAATAATACATTTGAATGGAATTCAACAGTACAATGCAATACAAGCATAATGGATTTCTAGGTTTTGGTCTCTGGTTACAACAATACATGGAACTCGAAAAACCAATGTGAATAGTTTCATAAGCTGAATAGATTGACTGTTTTCTTGTACAACCTGCTCAGGCATTTCATTTATACTACATAAAAAATGCATGACTATATTTACTAAGAACACTTGCTAATTTGAATTTGCTCCACTCCTTCAGGCGACTGCTCCAATTTTAGGGGAGTGTTACTTTTCCAATCTCCTGTTTCTGTTTTGGGCTCATCTGAGTGATAATCAGTTTTGTGGCAGTCAGATGTTTCTTCTAAATATGAATGTGAGGAACTCTTATCTTCAGAATCCCGTTTCTTTGAATCATCCACCAAAGATTTCACTGACTCTTTGGAAGAACGGGAGGAATCACTGCTTTTCTTATGTGCTGTGTTATTCCTATGATTATCAGTTTTACGATCTTTCTCCGAGTCCGAGCTGACTTTGATCTTCTTTGATGGAGTACCAACATCATTGTATGTCTTATCTGGATGCTTTGAATGATGTCCATCAGAATATCTTCGATGAGACTTGGACTTTGAATCATTATTCAACTCATGAGTACTGTTACTTTGATCGTTTGCTTTACTATCTCGATATATTTGTGAGCTAAGCCCTGATACCAGACGAGAATGTTTGGTTCCCTGACTCCTTTCTTCATCTGGATAGTACTGTTTCAGTCTCACGTGCCAGGCTAGAATGACAAAACATAACATTTTTTTATTGATCACACTGAAATATCATTCATTATCTTGTGTGGCTTAATATTGTTATGTAAGCCTGAATGTTATTTTAGGAACCTAGTACCACCATATTATAAGAAAAGGAACTGGAAATGATCATTGCTGTGACATTGATCAGAGAATAGATATTGTTAGGTACCTAACTAAGCTGTTGAGTTATTATTATTGTTATTGATGTTGTTTCGTAGTTAATAAAAACCTTCAGTCTCACGTTAACTATGATTGTAGCATCATCAGGCTGTGGGCTCTAAGGCCAGTGGGAATGGAGCCACTACTAGTTCGTTTACAGGCGCTGAATAAAGACCTGGAGGGCTACGTTGAGCAGGTTCGAGCCACTGACCAGGCTGAGGTGATTGCTATTCAGAAGGAAGTAAGTGATCTAAAATTTATGTTCGAAACAGCACTCGCTCCTCTGAAAGATTATGTTATCAAGATCCAGCAGAGCCAAGGCGTTAAGCCCCCTAAGTTTGACGGAAAAGTAGACTGGCCAGCCTTCCTAAAACAGTTTGAGGGTATAGCGCAAGAAAACAATTGGTCCAATGACATCAAGGCAAGTAAGCTTACTTTCTTCATTAACTGGCGATGCTTTGAATGTGCTGCATCTTGTAGCTAACACTCATGACTACGAATAGTTAGTTACAGCCGTCTCTGATAAATTTGGGGACGTTGTTTCCACACAGGCCTACATTGCAGAACTGTATGCACGCACTCAACGACCAAAGGAAGGGATAAGGGAGTACCACTATGCACTGCGAGAACTAGCCAACAAAGCTTGGCGTGGGGAGGTTCAGGCTATAGAAGGGCAGTTGACCTTCCAGTTTGGTCAAGGGCTTAGGGACCCAGAAATTGGTCGGCATGTACAAATAAGCAGCCCGAAAACGATGGCTGAAGCCCTTGAAGGTTGAAAGTGTTAATTCCATTAAGAGGGGCCCTATAATGAGACAAGTTATGGCGGAAGAAGGGGAACACAGTGAACCCGCCACAAATTCAGTTAACATTATATCTAACAAACAGACATCACGTAAACGACCTCCCTCAGCTGGTTTTAAGCACAACCAACCTCGTAGACGGCTTTTGGTTTGTTGGAGATGCGATAAACCTGGCCATACATGGTTCACATGCCCAACCCGCTTTCCCCTTGTACCTGATAATCAGCAGGAAAACGAGGAAAGGTCAGATTGAGGGGCCACAAAGACTACACCCATGGATCCACCACCATCTATGTATCATTTGCAGAATTGTCCATCGATAGTGTTGGCGGGTCAGTTGAATGGGTTCCCTTGTAGCATGATCGTTGATAGTGGGGCCACTAGTACAGTACTAAGGCCTTGTATGTAAGGATATAGTTGACGCTGCAAAAATTGGATTTAAGGTGCACAAGCAAGGGTGGTTGAGATCAATCACAGGCGATGTAATACCTGTGCTAGGAAAAATTGAAGTGGAGATCAATTTAGGGGATGGACACATAAGGAGACATTTAGTGCAAGTAGCTGCAATAAGAGAAGACTGCATTCTGGGAATGGATTTCTAGAGAGAGAACAACATACAAATTCATATAGGGGATAGCAGTATTGTCGTAGAAGATGTAAAAATAGCCACCAGTGAGCCAGCTGTGGAATGCTTGGCATGTGACCAGCCTGACACCTGGGATGCCTTAAGCACTCAGGGGTATCAAGAATTGGAAGTCCCACCCATCCATGGAGCTCAGATCGGTGCTGCTGTTCATGGTGTCCCTCCCCATTTATAGGACCTGTTGGAACAATCAGGGCAGTCCTTAGAATCCAATGAGAGGATTATGCTAGAGGAGCTTTTGGCCGATTTTGCCGACGTTTTTGCCTGAAATGATGCTGACTTGGGTTGCATTCAGGGGGAAAGACATGAGATTGATGTTGGTTTCAGTGCGCCAATTTGTCAAGCGCCAAGATGCTTTACCTCCCCACAGACTACCAGAGGTAGAACAACTTGTCAGAAAATAGAGGCCAATGGGAACATAGAACTTTCAGGAGTCCCTGGTCTAGTCCAATTGTACTGGCAAAGAAGAAAGATGGCGTCACTAGGTTCTGTGTAAACTACAGGCAGCTGAATGCAGTAACTAAGCGAGATTCTTTCCCATTGCCAAAGGTTGATGAGTTGTTTGGGGCACTAGCAGGGAGTGGCAGGTTCTCTACGTTAGATCTACAAAGTGGGTATTGGCAGATCAGCATGGAGGAAAGTGATAAAGAGAAGACTGCATTCTGCACACTCCAAGGACTTTGACAATTCCGAGTCATGCCTTTTGGTCTTATGAATGCCCCAGCCACCTTCCAACGGGCAATGAATAAGATGCTAAGGCCAGAGTTGAACAGTGGGTATGTAAAGATGGCCAGGTGGTTAGAACAATTGCAGGTATATAACATGCATGAAGATAACTGCAAATACTGCATGCCTGCCTAAGCTAAAAGAGATACACTGCTGGGAGACCCAAGCAGAATGAAACTGGAGCTTGACGGTGACTGGAAGCTTCAACAACGGGAAGACTTTCATTTGTCCCTGGTGTACAACTGGGCAGAAAGCAGTCAACGACCGCAATGGGAGGAAATTTCTACAAGGTCCTATTGGGCAATGTTTCAAACAAGGCCTATTGGGCAATGTTTGACTGTCTGGTTATAGACCATGGGGTATTGAAAAGACAATGGGAAGCTGCCACCCAAAAATCAGTTATCCTTTAGACAGTGGTACCACGTGGTCAAAAGTCTCTAATCCTAGAACTGGTTCATGGGCTGGGCCACTTCGGTCAGTAAGCACCCTGCAGACCAGTTGTTACTGGGTGGGGATGCTCGCCGTTTTTGTGGAGGTTGTCATGTCTGCAACTGACGGGGAAACCCAGTAAAACAGAAGGCACCAATGAAGACTTACACAGTGGGTGTACCATTTGAAAGAATTGGAGTAATTTCATTGGGCCTTTACCTTTGAGTCAGCGCGGAAACAGGTACATTGTTGCAGCAGTTGACAACTTCACTAAGTGGCCTGAAGCCTTTGCAGTACCTGACATCAAAGCTGAGACTGTGGCACAGGGACTCATAGACAATCTGATCTCAAGATTTGGTGTTCCAAGAGAAATCCACTCAGATCAGGGAAGGTCATTTCAGCCAACAGTCTTCAAGGAGGTGGTATAAGTATTGAACATCCATAAGGCACGTACCACACCACTTAGACCACAGAGTGATGGACAGGTTGAACGCTTCAATCGAACACCGTGGGACATTTTGTCCAAGATCACTAATCATCACCAAAGGGACTGGGACGAGAACTTGTCACTAGCGTTGTTAGCGTACCGAGGAACAGAGCAAGCAACAACGGGATTTTCTCCTGCTCGTCTTTTATTTGGCCGAGAAATCAATCTCCCACTCTACCTCCTGTACGGCACTCCTCCAGATGGAATCAGCAAAAGGGAAGGTCATTTCAGCCAACAGTCTTCAAGGAGGTGGTATAAGTATTGAACATCCATAAGGCACGTACCACACCACTTAGACCACAGAGTGATGGACAGGTTGAACGCTTCAATCGAACACCGTGGGACATTTTGTCCAAGATCACTAATCATCACCAAAGGGACTGGGACGAGAACTTGTCACTAGCGTTGTTAGCGTACCGAGGAACAGAGCAAGCAACAACGGGATTTTCTCCTGCTCGTCTTTTATTTGGCCGAGAAATCAATCTCCCACTCTACCTCCTGTACGGCACTCCTCCAGATGGAATCAGCAAAACGGAGTTTGCAACCCGTTTGGAGAACGAGATGGCCAGAGTCCATGATTTTGCTCGTCAAAGGTTGCAAAGAGCAGCAGCAGTATCGAAAAAACGATATGATGTAAAGTGCAAAGAGCCTACGTTCAAAGTAGGGGACCAAGTCTGGTGCTATACGCCTCGAAGAGTAGTAGGACGCTGCCCAAAGCTGGATTCTCCCTGGAGTGGGCCCTGCGAGGTCATCACCGTAATCTCTGACGTCATCTATCGGATCCGCATGGCAAATGGAAGGATTTCCGTAGTCCATGCAGATCGACTAAGCTCTTTCAAGAAGGGGGATGATGTTAGGTAACTAGGCTGTTGAGCTATTATTATTGTTATTGATGTCGTTTTGTTGTTAATAAAAACCTTCAGTCTCACGTTAACTATGATCATAGCATCATCTTTCCTAACAATATCATTAGCTGACATCCAACATATGGCCTTAAAGTGCAAAAGTAGAAGGATAGATTGAACATAAATGACTTACCTATACTGGTGACAGCCGAAATTGTCCGAAACTGATGGATTATGTTCCTGGGGAGGAAGTATATATCATTGTCACATAATGATACCCTTGCATAACGTATACCTTCTCTCCTCAATTGGTTCAATTTTGCATCCTCAATCCATTGAACGCACTGGAAAATGAGATGGTACCAAATGAGAAAAAATCAAATATCAAAAATTGAATGTCCCACTGAATAAGGTTTAGGAATGCTCACTAGATATAGGAATTAGATATGATTTTGACTGCTGGAAAAGTTGGCGAATGAGTGAGTGACCTAGGAAGTTCCATTTTCAGCAGTAGGTAGGGGCAACAGTAGTTATGTGGGAATCACTCCGAGTCACTTGGTTCAATCCTGCTTTCTTGGGAATCTAGACCCATCAACAGGAAACAATCAAGTAAATACAGCAATCCCAATTTCATTTATTAAAGAATTTACATTGGTTAATTATTAGTCGCCAAGAAGTTGCATCCCAAAATTCCTTATAAAATGTTCACAGCTACAGTTATGACCATGAAAGGTACAGTATTACATTCAACTAAATAGTAAGTAGTTAGACTCAAGTTCATCAGCAAATCGTTTGAGATACGAGTGAGCATCCCTTCTCTTTATTTAAGGAACTGCAGGTTGCTGGAAATATGTTTTGTACCAAAAAAAAAAAAAAAAAAAGCAACAATTTTCATGAAAAACGCAAGAGGCAGATCGTTGTACAAAAGTTGTATTCAACTGATTTGATATTAGCAAAATGTGAAAAATATGTTAGTACCCAATAATTCAAACACGTTGAATTATAATGTTAACCATCAGGGATGATTCTTAATCATAACAATCCCCTTACAATAATTTAAATTACATTAACATTATACCACATTCAACTTCCTCAGCAAGTGCAGTAAATGAAATTCCTAACAAAACAATATGGGCCAAAAATTACTGAAATCATAGTATCATCCGTATCATAGTAGTCCAGGCAGACTATCTCCCAAACGAATAGCTCAATTCCAACCATTATTTACTTTGCGTTTCTTCAACTCGAATCTTGTTCTAGTCAAAGGTCCTTTTGACATCAAGTGAAGACTTCAATTTCCCACACATGTTTTAAAATAGTTGGGCAAGCGTGACTAGAATCGATTCTACACTACGTAGAAAACAATATAAATCACATGCACTTGGCAGACTCCAACTTTTTTTTTTTTTTTTAATTAAGAGATCAAACAAAATGTTACATGTGAAAACCCTGACGCCAAATTCGAGTCTTGGTACTTGGGTAGCAGAGCATTTCAGAAGAGCAGCAAAGGAGAGACTTTGGAACATTTTTGCACGCTCATGTGCCTATATTGCCATTAGGCCCAGTTGTGCAACATAGAAAGCATCAAACTTTCACTACAAGATTTTGCTTTTGCCCACTAATTTCCAATAGTTATTTATGGAGCTGGTTTTGAATTTTAACTAATGATAATTGATTATTATCGAAAACAAATTGTTTTTTAGCACTGTTTTATTTTCCAAAAGAAACTGAAATCAATTTTCAGATAAAATGGGTTTAATTCTCCATCTTCCCATTCAACAACTCTACTATACATTGGCCAGAAGGGGCAAACCGTTGTTTTTGAGAGAACAGGAGTGGCCAACTTTTTTCTACTTTTTCCACCTACAGTAAATCATTCAGTCCTAATACTCAACATTGTCTCCTCAATAATTTTTTTTTATATGAAAGGAGCATTATGCACCTACCTACTTAGGTATACCAAAATTATACATTCCCAACATATCTATTCTTCCAACCTCCGACAACAGTTCACACGATTGATACTACAATTTAATTTTGACAAATGGACGAGAAAAACATTTAAAGGCATTTTCCAATGACGATTTTTCTCTAATGTATAATAAATACACAATATACATATCATGTACAGCTGCATCTTACTTGTGAGATGGGAGGTTCATGGAGATCCAACTGCAGCTTTGCAACAAGTTCAGAAAAGTCGGCCGCATGAAAAGCAACAACATCTTTGGTAATTTTGTTGTAATCTGCTTTTTCACCTCCAGTAACAGATTTTAGTACTCCTGCAAAATGGATAAATTGAGTATTATTGACTGCATGGTCTAATATGTGTAATGTATGGTTTGCTGAGGGGCCCCTGTTCTCGGGGGGTTAGGCAATATGCCCACCCAGAGGGATATCTCGTCTGCATTCACAGACCTGCCTATCCCCAGAGTGGTCGAACAAAAACATCGAGAACCAAGGACACGCAGGAAACCATCACATATGATGATTATTTACCAACTGCTGCAGTGGTCATTCGATCAAGTCCATGCCCTACATGGTCAGCATGTGCCCTTGTCCGATCTTCAAACATGTATTCCCTGGCTTCAGACGATCGAGGTAAATACTGGAGGTTTCTCAACTCATTTATTCCTGTCCTGAAATCAGAATCCAAAACATTCCCAGATTAATATGAATACTTCACCATTAGTATTCGAATACTTCACCATTAGTATTCACCATTAGCATTCGATGTTGGGAATTCAAACTCGGAAATCAACTATTTTCATCAGATTTGAGTTTGTTACGTCAGGGATTAATGATAATTAACCAATAACCCATGACTATTTGTACCAAACATATTTCAGAAATGTCGAATTGATTGCAATTTGATGCAATACCCATACAAATATTCATGGATCACAAACATTTAATTCAGATGAAAATATCAAGGAAATGGTCGTCTGGGACATAAATATAAGTGGGTATTTAGCAAATACATCAACCAACCCCATCCTTGTTTGGGTTGGAGGGCTAGGTTGAATGTTTTTCAAACCCATGGTTGCCACAAGGAAAATTAAATGGTGGAATTAAATGATGTGTTGGCAGCTCTGATTCTTTCCCTCCCTCCTCCCTCCCAATTTCAATCAGTTCCCCGTCATTTCAACGTCTACCCGGCGCTCACCCTCATTTTTCAAAAATGACGATTTTCGGTGAGTTCCATTCCCTTAATATCTTATTTCTATCTCATTTCACTAGATCCCACGATTCAAACAATCATGCCCGGAAATGCGCCAATTGCTCCGAGAGTCATGCCTCCAGCTGGAAAGGATGCCTCGTTTATAGGAAACTTGCTGGCATTCATAAGCCTAGCAAAGTAGAAAAGAGAGCGTTTAGACAGACGGCTCAACCATCACATCCCAACGCAAGTAATAGCCTGCAGGCTTCTCCACCCTTAAATGACGAAAACGAGTTTCCTTCACTTCCTGAGGCAGGTCACCGTACTTCCATTCATCTACCAGCGGAGTCCACTGCTATCAATTCACATTCACCGAAGTTGGAATCTATAAAAAAAAAAAGAGTTGACCGTAATCGGGGCCCTCAGCAGCCCAATATGGATGCTCATGAACAAAACATTAACGCAGAAAACCTGGGCTTAGGTCTGGGACCTTTTATTCAAGATATCATTCGCTCAGTAGTCGCCCAGTTAATTACTGTGCTTAAAACAGAACTCACCAACGCCATAAAATCGATCAATTTTGCGAACATTCTATCATTATGAAGCCAAATACTCAAATTTCAATCGTGTCATGGAACTGTCGCTCATTACGTGGTAAAGCCCAAGAACTACTACATTATTCAATAACACATAAGGTCGATATCTTAATGATATCAGAAATTAAACTATCAATACAACATGACTTAAGCTTCCTGGATATAAATCATACATTGCAAGAGAACCAAATGGAACAAACAGTGCAGGGGCTCTACTCTTAGTCCGTTCTCACTTCAATCAATCTCCTTCACTCCCAATAATAGAGGATGAAATTCAACTAGCAAGATGTATGATGCATGTTGAGGGATTGGATATTCAACTTGGCGCTGTCTACGTACCTCCTGAATGCAGACGGAGAAACAGGAAACTTAGTATGGCTACTCTACTTGGTGTCATCCATGAACTCGGTCCGACATTCTTGATAGGTGGGGATCTAAATGCCAAGCATCAAAGGTGGAACTCGCCAAAAGCTAATGGCTATGGCAAACTAATTGATGCGTGGGTTAGAACATATAATTGTGGGATCGAACATGCTGGAGTTCCCACCAGATACGACCCAAGGCCAGGTGTAAGACCAACTCATTTAGATTTATTTATCCATAAAGGACTATCTCGTAAGATTACAAATGTTCATGTAAAGTATGACTTGAGCTCTGACCACTTGCCTCTTCATGCGGTACTACATTCTAACCCCAAAACCGTCCTTGCTAAACCATCACTGCTACAACACCCCATGGACTGGGCAAAATACAAGAAGTATTTGTTTTGAGAACTGTCACCTCAAACTTTGAAGACAACGGTGTCGAAGACGCTGTTGGTGCACTAACGAATCTGATAGCAGAAGCTGCCAAATATGCTAGACCGAAATCTCTTTCAACACCAAAAATCAACTTGAGCTTCCCTCCACATGTTCAAGAAATATGGGCTGAACGAAAAAAGGCCAGGAGAAAGTGGCTTCGTTCGGGGAATTTGAGTGACAAGCACTGCTTCAATAAACTGAGTAATGCCCTCAGCTATGAAGTGGCTTCCTTGAGAAGTGACCTAGCAAGAGAAGAAATTCTATCGCTTGAGAGTCGAAACGGGTCGCTGTACCGAAAAACTAAAATGCTCAACAAGTGCCAAAGGGATATACCTCAGCTAAAATCTGGTCACCAATGGATTTCATTACCCAAGGAAAAGGCAGATGTGTTTGCCGACATGCTCGAGGATCGATTCACACCTCTCCAAAACAATGAGGCATCTCCCACTGATTGTGAATCGTACTTTCCTTCCATAGCTGCGTATTTCTCCCCTAAAGAAGTGACAAGAGAAATAAACCGCTCAGGTACTCGAAAGGCTCCAGGTGTGGATCTGCTGGTGCAACCCCTACTCAAAAAAGCTCCGAGGAAAGTTATCACTCGCCTAACAGAAATTTATAATGCAGCGTTTCGCTTGAGATATTTCCCAAATCAATGGAAACATGCAAAAATTATTATGATTTTGAAGCCGGGAAAGCCAGAAAACGAAAAGGAATCATATCGGCCTATTAGTCTGCTTTCGCTCCTGGCGAAAATATTTGAGCGTTTGTTACTTCCGGATCTTAAGCGGTTCACTGGACATTTAGTTCCTGACCAACAATTCAGATTCAGACAATCCCATTCTTGTCCCCTGCAGCTACAACGGCTTACTAACTTCATCAAAAATTCGTACCAACAAAAAGAAATCCGTAGATCCACGTTTTTTGATGCGGAGCAGGCTTTCGACCGAGTTTGGCACACAGGTCTGCTGATTAAGCTAAGGCCACACCTTCCTAACAACGTTTTCGATTTATTGAAAAGCTACCTGCACAAAAGAACTTTTGTTGTGGACATAAAGAATGAGGTTTCGTCAGTTTGAACGATACGAGCTTCCGTTCCGCAAGGTAGTGTCCTAGGACCCTACCTCTACACTCTATATTGCCACGACATACCGTTACCTGTTGCTCCTGAATGCTCTGGTATTTTTGCTGATGACGTGGTTTACGCTCTGATCCGGAGGAAGCCTCGCATGTCCTGCAAGCTTTTATAACCAAACTCGGGCAATGGTGCGCTAAATGGCGGCTTAAAATCAATCCCAACAAATCTACTACAGTGACATTCTCTTACCGTCGGAGATTCCAAAATATTCCCTTATTCTATGATGGCTATCAACTACCATCCGCCTCAAGCCACAAATACTTGGGAGTCACCCTAGACCGCCACTTAACGTTTGAAGATCATATCACAGACCTCATGAAGCGCACGAAAATCAGAACAAGCCAACTAAGACCATTGCTTAACAACTGCAACCTTACACTGTCCAATAAAATCATTTTATACAAAACCTTAATTCGTCCCATCTGGACTTACGGTCTAGCTATCTGGGGAACGTGTAGCAATCCCCAATACAGACGCCTCGAGAGCCAGCAGAACAACATACTGCAGCGGTATGTTCTTCATACCCCACCATTCGTTCGAAATTCAACCATTTAGCAGGATTTCTCCATGGAATCACCGACCGAACTCCGTAATTCCTGCATGAAAAAATTCCATAGCACCTACTCCGACCACTTCAACCCACTTGTCACAAGCAGTTTTGCACCATTTTACAGCCGACGGCTCACCAGACCTCGCCACATCCTCGATTTTATCTCACCTACAACTGTACAAACGTCAACTTCAGTCCCTTCGACTGTCAACTAAGTGAAGTGATATGTACCTATATAGATATATCCTTCTAAGTGCGTACACTATTTCAATGAGGTATGACACAACATGTAACAGTCTCAATAAAAAAAAAATAAAACAAATGAAAGAAAAAAAACTCTCATTGTCTCAGGCTTCTCCCCACCAAAGGGGTCCTTTTGGTTTATTATCTTTGGTAATGAACCATTGGAATCGACCAAAGAAAAACATTTTCACCCCCCCCCCCCCCCCTCAAAATTTTGAGGGTTTACGTTTCAAGTTACGTAGATTCAGAAATCAAATAAAAAAACGCTGCAAATTCCTGACACAACGGTTTATCATCTTCTTCGTGCAGACCACCCTTTGGTGTGGATCACTAAAAGGTAGATTATGAATTATCATCAATTACTATGACGTTCCTAGTGTAAAGTATTATCAATAATAATAATTATTAAAATCCCTTCGTCAACAGCATTTATTTCAGCCCATAGATTATAATCTAGACCCCCCCCCCCTTTAAGAGTCTGGGGGAGGGGAGGAACCCCGGGTTCAAATAACGTTTATATTTCAAATCCTCTCGTCAACAGCTTTTATTTGAGCCCATAGATTATAACGTAAAATCTACATCCCCTCCCCCCCCCCACCCTTCGTCATGTTGATGAGTGGGGGGGGGGAGCTCCGTGTTCGAAAAATCCTACTTCTACCTACTTAACACCAAATTTTCTAAATACCCTCAATTCCGTGGACACAAAAAGTATATCAAAACGCGGAACAGGATGGGACAAAATAATGTTGTTTGAACCAGCTGTCCTTTAGGAAGAACTTTCATGGAATTAACTACTAGACAGGCAGAATTCCACTAGAATTACTATTAAATAACTGTGGTGCGCATTCATAGAAGGTTTTTATTTTGGGAAGGTTAACGGTTATACCACCTGTTGCTCTGCTTTCAGCATCTGTTCCTTTCAAAAGTAGTGCCATCACTAATGATGAAATGTAATTATTATTTTTTACGAATTTATCATTTTCTTTGTTCGAAATAAATTACAGCCTCATCTCCTAATAATGTAATATTTTTATTTTGTTATACGATGCAACTTGGAAAAGAATCTTTATTTTTGTAAAACAGAAAGGATGTAACGCGAGAAGTAGAGCTGTTACCGACCTGTTACTAGGAACGAGTTCACACCTCTTTCACCCAAGTTATTTGAGTGCACATATATATAAAATATTACACTAAATAGCTAGATAAATTACCTGATTTATTATTGTAACTAGTTGTTACATTATCTGAATAAACGAAAGAAAAAAAATACGATAATGAACTAGGGAATCGGCAAAAGATTTTAACCCCCCTCAAAATTTGTTGGTTTACGTTTCAAGATATCGCTCACCCGCAAGTAAAGTGATACAACTCGGAGGGGTTCATTTTGTGGGTTTTGCCGAAGCGATTCTCCTTCTTGGTGTGCATGGCATGATATTTTCCTGTCTTTGTTTTATTATGGTATAATAATATAATATATTATATTATATTACACCATAATATAGTAGAGATGGGAACATGTCATGTTGCACGCCAGAAAGGAGCACTGTTGCGGTGGGGCCCGCAAAATGAATTTTTTTGAGTTGTGTCACTTTTCTTAGACATCGATGTTGGTCATTAAAACAAACATCGATGTTTTTCAACCAACACCCATCCCTAGTACATATACATGCCACTTCACCCTCGATATAATATATGTGGCAACAAGGCCTACGTCAAATGAGGCTGAACAACACGGCCTACCTGAGATAGGGCTGGTCAACATGGCCTACCTCAAATAGTACAGAATAACATGGCCTAACCGACATTTTTAGGCATATTGACTTTTTTTTTATTCAGCGGGATTCAGATTAAAATTATTCATCATTCCGTTTTCTGTATAGCATATTGGCTCCCAGAAGTGTCTACAGTTGCAAACATTCACTTATATGTTCCCAAACTGTAGAAAAAAAAAAACAGTTTTTGGTGTCTCCTGTAAATTTTTATAAAAACACTTAGGCCATGTTGTACAGCACCATTTGAGGTAGGCCATGTTGACCAGCCCTATCTGAGGTAGGCCATGTTATTCAGCCCCACTTTAATGGTAGGTCTTGTTGCCACTTCACCCTCGATATTCATTGTTTCACCAAGAATCGGTTTCTTCCTCCAGCAAGTCAGGACAAAGGTCCTATGACGGCTTCTGAAATGCATCAAGCCGAGTCGTCCTACAACACTATCTGGCACCTGACATTTTACCACTTTAGCAAGGCCATGAGTGATCTAACACCTTTTCTTTTGTCCGAGGGTTTCTTCATGGTGGGGGATTGACTTCGAAGCGCTCCGCTCTTAACCAACACAAAACACCCATATTTGATTCCCGATACATCTCCGTTGGCTACCCTTATCTGTGAGCATTACCATGTCTCTTCATAGTGGTCCTTCTATCGTACAAGCCTTAATGCACCGCTTCTACTGGATTCCCTTGATTCATCAACTGATCAAATCCCATTATTCAAATCAATTATTCCCATCAATTATTCAATCAAATTCCCATCAATTCAATTATTGCTTCAAACTCCGAGCAAAACCTGCGCAACCGGATGTCGGACGTTCCTGCTCTCCGCTTCGGCCAAAATTGATATTTCATCAACACTGCTGTCGATTTTGTAGGCCCCGTGATGGTGAAGGAATCAAAATGTCGGAATAGTTGCGTTACCAAAGCGTACATTGCCCTTTTAGTGTGCCTAGAAACCAAAGCTGTGCATCTAGAATTGGTATCGTTGCTTGACACTGATTCTTGCCAAACAAACCGCTCTCGACCGATTCATTGCTCGACGTGGATTACTGGCATTGATTCATTTGGATCTTGGTCGCAATTTTGTGGGTTGTTCCAACAAACTGAAGGGATTGACTCGGAAACTTCTTTATTCAAACGATCGAATTATTGAGCACTTGGGACAAAAGCGGGTGACATGGCCATTATCTCATTCACATGGCCCCAACTTCAACGGAATGGCGCCATAAAAATCACCAAGTTCCACCTCAATCGAGTCATGGGAAATCAATCTTTTACTTTTGAAGAACTCTACACTCTTCACACTCGCATCGAATTGCAACAGGTGAGTCACACTCTCCAAAGCTTGTGGTATCCGTGGAGGAATCAATTCCTTCACACCAACAAATCCTGTCAAATCCTTCCTGCAACTCAACAAATGGACATCTTTGACCCCTAACCTGGCTGAGAACGACTTGGTGCTCCTCTGCGATTTCAAAAGTTTTCCGCTGTCGTGACCTTTGGAGAGGGTAGCGAATGTTTGCCCAGGAGATGATGGAATTGTTCGCATGGCAAAGATCCAAACTCCTCCAGTACGAATTAGATCACTCGCGACGAGGTTGTGGAAACCCATTTCAATAAAAAACGGAGGTATAGAGTGAGAGAGTCTATTTCCACGAGTTCGTGGAAATAGACTCTCTCACTCTATACCTCCGCTCCTCCAGTACCTTTACGCGTCCAGTAAATAAACTGGTCGTAGTTCCGCGTTACTGATTCCCAGTCAATGCTTCACAGAGGTGAAAATTTATTTTTAATTTCATTCGTATTCGTGTTATCTATTGATTTTGGATTATTATCTTCGATAATGAACCATTGGAATCGCCCAAAGAAAAAAATTGTTTAACCCCATGTCAAAATTTGTTGGTTTACGTTTCAAGATACGTAGATTCAGAAAATCAAATAAAAAACTCTGCAAGTTCTTGACACAACGGTTTATTATCTTCTTTGTACAGATCACCCTTCTGTCTCGATTACGGAATGATAGATTAATTATTATTATGAATTATCATTAATTATTATCAAGTAGTGTGAATTATAAATATTTATTGTTGGTTATTAATAATTTTTATGCTTCATTATTAATAATTATTATTAAATATTATTCATAAACTCGATATTTGCAAACCATGTGCTGTTTGAATCAGCTGGGCCAGTTTGAAAATGGACCCTACAGGCTGCCTTATGATTCACTCCCATGATGCCGATTTTCGATCTGCTCCAAATTTGATCCGTCATTGTGAACGAACGGCTGGTCGTACAAAGCTGTGGATGGTCTTACAAAATAAACTCTATCTAAATATGAAATAAAAAACAGACCGTTTGATGGGAATTTTTCGAGTTTTGAAATTTTCAAAATTTCAAAATTTGATTTGAACCCCTTCCCCTTGACCTAGGGTTATGAAAAGTTTCGAGGACCATTGTGGGGTTGGTCGGAACCCATAAAAAAAATTTCGTAATTTTAGCTCAAAGCTAACTGGCCACCTGCCGCGGACGGCGTATGGCGTATTTTCTGAATCTACGTATCTTGAAACGTAAACCAACAAATTTTGAGGGGGGGAGGGGGGTTAAAAAAGTTTTTCTTTGGGCAATTCCAATGGTTCATAATCGAATAAACCAAAATCCGTCCGTCCGCGGCACTTTGCCCAGTTAGCGTTGAGTTAAGGGGGAGGTGGACGGGCCCTTAGTGTGATTCTGGGATAAGAGATGGCGTTACTGACGCATCAAAAGTATTTACAGTCTCATTTTGGAACCATCCAATTTATAACAGTTTGGGAAACGCAGTTTGCCTTCATACGCCCCTACAAGTTGCTGCAACAATTCATTTAATTTTTATTCAAATTTAAAATTGGAAAATTTGAAATTTTTGAGGTGTAGAGGTTAAAATTTGGAAAAAGCCGGTGCAAGCCCCCTTCCCAATGTGACTGGATGGGTTTTGAGAGCATCATTGCAATGATTGAGCAAATAAACAAGACGTAAAACGAAAAATGGTAATGTTGGTTTTGAAGGAAAATAGAATGACTGCAGACCCCAGTTCGGCTCTCAAGGTCACCACGCTCGCTTTCCTCGGTAGCCATTCTGTCAATCCATTCTCTTGAACCACTCCCCTCTCCATCCGCCTCTCTCCATGGCAACGATAACCCTACAATAGCATCAAATGTGCAAAGTCCTCGCGTATGTACACAAAGTCGCCCCCCACCCTTTGCGGTCTCGAACCTCCCATCTCCGATCACCAGTAGGTTTGCTCATTCATTCATTTCAGCTTGCATCACTCGTATTTGCGCGTATTCGTATGGGAATTTTTCAGAAGAGCGCATGTTCCCAAAACTCCTCAATCTTTTCCAAACGGCAATTCTGCCCGAAATTGTGGACCCGGGGAGGTGCAGGTCTATGCCTTTGAGTGAATGCTAGGTGCTAGGGCATAATTATACTGTGATACCTTCTTCTTGTAATAAATTTCTTCCTGTTCTTCACCCCGTTTTACCTATTACCTATTTTGCCTATTTTTCACTATACCGCTAAAGGTTTGTCCGATTCAAAATTCCTTTTTTCCATCTATAAGCTTTTTAAATTTACCATCAAACCTAATATAATATATTCATATTATGACATTTTGATCAAGTCCCGTAATATGCTCATGCCAGTACGCTAAATACCACGTACTATTGTGAAATCCAAGTTTTTTTGGCACATTTTTTGCCGTAATTCCGAAATTATTGGTCCGATCCCAAATTGCTTTCTCAAGCTGGATAAATTTACTATCAGACTTCATCTATGAGTGAAAAGCCAAAATATTAGATCCCAAAAAAATTCATTGGCTGAGCTAGGGGAAACCAAACTTGTTGGGGCTATTTGTGGGAAATGATTTATTTCTCAGCAACTATTTGTCTTTTTGGCTGAAAATTGGTTTCGGGGGTAAAATGTATCAAGGAACACGAATATGGCCTCCAATTTGAGCTAAAACGAAAGGTTTCTGGAAAACATCCAAAAATAACCGAACTTTGTCACAAAATATTCAAATCTTGGGGAAACTGGGAAACAATTTTTTTAGGGGTATTTTGTTGGTTCATAGTCGTCGAGAAGAATGCGCTCAAACCAGCAAAACAAACCGCAACTCCGTGCGACGTTTCGTTTCGGAGCTACACGCCGTCAAAGTTAGGACTAATTTCCTCATTTGCCTAAAGTGACGTTTCCACTGATTGTCATTCCCCTCCCTGCTAGGGCCTCATGTGGGGTGCAAACTGGACATGCCTGGTTATTCTGAAGCCAAATTTTATGGGGAATCTGAAAATGACCACTTCGACAGCGTAGGGTCAGTGGCTGATGAGCTATAACGAATAGAACGGGAAAAAGCACGGACGCAGGCGAATCCAAGAGGGTCATGGGAAGGCGTTGTACTTCTAAACTATTTTTACTCAAAGCTAATTAAATTTGCTACAACATCTATCGGTATAACGTCCTTCATAGAATACGTATTTTCCATGATATGTAGGTCCAAAGTTGACCAAAATTTAAAATTTCACTTTTTGAAAAATTATCAATTTTTGAAAGGCTGTATCTCAGTAACTATTGACCCCACAGAACTGCACTTGGTCTCATTAGGTATGTTCCAACCTGACCAGTTCTTGAACTGGTTCAGGAACTAGTTCTGCGCAGAAGCCATGCGCATGATGAACTGCGTTCCAGCCTGTTTCAGTTCGTGAACTCAGTGCAGACAACGCGTTCCACCGCTGCCAGTTCATGAACTCAGTTCAGCTCAGTTCGGGAACTTCTTGCACTGAATTGAGATGAGGGTTGAGAACTCGAACTGGAAAGGTAACAGTGATCTCACGTTATAACCTCCCACAAAATCATTTGACTTCCTGAGTTTCACGGGAGAAGACGTAGTATAGTAGGGTTTTCTGTGGGAGAATAAGGGTCCAGTTTGTTTTGTGTCTTTTATTTGTGGTTCTCGTTTTTAGCGTATTCTGGTACGTAAGTGTTCATATCTCGACAAGATAAAATCATATCATAAAATCATTTATCATTTAAATCATTTTATCATAAAATCATATCTCGTAAGATAAAATACGTCTAAGTACAGTACCTTTAAAATAAATAATTTCTCAGAAAACTGTAAAGATAAAATTATAACCCACGAAATGAAAGATTGTTGGTGAACATGCGTGTATTTTCAAACCAAATAATTTTTGAATTAGGTACCTACTTAAATAAATTAGATTGAAATAAAGTGCATTGTTTGAATGGAAGTCAACTTGGCCTACATGAAAATTAATTATAGGCAAACGATATAATAAGAACAATGTTGCAGTTTCAATTTAATTGAAAATTGCTTCAATTTGTCCACTGATTAATTTTGGTTTATTATCTTCGATAATGAACCATTGGAATCTCCAAAGAAAAAAAAATTTTAACCCCCCCTCAAAATTTGTTGGTTTACGTTTCAAGATACGTAGATTCAGAAAATCGAATAAAGAAAACTCTGCAAATTCTTGACACAACGGTTCATTATCTTCTTTGTACAGATCACCCTTCTCTCTAGATCACTAGGTCTAAATGTCTAGATTAATTATTATTATCAATTATCACTAATTATTAACAATTTTATTTAGTACCTAGTGAAAATTATTATAATTTATTGTTAGGTATTAATCATTCGTATTTATTATAAATAATAATTATTATTAATTATGATTAATTAATACGATATAATTCTGGGGTTTTTAATACTACGTCAGTAATAATTTTTCTATAAAAGAAGTACCTACCAACAAACATTCGAAATTACCTTCATTTCCGTAGCACGAAACGCACCTCAGAACAACAAACTCGACATCACTTAAGCCATATGATGTTCAAAAGAGCTTGTTAGTATGAAAATGGACCTGTATTTCAACAGTTTGATTCACGATCGTGTTGTGAGGCACAATCTTTGAGCCATCATTGTGAACGAACGGCTGGTCGCACAAAGCTGCGGATGGTCTTAAAAAATTCTACGGAACAAACTCTATCTAAATATGAAATAAAAAACATACCGTTCTATATGAATTTTTCGAGATATGAGATTTTCAAATTTTCAAAATTCGTTTTGAACCCCTTCCCCTTGACCTAGGGTTATGAAAAGTTTCGAGGATCATTGTGGGGCTGGTCCAAACCCAGAAACCAAATTTCGTAATTTTAGCTCAACGTTAACTGGGCAAAGTGGCGCGGACGGCGTACGGACGGATTTTTTTTTATTCGATTTTCTGAATCTACGTATCTTGAAACGTAAACCAACAAATTTTGAGGGGGGGTTAAAAAATTTTTTTCTTTGGGCGATTCCAATGGTTCATTATCGAAGATAATAAACCAAAATCCGTCCGTACGCCGTCCGCGGCACTTTGCCCAGTTAGCGTTAAGACCATCCGCAGCTTTGTACGACCAGCCGTTCGTTCACAATGAAGGCTCAAAGTTTGAGCCTGTCAACACGAATCAAACGGTTGAAAGTGATGTCGAGTTTTTTGTTCTGAAATACGTTTCGTGCTACGGAAATGAAGGTATTTCGAATGTTTGTTGGTAGGTACTTCTTTTATAGAAAAATTATTACCGACGTAGTATTAAAAACCTCAGAATTATATCGTATTAATTTATCATAATTAATAATGATAATTATTAATACTAAATACAAATGATTAATACATAACAATAAATTATAATCATTTTCACTAGGTACCTACTTGATAAAATTATTAATAATCATTATTTTTAATTATTATTATGAATTATCACTAATCATCTGTAAAATTGTTTAAATAATACCTTTTTGTAATAATACAAATTAAATTTTGATGATGAGCTATTGACTTGAAATGTTACAAATAGGTCAGAACTGGATAGCAATGCAATATTCACTCGGTTTCTTGTCTGTAAAATTGTTTAAATAATACCTATTTGTTTAAACAAATTAAATTTTGATGATGAGCTAGATACTTGAAATTTTAATTATAGGTCAGAAATGGATGACATTTCAATATTCACTCGGTTTGTATGACATGGTATGAGTATGGTATAGTATATTATTGTATGTTTTTGGTATAATACAGTATGGTATGATAGGAAAGAAATTCGTATGGTATGGTATGAGTACGGTGAGAATATGGTATGGTGCCGATTTGCAATACAGTCTGGTATAGACAGAAGGGTGATCTGCACAAGGAAGATAATAAACCGTTGTGTCAAGAATTTGCAGAGTTTTTTTTATTTCAAATTCAGATAGAGTTTGTTCCATAGAATTTTTTAAGACCATCCGCAGCTCTGTACGACCAGCCGTTCGTTCACAATGACGGCTCAAAGATTGTGCCTCACAACACGATCGTGAATCAAACTGTTGAAATACAGGTCCATTTTCATACTAACAAGCTCTTTGGAACATCATATGGCTTAAGTGATGTCGAGTTTGTTGTTCTGAGGTGCGTTTCGTGCTACGGAAATGAAGGTAATTTCGAATGTTTGTTGGTAGGTACTTCTTTTATAGAAAAATTATTACCGAAGTAGTATTAAAAACCTCAGAATTATATCGTATTAATTTATCATAATTAATAATGATAATTATTAATACTAAATACAAATGATTAATACATAACAATAAATTATAATCATTTTCACTAGGTACCTACTTGATAAAATTATTAATAATCATTATTGTTGGGGATCGTGCTGGCGTGTTACTCAGAGGGAGTGGACTGTATAGGTGATTGTGATATTTAGAGGTATTATGAAAAGCAAAAAGGATGTGTGAAGTTGAGTGTGAACAATTAAGTTGATGTGTGAAGGCGCCAACAATTATTTTTAATTATTATTATGAATTATCACTAATTATTAGAGATAATTCATAATAATAATTAATCTAACATTTAGGATCTAGACATTTAGACCTAATGATCTAAACAGAAGGGTGATCTGTACAAAGAAGATAATGAACCGTTGTGTCAAGAATTTGCAGAGTTTTGAAGGTGTTCAGAAACGCGTAAGCATATAGTTTTTAGAACTATATTAAAAATAAATATTCAACAATTCCCGCCGCCACCCGGTAGTCCACAGTACAAGAATCTCTTTTTTTTACAGAAGGAGCAGACAAATCAAGCTCTGCTTACACTTATTCTTGTTTTTAAGAAGTTACTTGAAGTAGGGTCAATGCTAGATACATTCCAGTTTCTAGTCCTAGACCAAGTCAATTAATTAACCAAGACCGTTAAATGGGATTCTGAAATTCGGAATTTCAATTCGGAAATTGTTGAGTTCTGATATCTGATAGCGATAGAAGAAGAAGGTTACTCTGATCAAAACCGCCCTCAGCGCTACCTGCCGGAATAGTTCGGATCGTTCCAGCTATTCAGTTCACGAACCTAACAGTTCTTGAACTCATCCCCACTACTCCTGAACTGGTTCGTGAACTCAGTTCATGAACTAGGTCAGGTTGGAACATACCTATTGTGTAGCAAATCTTATCTCCTGTAAATAAGTCCGTGGTAGCAATTCGCAAAAAACTAATCGTTTCAAAGTTATAGCGAAAAACCCAGAGTAAGGGCATAAATTTCGAGGTTTTTCGAGTGCTAGGAAAGAAGCGCCACGTTTTCATTCCTGCGAAATTGGATTTAGACTTCCCTAACAGTCCCAAACAACATACCAAAAAATCAGACCTAGCCGTTCATTCGCGATTTTAGGCCTTTTGGTTTATTATCTTCGATAATGAACCATTGGAATCGCCCAAAGAAAAAAAAATTTTAACCCCCCCTCAAAATTTGTTGGTTTACGTTTCAAGATACGTAGATTCAGAAAATCGAATAAAAAAAAATCCGTCCGTCCGCCGTACGCCGTCCGCCGTCCGCCGTCCGAGGCACTTTGCCCAGTTAGCGTTGAGTTAAAATTACGAAATTTGGTTTCTGGGTTTGGACCAGCCCCACAATGATCCACGAAACTTTTCATAACCCTAGGTCAAGGGGAAGGGGTTCAAAACGAAATTTGAAATGTTGAAAATTCCATATCTCGAAAAACTCCCATCAAACGGTATGTTTTTTATTTCATATTTAGATAGAGTTTGTTCCGTAGAATTTTTTAAGACCATCTGCAGCTTTGTACGACCAGCCGTTCGTTCACAATGACGGCTCAAAGATTGTGCCTCACAACCCGATCGTGAATCAAACTGTTGAAATACAGGTCCATTTTCATACTAACAAGCTCTTTGGAACATCATATGGCTTAAGTGATGTCGAGTTTGTTGTTCTGAGGTGCGTTTCGTGCTACGGAAATGAAGGTAATTTCGAATGTTTGTTGGTAGGTACTTCTTTTATAGAAAAATTATTACCGACGTAGTATTAAAAACCCCAGAATTATATCGTATTAATTAATCATAATTAATAATAATTATTATTATTAATAAATACGAATTATTAATACCTAACAATAAATTATAATAATTTTCACTAGGTACTTGATAAAATTGTTAATAATTAGTGATAATTGATAATAATAATTAATCTAACATTTAGGATCTAGACATTTAGACCTAGTGATCTAGACAGAAGGGTGATCTGTACAAAGAAGATAATGAACCGTTGTGTCAAGAATTTGCAGGGTTTTTTGGTTTATTATCTTCGATAATGAACCATTGGAATCGCCCAAAGAAAAAAATTTTTAACCCCCCTTCAAAATTTGTTGGTTTACGTTTCAAGACACGTAGATTCAGAAAATCGAATTAAAAAAAATCCGTCCGTCCGCCGTACGCCGTCCCCCGTGCGCCGTACGCCGTCCCCCGTGCGCCGTCCCCCGTACGCCGTACGCCGTCCGCGCCACTTTGCCCAGTTAGCGTTGAGTTAAAATTACGAAATTTGGTTTCTGGGTTTGGACCAGCCCCACAATGATCCTCGAAACTTTTCATAACCCTAGGTCAAGGGGAAGGGGTTCAAAACGAACTTTGAAATTTCGACAATGTCATATCTCTAAAAATTCTCAAGAAACGGTGTAAATTTTAGTTCACTTTTGAATGACCTGAGGAGGCCAACAAGTACGTCAGAGCCTATGACGCACGAGCGTATGACGTAAGACGGCTGAAAGGAGGCCAACAAGTACGCCAGAGCCTATGACGCACGAGCTTATGACGTAAGACGGCTGGCAGGAGGCCAACAAGTACGTCAGAGCCTATGACGCACGAGCTTATGACGTAAGACGGCTGGCAGGAGGACAACAAGTACGTCAGAGCCTATGACGCACGAGCGTATGACGTAAGACGGCTGGCAGGTGGCTAACAAGTACGTCAGAGCCTATGACGCACGAGAGTATGACGTAAGACGGCTGGCAGGAGACCAACTAGTGTGTCAGAGCCTATGACGCACGAGCGTATGACGTAATACGGCTGGCAGGAGGCCAACTAGTGCGTCATACGACGAGACCTTTTATGTCTCTGCGCCCCCTCCCACACCCACACCGCTTACCTCGTACTTCATTTTGGTTTATTATCTTCGATAATGAACCATTGGAATCGCCCAAAGAAAAAAAAATTTTAACCCCCCCCCCCCTCAAAATTTGTTGGTTTACGTTTCAAGATACGTAGATTCAGAAAATCGAATAAAAAAAAATCCGTCCGTCCGCCGTACGCCGTCCGCGGCACTTTGCCCAGTTTGCGTTGAGTTAAAATTACGAAATTTTTTTTATGGGTTTCGACCAACCCCACAATGGTCCTCGAAACTTTTCATAACCCTAGGTCAAGGGGAAGGGGTTCAAAACGAATTTTGGTACGACATGGTATGAGTATGGAATGGTATATTATTGTATGTATGATTTAGTATAGTACAGTACGGTATGATAGGAAAGAAATGGTATGAGTACGGTGAGAATATGGTATGGTGCCGATTTGCAACACAGTCTGGTATAGACAGAAGGGTGATCTGCACAAGGAAGATAATAAACCGTTGTGTCAAGAATTTGCAGAGTTTTTTTGTGTACGATTTGACTGGTTTAATAATAGTCTCCTCTACCTCAAAGGTTCCATTGGAAATGTCAACAATGTTGGACGAATGGGAATGGATTCCCTTCATTACTGTAAGAAGTGCTCCCTGTCAAATCTCGGACTCATCACCTTTCCTATGAGTGATTGACGTAGCAGATCCACTGACTAAAAGAGGAGACGGTAGCTGCTATCGCTGACTCTTATTTTTCGTTTTACGATCGTGCTATTCATCGCAGAATTTTGGTACTTGGAAATTTGAAATCAGGAAATTCTCAAAAATGGGGCTAGAACCAAGTTTTTTTTTTAATTTAAAATTGTCCAAAATTATTTTTCTAAAATTTGAATTTGAATTTTTTTTCAATTTTTTTTTTTTTTTTTGATGCAGCATTTTGTTTAGGAAAACTATGAACATAACTTTTTTCAGATTGAAAATCGCTCAACCGGCTGTTGAAATATTTTGCAAATACTTTTGGTGTCTCTCTCTCACAAATTTTTTTTTATGGGTTCCGACCAACCCCACAATGGTCCTCGAAACTTTTCATAACCCTAGGTCAAGGGGGAGGGGTTCAAAACGAATTTTGAAATTTTGAAAATTCCAAAACTCGAAAAATTCATATAGACCGGTAACATACTCATTTCATATTTAGATAGAGTTTATTCCTAAGAATTTTTTAAGACCATCCGCAGCTTTGTACGACCAGCCGTTCATTCACAATGACGGCTCAAAGATTGAGCCTGTCAACACGATCGTGAATCAAACGGTTGAAATACAGGTCAATTTTCATACTAACGAGCTGTTTGGAAAATCATATGGTTTTAGAGATGTCGAGTTTTATGTTCTGAGTTACGTTTCTTGCTACAGAAATGAAGGTAATTTCGAAAGTTTGTTGGTAGGCACTTCTTTTATAGAAAAATTATTACTGACGTAGTATTAAAAACCCCAGAATTATATCGGTACATTTTATTCATCATCTTTATAAATCAGGTTCTGCACAAAGCAACCCAGGCGATTCCAACAGCCGGATATCGTATTAATTATTCATAATTAATAATAATTATTATTAATATTAAATACAAATTATTAATACCTAACAATAAATTATAATAATTTTCACTAGGTACCTACTTGGTAAAATTATTAATACTTAGTGATAATTCATAATAATAATTAATCTAACATTTAGGATCTAGACGTCTAGACCTAGTGATCTAGACAGAAGGGTGATGAGTACAAAGAAGATAATGAACCGGTGTGTCAAGAATTTGCAGAGTTTTTTTCTTTCAAACTCTTTCTAATTTGAGTGAACTTAATTTGTAAATCATTTCTCCGTTTCTTTAATGGCGATTTTTTTTTAAATATTAAATAATTAAATATTAAATCAGTTTGGGAAGTTAGGGCAGGTAATTTTCCTGCCCTAACTTTTCAAAAAGATTTCCAATTTTGGGTGGGTGTATGGTGGAATTAAATGATGTGTTGGCAGCCCTGATCCTTTCCTCATCACCTCCCAATCCCCAATCAGTTCTCAACAGTCTACCTGCCTGACGCTCACCCTCCCTTTTCAAAAATAACGACTTTCCTTGCCTTCGATCGGCCTTCTTTTATCATTTCTCAAATAGATAACGCGTCCGCCTCCATCACTGGATTTTACGACACCAGGGCCCTGGCCAACCACCATCACAAGGTACCTCAGTGAGTTCCATTCCCTTTTCCATCTTATTTCACTTGCATTGTCTAAGATAATTTTACTTTATGGGTTTCTCCCCACCAATAACTAGTTCATTAGTCAAGCATTTCCAAATTTTTTTGGATGTATATGCATGGTAGGCATTTCCTGTATAAATAATGAATACTTGAAATTTACATGAATAAAGGGCCAGTAAAAACAAGGAAGGTAAATAACAGAATAAAATGAATTAGTATTTCAATGAGATTTAGTTTTGATGCATGTGAAGAAGCTGTCATGGCTCTGACTACAATGATAATAATGTGGGACCATCTGGATATCATGCCGCATTATCGGAAAAAACTGTACTAAATTTGATAAAAAAATAATAGGATTCCTCGATTTGGAACGTTCAAGGATTAAATGCAAGTGCTAACAGCGACACAAAGACCATTTTGATTTCGGGCTGAAGCCATTTTGTGGGTTACAGCGTAAACACAAAGCTTCCTTCCTCATAGTGTTGAAGCATAATAGTAGTGAAGGGAATTTGATTCTCTTAGCATCAGAGAATCAGTTCGTCATAATTTTGATTCAAGAAAAGGCAACTAAAGATTGTCTACATCAAATACTCTTTCTCACCTCTTCCTCTTCAAAGGAGTTTTAAATTCAGCAGTAGGCACTAGCTGCTCGCCAGGTCTGATCCATAATATGGGACCATCATTGGATTCTTCAGGAGTCTTCATTTTGACCACAGATAAAGGCCCCCATGGCATAGTCTATCAACATAAAATGAGTGAATTTATAGGAGTTGAAGAGCAATGAAATCCGCACATTTCATGCAACAACCCCCATCAATGACGGGAGCACACAATTTGAACAGAGCCCAAATTAATATAGAAAATCCTGCAGTGAATCTATACAAATCGATGAAAAGGACTAACATCAATCACCACCCCATTCCAATTCTGTTCCTCATCTAAACACGGCAGGGGCATACACCAAGATCAACTGGGGATAATAATGTGAAGTGACACATGGAGTGGAAGGGTAGTGGATATCAGAGTTGTGTAATACATGCTATGTAGAGTTCCACCCAGGTCACACGTTTCTAAGTGGGGCGGAATACGAAAAAGGAAGGTGTGGCAGGAGTGAAGCTACATGGGGACAATGGTCAATTAGATATATGTGTTTGAGGTTTTTTTTTGACATGATATGATTAATGAAATGATTCATTTAATTAATTCATTTGATTAATCAAATGATGTTCTTAAATTTCCTTCTTATCAACTCACCATGCAATCTTACACAGTTGTTCTATATCAATGACCCCTACTGGAATACCTTTGATTCCTAGATTTATTTATGTTCATGAAACAACGGGCACTATTCTCGGTTCAGAATGGTATGTACCAAGTATGTAAGATTTTGTGCCTTTCTCAGTGCAAATGACGAGCCTCTTAATATTATCCAACAAATCGCTGCCACTTCCAACTTTCAAACTGGTGTATGACTGATGACTTAATCAACAACGCCACAGTGATTAGGGCAAACTACTTTCTAAACTAATAAGGGGTGAAGGGACTCAATGTTTCAAACACAGTAAGTGGGACATACATACCATTTTTAGAAATATATTTTCTTCCAATTTGTTGAGGAGATCAGGGAAAAAGCCCCCAACTTCTTCAGTAACAGTTCCAACAAGACTTATTTGATGTAATGGCCCATAGCGAACAGTCCCATTGCTGTAGTTTTTATACGCCTGAAGAAGATTAAGATGAGAGTAATTGCAAAGTTCAGAATAGATAACGCTGTTTTTTGTCCACAAGAGTCCATAATGTTCTATGTAGATCACCATTCTGTCTAGATTACGGTTTTATATACAATTCCCTAGAGAGTCCCATAGCTATACGAAATAATTGGAATAATGAGCTGAAATATTGTATTTGTTCTAGAAGGTGACCAGATGGTCATCTCCTCGAGAAGGGGAGAGTCGGTAACTAGGTCATGGATGTTCTTCAGTTGTCCAAAGCAAAGTCGGGTTTTTTGTTGTTTGAATAAACTGTTCCCCAGTATGAAGATTGGCCCGGAGGTCTACTGTTTGATTCCTCCGTTCTATCTTCAAGTCGTCCCCCGCACCTCATGGTCTTGAAAGATTCGAATTGAAATTCATGGTAAACACCTTAAATAATGAAGTAATAAATTGAGGTATAAGTAATGAAGTTTAAAAAAGTTCACGGATCGTTCATGTCCCGAATATATGGGACAAATCTGGGCATAGTGCTGTGGATGGCGGAACTGTTTCAATTCGGTTTATAGAAACGTGAAAAGTGAATTTTGTAGAAATTACAAAATTACAATTTTTAAAAGATCTACGATCAGCAAGTATGACAAAAAATGAATATTTCAAACTTCTCCCTAAGATGCCTACTGATGGAATCACTCGCAAAGTTCGATTAAGCTTGTCATCTACTTGTTTCAAATTATACCGTATCGCTGATAGGGTTTCCATCACAACAAACTTGAAAAAATATGCAGGAGAGAAATCTTACTCAACCTATCAGTCATGATTCCTAAGAATGTCATACAGGCAGTAAGATGAGTCTATTTCTTGCCTTCTGGCATCAGCCTTCAAGATTCTAACTTGCATCCCACTAAATCAAGATTGCCTTTTTGCACATAACAATCACAAAATATGCCCACAAAATCGTCGATGAAGGGGTGGTAGGGTGCATGGGGAAATTTAATGCGAGTGAATTGAGAGTCGGAAGAGACGGTGTTGAGGGGGGGGGGGGGTGTATAATAGATTTTGTGTGTGCTTGCTTATATCTCCAACAATCAGAGAGGTGCAAGACGGAAAAATATTACTAGCACAATTAAAGCTGATGAAAGGTCCTTGCAGTTTTTATTACTTTGTCTCTCATATTTTCAGAATAAATGTTTGCACTACTGTTTTACTCGAACTTTAAGAGCACCTCTGCACCAATGAACAAACATGGCAAAAGTCCTATTAGAAGAACTTGTAGAGCTGCAGAACATTGCATTGCATATACATACATACAGACTGATAATGTACTATACAGAATAATATACTGTTAAAATATAGGTAGAAGGTAAAATACCAACAACTTATCATATACACTCTGAAACTCTGCACTTGTTGATGTTTCGAAAATGTTCAAAATAATGTTTCCCTGACGTTTTGTAGGTCTAGAGGCTCTTAGTAAGTTCTCCTAACCACTACCATCACCCCATGCACTCCTACAACGTCTTTCTGCGACTGGAACACAAATGCTCCTGAATCTAAACTGTAGGAAATTGTTTTGAGGTTGATTATGTAGGAATTGTACAGATATTGCATTATACAAAGACTAATATGACCCAGAAACAATCACCTACATCATAATATGTACCTCAGAGGTAAACCATCATAAGTGCAATTTTTCGTTTCTGAGATTTTTCATCATAATATGATGAAAAATCTCAGAAACGAAAAATTATTATTAAATTATTATTATTATCACTTTGGGCATTTATGAACACAAGTTTGAAACAAAGTAGGAACAGTGCATGAAAGAAAAAGGGTGGTTCATAACCATTATTTTGATATATAGCACTTCATGACAGGATAAAATGAATTCCGGAAACTTCTTTTGGCTCTGCTGAAAAGTTGGAGTTTTGCATACATAATGGTTTACCTTTGAGGTATATTATGTGAAAGGACGTGAACCTACACTAAATGCATTTGTTATTTCTTACAGGATTTGATACTTTTGATGGAAAATTTTAGCCTGGAAGCGCAAAAGTTAAATTCCACGAGCGCAGTAAACAGAATTAATATTATTGTATACCTGTTCTTTGTAGGAAGCCATATTAGTGGTTTCTATATCCGATCCACGGCACAAGACTCCATTTTTGACGGTAAGATTGGGATATGATTCAGCCATATGATCAAGTAAGTCTGGCAAGTAATTTGCTGAATTGTGAACAATTCCCATTACGTGGTTTGCACTGCCGTGCTCATCCTCTCCAAAAACCACCTGAAGTGAAAAGACGTGATTAATACCCAAGTAGAATCAAATTACACAGAATTACATTAAACAACAGTCTCGTGAAATATTGTACATATTCCAAGTAGGATTTCATAATGATAGATGTTCATCACGGTAAACAAGATTATTGGATCAGCCAAACATCAAGACCTTGAGTCAAAAACACCACTGGTTCTATACAAAATGAAACACTGAAGCTACTCAAATGAACTTTGAAATATCATAGAAAACAGGGTCACAAGACCAGATGTAACTTACTCCAAAAAATTCTCTAGCAAGTTCCCCCAATTCACTTGGTGAAAGATTATTCAATTCATCTTGGTGCATGTGGACCACAGACGCACCTCCATTTGGATACGTATCTATCCTCATGTACCTCCCATACTTGAGATCATCCAACCCATTGGATACAGGCACACATCTATTTACAGTTGTAATGAATTTTTCATTGGTTATTGTAAGTTTAGGAATAGTTCTATCTCTTCTACATTGAACGCCAATATGAGCTTTCTTGATTTTTTGTCGAGCATGACATCTTGAACAGCCATGTCTTCGGTCAGATGAATGTTCATGTTTTCTGCTTGAACTACTCTCATTCCTACGGCTAGAGGAATGCTCATGTTTCCTGTCGCTGTCCCGTTTCTTTTCCGACCCATGAGAAGAACTGTGCTTCCCACCAGAGGAACTGCGATGTTTATTAGATGAATGAGACGAATGTCTGCTGTAATCATGGCTCTTACGACTGGAATCATCATGGCGATTCCTTGATGTGTAATGCTTGGAATCTTTTTGTGAAGAACTATAACTCTTGGGGTTTTTCTTGGATTGAATATCACTTTTATCAGTTTGGACGTTGTTATCAGAACTACAGTCAACAGTTGAACCAACTAATGATTCGGCAGCATTATCACAGCTTTTACCGACACTTTCAGCTTTGGCAACAATTGAGACAGTTGAAACTGAATGAGTGGAGCTATCAGCAACAGGAGTTGTACTGTCTTCAGATCCTACGATGAAAGGTAGGTCTGGGAGTGTACTGTCAACTGCAGTATCCTGCTCATCTTTTATCTCCAATTTGATGCTGTTATCATGTTTTAGCTCTCCCATATTCTGGAAAATATAAAGAAGCATGTAAATGTATGTTCAATAGGTACATCATCCAATGTGAATCGGTTAATTAAAGCTGAAAGTATATCAGCACTACAAATAAAATTGATATAGAACTTCCAGTTAGAATTCAACTTTGAAAAATACCAAAAGAACCCGATCACTCATGCATTGCAGTATTATTGCATGCATAACAGAATTCAAGTGACTTCATGATTCAACCAAGAAAAATAAAATCCAGTCATGCAGCATGGCTATAAGAGCGAATTTTCGAAGAAAAACTGCGATATCTTATTCCGTTATCAGATTATAGCAGTCTAAACATGAAGAACATCTCAAGTATCAACCACGTTTCTTCATCTTCAAAGTGCTCCAGTTTGTAAACGGAATCAGATATCGCAATTCTGATTTCACCAGATATGAGATGACCAATCGGTGTGATGATGCATAACATGACAAACTGACCCATATCAAAATTAGCAACAACGTTCATTGGAACTTCTTTATCGTTCCCTTGATTAATTACATTCTACAGCTAACTTCAAGATTAGTCAAATAAATTCAAGATACACTTAGTGGGTGGATATTATTCAGTAGGAGATATGATTCATCAAAAGCTTCTAGAAGTATAGATAACTTCACAACATGATAATAATTCCCCAGTCTCACCAATGAACTCACCTCAGAAAGAGCATGTATGTTTTCAGTGGCCCTTACATTGGTCAATATAGACGTTGACATCAATTCTATAATTAGAATATTTATGAATATTTTCTCCTCCTCATCCAAGTGTGTAGAATCCAATGAAAGGAATTTGAGTAAATATGAAGAGATCCCAACCACGAATGAAAAAATCTGAAAAATAAAATAAAAGTCTACAAATCTGGCAACAGATCCCCAGTATTTATAAGTGGTATACCATTGTGATATCATATTATGATAAGTACAAAAAAAAAAAGAGTAAACGTCATGCCAGGTTTGCGCTTTACGTCCAGCAGGTGTTGCAGACATGATCTCCCGACTTCTAATGAGGATCAGAATTCGTTCACTCTGGGCTCATTACCAGGCCCCCTTGAGTGGAGAGGGGTTTGTACAACAGCTTCGTGGGTCATACTATGACATGACAGCTCATGGTCTCACATGAACAGGTCTATTCCCAGCTAAGGCCATTTCGATATGAATGGAATAAAAAGAGAGCCACCCAGACATCACCCCTCTCAATTCATCCAATTTAAAATGAATTGAACGAGAAATATGCAAGTTTCAAGGATCCATAGACACACAGACAAACAGGGTACTTAGTTCTTCAAAGAACCTTAGGAATCTTAGGTGTTTTCATCCATAATTGTTATTATGTAGTTGATCAAAAATTCTATACTTGGATTGTAAGGTTGATACCAGGTATTAAGTATTAGTACAAGTATCAAATTTACTAGACTGTATAGGCAGATTTAAAATGTGACATTTGTAACAATGGCTCAACTCAGGACGAAAGCTAACGATAGCATACATCTAGGTTCAGGCAATATACAGGTGCAGTACCAAAGGATAAAAATCAATTTACCAGTACAAATGAAATACAGATGTGTCCATGAAGCAGCAGTTTTTCGATGAAGCAGAGTTATTCAATTAACAGATTCTCCTAATCATATGAGAGCTATTGGTAGGAGCATCAATCACTTAGCTAGAAATGAACTATATGTATGATATCTATCTCGCTGTGATAAGCCCGTTCAATATACTTGGTAGGAGACTGTTTTGAGGATACATGCACTCTGTAATACAGGGTCCGGCACTGAAACTTGACGTTGTTTAAAATGGGATAAATCAATGGGTTTTACATAAAAGTATAAATCAATACTTTTATTTATTAGAGAACGAGTGGAAAATTGATACGCATATCAAAAGAAGGGGAAAAACCCATTAGGTATGTTGAACAAATGAGTCACGCATTGTCACCCATATTTTCCACGTACTCTTCAAGCCGGTTAGTAAAGTTCGCCATCAATCTCTCCAAAGTTTGTCGAGGGATCGCACGAATTCCCGTTTGGATATTTTCTCGAAGTTGTGCCAGACTTGGAGGCTTGTCCTGGTAAACTTAACCCTCGAGGTAGCCCCACAGATAAAAATCGCAGGGGGACAGAATGTATCTCCACGACTTTCCCGGAAGTGAGCAATCCACCCCATTAGTTGAAAGTCGTCTGAACAATCTTACTGACTGCGGCTAGCGGCCGCTAAAATGAGAGTCAACATCGTGACGACACACTAGAGTAGGCTGACCAAGCGAAGAGCCAGTAGGTACTCGATAACTAAGCTGAATAATCCTTTCAGAGACTTGGTATACCATAGTTGAACTATCAACGTATGAGTTAAAATGCCAATATCCTCCAAAAGTGTTGAATACACTATTTAAGTAGATCATACATCTTGCTCACTAACTTGGCTCAAACTGACTACGTGACGCCTTGTCTCAATGAAAATAAGACAATACACTAGGTATTGTACGAGAGGGTTGAATGCCCAGCAAATGTATACGACTCTGTGTGAGAAAACTGGACTAAATGAACGTGAGCTTACGAGTTCACAGTCTCTTATCAGTAATCTCACTAGTCAATAACCGAGAACGAGTAACCGTACAAACCATCGTGTACCATCATCACGATAACGGTTATTCAAGTAATGTACTGAAAGCATATTCACAGTACCGAAAATGACTGGTCGGCGGTTATCATTGCAGACAAACCAATGGTACCTGTAGGTCACTAGACGAGCGTCTGCATGGTGTCGTACCTACCGATAGTATTGAGTTTTTCGAGTTAAACAATATCTCTCTCGGCCAAATTGATAACATCCAAATGATCACTCGTATACAATTAACACAAGAGAGTTCGCAGTTATGAACACCGTAATGCATAAACCGCGATTGTTGGTAAATAATGCTTACCTTCCTCGTATCCCATCACAGCAAGAAAACTTGTAGATCAAGGACCTGGTGAATGAAGTCTCACAACACACTTTTTCCAACTCAAATCTCACCCACAGAAGAAACAAACACGCGACGAAGAATTAACAAACAATGTACCTAAGATCAGTCAGCACGGAAAACAAACCTCAATAGCTGCCAACATCTACTGTCCATCACCATTTTGATTACACGAAACTTCGCAGCAGAGTTCACGCGATTCGCTAAAATGATTGATGAGAACGTCAGCGCTGCCATCGATGACGGCTACAAAACGCACTACTGGGATATAGAGGTCCATGTCTTTGTTCGTGATTTTACTGGGATATTTTCGAAGAGAAGAAAAAAAACAAAAAACTCAACACGATCATGAATCTAGACGTAACGTGAGGACGAAAGAGTTTGAAATTGAACGAAGAGAAATGTTGAAATTGTAAGCAGTCAAAATACTTTCTCCCTTCGTGGATACTATAATATAATTCCGCTCGAGGCGCCAACAATTCAGAAAGAATTCGTCGCAACGACGAAATGCTGAGCAACAAAGTGATCCATCCATACGAATTATAGTATCCATGAGCGGCGGTAGTGCCCCAAGAGCTCCTGGCGGAGAACGAAAACATTTCTGTGTTCGACGTTCCATCCATCATTTCAGTTAATTTCATGGGGAAAATCGCTTAGAGATACGAACAAATTGACATACGAGCAAGGTTACGGAACGAATTAAACTCTCGGAAAAGCAGCTTAAAGGCGATAGGTACCTACACAGAGCATGTAAACTCGTATCTCGAGGTATCACTGTATTTGAATTCAAATCGTGTTCGATCATGAGACCAGTCTCGATATAAGACAACGGTAAATCGATACTTCCTTAGTTGCTTCAAGGTCCAGGTTCATAACGATCGTGGCACTGGTACCAATGGTAAACTAGGTACCTCAGACCAGTTACTTGCAAATATATACCGCAAGGTAAAAATCGAAAATAAATAAAGTAGGTAGGTAATTTTGAGACTATCCACTTGAGTATTTTTTCTAATATCTGGAAAAATACTCGATACCAATACTAGTATCGAATCAAAATATTCGATACCAAATGTACTTGGTATCGAAAGAAGTTATTCGATACCATACTCATATCGATAGGTATCGCCTGTCACTACTTCTCGCTATGATTCTTTTTGTTGTGATTCATCCGTTTTCGATTATTTCATTCCCAGAGATTACACGTAACTCATCACTCGGAACTGGTACTCTAAATAAGGTAGTGACTTGATGTTATTTCCAGTTTCGTCGTTACTGGGATTGCCATCGTCAACACCTTGCCCTTTTGGTTTATTATCTTCGATAATGAACCATTGGAATCGACCAAAGAAAACAATTTTTTAACCCCTCCTTCAAAATTTTTTGGTTTACGTTTCAAGTTGAAACTTTCAACAATAATAATAATAATTGTTATTGTCCTTCCATGATATTAACGCATTATAATCAAATATAATATAGGTACTTAGGACCGTGGTAGAAAGCATTGCAAATGCTGAGCTCCAGCACGGAGTTGTTTTATTTCAAAATATACTACTTATTGATTGTTTGCTAACGGCTAACATTTTATCGGTTCCAACGAATTTTAGGGGTTCAAAACAAATTATGAAATTTTGAAAAATTCAGATCTTGCAAAATTCAAATGGAACGGTATAGTTTTCAGTTCACAATTACATAGAGTTTATTTTTACGAATTTTTTAACACCATCCGGAGCTTTCTACGACCAGCCGTTCGCTCACAATGAGGGCTCAAAGTTGGAGCAGATCGAAAATCCTCAACATGAGAGTGAATCGTACTGTCGGGTCAACGTTCATACTGGCCCAGCTGATTCGAACATCGCATGGGTTCAGATATCGAGATAATTAATCATAATTAATAATAAAAATTATTAATAACTAACAATCGGTAATTAATAATTTTCACTAATTGATAAAATGATTAATAATTAATATAACATTTAGTGAGCTAGAAAGAAGGGTGATTTGCATAAAGAAGATAATAAACTGTTGTGTCAAGAATTTGCAGAGTTTTTGGTTTATTAGCGTTGTTAATTGAAATAGTAAACCACTCAAGATTTACCAATATTGATTTACCAATTCTGCCTTACGCCTCATAGAATTACTGTTAGTTCCTTGTTCTTCCGCCTCCCATGTCGCGCCGGCTTCACTACACTGTTTGGGTTTTCATTGTTCTGTACCTAGTTCAAAACGTTTTATGTAAAATAGATCAAGTCATCGAAAAACATTGTAGTTCCATTCGTTCCCGAATCCTACAGCTTTTCATATAGGGTTGTCGAAATTTGGGAAGGAACGTAAAACGATATCTAGAAAAAGAAACTGATATCATTTTTGGTTTATTATCTTCGATAATGAACCATTGGAATCGCCCAAAGAAAAAAAAATTTTAACCCCCCCCTCAAAATTTGTTGGTTTACGTTTCAAGATACGTAGATTCAGAAAATCGAATAAAAAAACTCTGCAAATTCTTGACACAACGGTTTATTATCTTCCTTGTGCAGATCACCCTTCTGTCTATACCAGACTGTGTTGCAAATCGGCACCATACCATATTCTCACCGTACTCATACCATACCATACGAATTTCTTTTCTATCTTACCATACTGTACTATACCAATTTAAATCATACATACAATAATATACCATACCATACCATACTCATACCATGTCATACAAACCGAGTGAATATTGAAATGTGATCCATTTCTGACCTATATTTAAAATTTCAAGTATCTACCTCATCATCAAAATTTAATTTGTTTAAACAAATAGGTATTATTTAAATAATTTTACAGACAAGAAACCGAGTGAATATTGCAATGTGGTCTATCCCCCACTCACGGTTAAAATTTCTAGACTGTAGTTTACCGGGAAGATGACAAAAGGTAGTTTTATTCTGGGCGTCTGAGGGTTGGGTCACATAACGGCCGTTTTCGACGCGAAAGTTTAGTGTTTTTCCTAAACCTTTGCGCGCTCACTGTGAACGAACGGCTGGTCGCACAAAAATCCATATGGTCTTAAGGCTAAAGGGGACGACAAGTGTGCGAGTGAGAGGGAAGATGGTGAAAAGTTTTCCCAGTTTTTCTCGAAAAGTACTTAACATTTTTTGAATCTGAAAACGGCTATATTCTCAATATAAGTATTTGAACGCCGGTATCATTGAGTTTCAGCGATTTTTTTTTTTAATTCAAAAGTTAAATTTTCTAAATTTCCCCCCCTACTTTTTTTTGAAAAAATTGCGTACAAGCCCTTAGCGTCATGTAATATGAAGAACATTGACACCAGTTGGGATCAAATATGTTCATTATTAGTGACGGAAAGCGAAATTTAGAGCGAACAATGTGGATGTGACCTTGGATTGACATTGCGATCCCCTCCGCGTGAAGGGGTGATCTGAGTCTCAGAGCGAGGACGGAATGAGACCATCCCTTGCTACCTGCCTTGTTCAATTCATTTTCACTGGCGCTCTGATTTCGTTTCCACTTTCGGCCAAAACTAGTCAATGTAAAGGGATTCTCATGGTTTTATTGTTTTTAGGATACCTACACTAATATGGTCTGTACTTTGTTTGGTCAAAAACTCAATTAACTAAAGATAATTAATTAATAATTATTTAATTAATTATTTTACTTCAAATGTCCCATGATACCGGCGTAGTAAACTCTGAAAGGAAAACAAAATCATTTTGGTTTATTATCTTTGATAACGAACCATTGGAATCGCCCACAGAAAAAAATTTTTGTAACCCGCCCTCAAAATTTGTTTGTTTACGTTTCAAGATACGTAGATTCAGAAAATCGAATAAAAAAACCGAGTGAATATTGAAATCTCGTCCATTTCTGACCTATATTTAAAATTTCAAGTGTCTAGCTCATCATCAAAATTTAATTTGTTTTAACAAATAGGTATTATTTAGACAATATTGACTTGAAATTTTGAAAATAGGTCAGAACTGGATGACAATGCGATATTCACTCGGTTTCTTGTCTGTAAAATAATTTATCGCATTGTCATCCAGTTCTGACCTATTTTCAAAATTTCAAGTCAATAGCTCATCATCAAAATTTAATTTGTATTATTACAAAAAGGTATTATTTAAACAATTTTACAGATGAGAAACCGAGTGAATATTGCAATGTGGTCTATCCCCGACTGACGGTTAAAATTTCTAGACTGTAGTTTACCTGGAAGATGAAAAAAGGCAGTTTTATTCTGGGCGTGTGGGGGTTGGGTCACATAACGGCCGTTTTCGACGCGGAAGTTTAGTGTTTTTCCTAAACCTTTGCGCGCTCACTGTGAACGAACAGCTGGTCGCACAAAAATCCAGTGGGTCTTAAAAAATTCGTAATTTTTCAGGTCATTCAAAAGTGAACTAAAAATTACACGGTTCATTTTTTGAGATATGACATTGTCGAAATTTTAAATTTCGTTTTGAACCCCTTTCCCTTGACCTAGGGTTATGAAAAGTTTCGAGGATCATTGTGGGGTTGGTCGGAACCCATAAAAAAAAATTTCGTAATTTTAACTCAACGCTAACTGGGCAAAGTGCGGACGGGGGACGGCGTACGGTGGACGGACGGATTTTCTTTTATTCGATTTTCTGAATCTACGTATCTTGAAACGGAAACCCACAAATTTTTAGGGGGGGTTAAAAAATTTTTTTCTTTGGGCGATTCCAATGGTTCATTATCGAAGATAATAAACCAAAATTCGTCCGTCCGCCGTCCGCGCCACTTTGCCCAGTTAGCGTTGAGTTAAAATTACGAAATTTTTTTTTATGGGTTCCGGCCAACCCCACAATGGTCCTCGAAACTTTTCATAACCCTAGGTCAAGGGAAAGGGGTTCAAAACGTATTTTGAAATGTTGAAAATTCCAAAACTCGGAAAATTCCCATCAAATGGTATGCTTTTTATTTCATATTTAGATAGAGTTTATTCCTTAGAATTTTTCAAGACCATCCACAGCTTTGTACGACCAGCCGTTCGTTCACAATGACGGCTCAAAGGTTGAGCCTGTCAACACGATCGTGAATCAAACGGTTGAAATACAGGTCAATTTTCATACTAACGAGCTGTTTGGAACATCATATGGTTTTAGTGATGTCGAATTTTTTGTTCTGAGGTACGTTTCGTGCTACGGAAATGAAGGTAATTTCGAATGTTTGTTGGTAGGTACTTCTTTTATAGAAAAATTATTACCGACGTAGTATTAAAAACCCCAGAATTACATCGTATTATTTAATCATAATTAATAATAATTATTATTAATAATAATTACGAATTATTAATACCTAAAAATAAATTATAATAATTTTCACTAGGTACCTACTTGATAAAATTGATAATAATTAGTGATAATTGATAATAATAATTAATCTAACATTTAGGATCTAGACATTTAGACCTAGTGATCTAGACAGAAGGGTGATCTGTACAAAGAAGATAATGAACCGTTGTGTCAAGAATTTGCAGAGTTTTTATACAAAAATCTCCAACCTCTGTGCTTCATGACATGATAACCTCCAAAACCTAGTGCCCAAGGGCGACATCTGAGTGAGAGGAATATATTCTAGTTCTATAGGTTTCCAACGAATGGTGAACGGTTTTTGTCCGATGACAAATGACGAAGTACTATACCCCTATCAACGACTCGGTTGTACGCGGAAATCTTCAAAAACTCATTTGGGACAATTTTCGTAGTCAATATTGGGACAATATTTTGGGACAATATTCGTAACGGTTTTTGAGTTATGTGCCATATGAGAGACATGAAAATGTCAAAACATTTTTTAACCCCCCCTCAAAATTTGTTGGTTTACGTTTCAAGATACGTAGATTCAGAAAATCGAATTAAAAAAAACTCTGCAAATTCTTGACACAATGGTTCATTATCTTCTTTGTACAGATCTCCCTTCTGTCTAGATCACTAGGTCTAAAATGTCTAGATCCTAAATGTTAGATTAATTATTATTATGAATTACCACTAATTATTAATAATTTTATCAAGTACCCAGTGAAAATTATTATAATTTTTGTTAGGTTTTAATAATTTGTATTTATTATCAATAATAACTATTATTAGGTAATTATGATTTATTCATACAATATCCGGCTGTTGGAATCGACTGGGTTCCATTGTGCAGAACCTGAATGATAGAGATGATGAATTAATTACAAATAAAATGTACCGATATAATTCTGGGGTTTTTAATACTACGTCGGTAATAATTTTTCTATAAAAGAAGTACCTACCAACAAACATTCGAAATTACCTTCATTTCCGTAGCACGAAACGTACCTCAGAACAAAATACTCGACATCACTAAAACCATGTGATGTTCCAAACAGCCTGTTAGTATGAAAATGGACCTGTATAATACAGGTTGAAATAATTTCAACCGTTCAAGAGAGGTTACGGATGTCTGACCATATTTGACTATCTCGGAGGTCTGAAAATGAAATGGGCCCCGTGCAGGTGCCACTTTCCGCTTCTCAATGTCAATCCAAGGTCACATCCACATTGTTCGCTCTAAATTTCGCTTTCCGTCACTAATAATGAACATATTTGATCCCAACTGGTGTCAATGTTCTTCATATTACATGACGCTAAGGGCTTGTACGCAATTTTTTCAAAAAAAAGTAGGGGGGGAAATTTAGAAAATTTAACTTTTGAATTAAAAAAAAAATCGCTGAAACTCAATGATACCGGCGTTCAAATACTTATATTGAGAATATAGCCGTTTTCAGATTCAAAAAATGTTAAGTACTTTTCGAGAAAAACTGGGAAAACTTTTCACGCGATTGCAGCGCCATCTCTTATCACAGAATCTCACTAATGCCCCGTCCCCTTTAGCCTTAAAAGATTCGTAATTTTTCAGGTCATTCAAAAGTGAACTGAAAATTACACGTTTCTGTTAAATATTTTGAGATATGACATTGTCGGAATTTTAAATTTCGTTTTGACCCCCTTCCCCTTGACCTAGGGTTATGAAAAGTTTCGAGGATCATTGTGGGGCTGGTCCAAACCCAGAAACCAAATTTCGTAATTTTAGCTCAACGCTAACTGGGCAAAATGCCACGGACGGCGGACGGCGGACGGCGGACGGGGGACGGCGGACGGGGGACGGCGGACGGCGTACGGCGGACGGACGGATTTTTTTTTATTCGATTTTCTGAATCTACGTGTCTTGAAACGTAAACCAACAAATTTTGAGGGGGGGTTAAAATTTTTTTTTCTTTGGGCGATTCCAATGGTTCATTATCGAAGATAATAAACCAAAAAACTCTGCAAATTCTTGACACAACGGTTTATTATCTTCCTTGTACAGATCACCCTTCTGTCTATACCAGACTGTATTGCAAAGCGGCACCATACCATATTCTCATATCATATTCTCATACCATACCATACGAATTTCTTTCCTACCATACCATACTGTATTATACCAAATCATACATACAATAATATACCATACCATACTCATACCATGTCATACAAACCGAGTGAATATTGAAATGTCATCCATTTCTGACCTATATTTAAAATTTCAAGTATCTAGCTCATCATCAAAATTTAATTTATTTAAACAAATAGGTATTATTTAAACAATTTCACAGACAAGAAACCGAGTGAATATTGCATTGTGATCCAGTTCTGACCTATTTTTAAAATTTCAAGTCAATAGCTCATCATCAAAATTTAATTTGTATTGTTACAAAAAGGTATTATTTAAACAATTTTACAGATGAGAAACCGAGTGAATATTGCAATGTGGTCTATCCCCGACTCACGGTTAAAATTTCTAGATTGTAGTTTACCGGGAAGATGTAAAAAGGTAGTTTTATTCTGGGCGTCTGGGGGTTGGGTCACATAACGGCCGTTTTCGACGCGAAAGTTTAGGGTTTTTCCTAAAACTTTGCGCGGTTACTGTGAACGAACAGCTGGTCGCACAAAAATCCAATTGGTCTTAAAAGATTCGTAATTTTTCAGGTCATTCAAAGGTGAACTAAACTTCACACGGTTCAGTTAAATATTTGGAGATAAGACATCGTCGAAATTTTAAATTTCGTTTTGAACCTCTTCCCCTTGACCTAGGGTTATGAAAAGTTTCGAGGATCATTGTGGGGCTGGTCCAAACCCAGAAACCAAATTTCGTAATTTTAGCTCAACGCTAACTGGGCAAAATGCCACGGACGGCGGACGGCGGACGGCGGACGGGGGACGGCGGACGGGGGACGGCGGACGGCGTACGGCGGACGGACGGATTTTTTTTTATTCGATTTTCTGAATCTACGTGTCTTGAAACGTAAACCAACAAATTTTGAGGGGGGGTTAAAATTTTTTTTTCTTTGGGCGATTCCAATGGTTCATTATCGAAGATAATAAACCAAAAAACTCTGCAAATTCTTGACACAACGGTTTATTATCTTCCTTGTACAGATCACCCTTCTGTCTATACCAGACTGTATTGCAAAGCGGCACCATACCATATTCTCATATCATATTCTCATACCATACCATACGAATTTCTTTCCTACCATACCATACTGTATTATACCAAATCATACATACAATAATATACCATACCATACTCATACCATGTCATACAAACCGAGTGAATATTGAAATGTCATCCATTTCTGACCTATATTTAAAATTTCAAGTATCTAGCTCATCATCAAAATTTAATTTATTTAAACAAATAGGTATTATTTAAACAATTTCACAGACAAGAAACCGAGTGAATATTGCATTGTGATCCAGTTCTGACCTATTTTTAAAATTTCAAGTCAATAGCTCATCATCAAAATTTAATTTGTATTGTTACAAAAAGGTATTATTTAAACAATTTTACAGATGAGAAACCGAGTGAATATTGCAATGTGGTCTATCCCCGACTCACGGTTAAAATTTCTAGATTGTAGTTTACCGGGAAGATGTAAAAAGGTAGTTTTATTCTGGGCGTCTGGGGGTTGGGTCACATAACGGCCGTTTTCGACGCGAAAGTTTAGGGTTTTTCCTAAAACTTTGCGCGGTTACTGTGAACGAACAGCTGGTCGCACAAAAATCCAATTGGTCTTAAAAGATTCGTAATTTTTCAGGTCATTCAAAGGTGAACTAAACTTCACACGGTTCAGTTAAATATTTGGAGATAAGACATCGTCGAAATTTTAAATTTCGTTTTGAACCTCTTCCCCTTGACCTAGGGTTATGAAAAGTTTCGAGGATCATTGTGGGGCTGGTCCAAACCCAGAAACCAAATTTCGTAATTTTAGCTCAACGCTAACTGGGCAAAGTGCCACGGACGGCGGACGGCGGACGGGGGACGGCGGACGGCGGACGGGGGACGGCGTACGGCGGACGGACGGATTTTTTTTTATTCGATTTTCTGAATCTACGTATCTTGAAACGTAAACCAACAAATTTTGAGGGGGGGTTAAAAAATTTTTTTCTTTGGGCGATTCCAATGGTTCATTATCGAAGATAATAAACCAAAAACTCTGCAAATTCTTGACACAACGGTTCATTATCTTCTTTGTACAGATCACCCTTCTGTCTAGATCACTAGGTCTGAATGTCTATATCCTAAATGTTAGATTAATTATTATTATTAATTATCACTAATTATTAACAATTTTATCAAGTACCTAGTGAAAATTATTATAATTTATTGTTAGGTATTAATAATTTGTATTTATTATTAATAATAATTATTATTAATTATGATTAATTAATACGATATAATTCTGGGGTTTTTAATACTACGTCGGTAATAATTTTTCTATAAAAGAAGTACCTACCAACAAACATTCGAAATTACCTTCATTTCCGTAGCACGAAACGCACCTCAGAACAACAAACTCGACATCACTTAAGCCATATGATGTTCCAAAGAGCTTGTTAGTATGAAAATGGACCTGTATTTCAACAGTTTGGTTCACGATCCTGTAGTGAGGCACAATCTTTGAGCCGTCATTGTGAACGAACGGCTGGTCGTACAAAGCTGCGGATGGTCTTAAAAAATTCTACGGAACAAACTCTATCTAAATATGAAATAAAAAACATACCGTTCTATATGAATTTTTCGAGATATGAAATTTTCAAAATTTCAAAATTCGTTTTGAACCCCTTCCCCTTGACCTAGGGTTATGAAAAGTTTCGAGGACCATTGTGGGGCTGGTCCGAACCCAGAAACCAAATTTCGTAATTTTAGCTCAACGTTAACTGGGCAAAGTGGCGCGGACGGCGGACGGCGGACGGCGGACGGCGTACGGCGGACGGCGTACGGCGTACGGCGTACGGCGTACGGCGGACGGACGGATTTTTTTTTATTCGATTTTCTGAATCTACGTATCTTGAAACGTAAACCAACAAATTTTGAGGGGGGGTTAAAAAATTTTTTTCTTTGGGCGATTCCAATGGTTCATTATCGAAGATAATAAACCAAAATCCGTCCGTCCGCCGTACGCCGTCCGCCGTCCGTGCCACTTTGCCCAGTTAGCGTTGAGTTAAAATTACGAAATTTGGTTTCTGGGTTTGGACCAGCCCCACAATGATCCTCGAAACTTTTCATAACCCTAGGTCAAGGGGAAGGGGTTCAAAACGAATTTTGAAATTTTGAAAATTCCATATCTCGAAAAATTCCCATCAAACGGTAAGTATGTTTTTTATTTCATATTTAGATAGAGTTTATTCCTAAGAATTTTTTAAGACCATCCGCAGCTTTGTACGACCAGCCGTTCGTTCACAATGACGGCTCAAAGATTGTGCCTCACAACACGATCGTGAATCAAACTGTTGAAATACAGGTCCATTTTCATACTAACAAGCTCTTTGGAACATCATATGGCTTAAGTGATGTCGAGTTTGTTGTTCTGAGGTGCGTTTCGTGCTACGGAAATGAAGGTAATTTCGAATGTTTGTTGGTAGGTACTTCTTTTATAGAAAAATTATTACCGACGTAGTATTAAAAACCCCAGAATTATATCGTATTAATTAATCATAATTAATAATAATTATTATTGATAATACATACAAATTATTAATACCTAACAATAAATTATAATAATTTTCACTAGGTACTTGATAAAATTGTTAATAATTAGTGATAGTTGATAATAATAATTAATCTAACATTTAGGATCTAGACATTTAGACCTAGTGGTCTAGTCAGAAGGGTGATCTGTACAAAGAAGATAATGAACCGTTGTGTCAAGAATTTGCAGAGTTTTAGTAAATGTAAATGAAAATGGGAGGTCCTCTTTGGATAAAATTAATGTATAAAATTAAATTCTAGCGCGAAGATGGCGGAGACCTTTCTGGGGTTTTCTGGATACCATTTTGTTCGGTGAATTTGACTACCTGAAGCTTTTAGGTTGAAAATGTGGCCGGAACAATGTCTTGCAGTTATTCTGCTCGAAACGTTCCGAAATATGCACGTGGGTGAGAAAAATCGTGCAGGATTACATATGCGGAGAATCGCCGCGCGCGAGCGCAAACGCGACTCCATTTAGCGCTAGCGGATTAAGGTTAATTTTATGAAGTGATTTCACTATCTGTACCTATTTCACTTCTTCTTTATTTTAAAAAAGATACCTACCTACGTAATTTGCGTAGATACCTACCAAGCAATATTTATAAATATCAATACAACTATCGATATTGCTAATATCACTACAGTGCTTCTGTGGCTGATCCTTTGAAGTGGTGTCACAATAACCTCATTCCTAGGTTTGATAGCATTTACGCTTTTTTTTAATAGCACTATACACTACTTACATGGACTAGGTTCATGGGCTTCATTGTTTGCATGAACAGTGCCGAGAATTTATTTCAATGTTTGGTACCCTTGTGAGTACCCTTCTACAAAATTTAATGTTCTCAAGATAACATTGAAATATTATTTGGATATCTTAAATCAAGACTAGTACAATTTATGTCTGCCTTTAAGAAATTTTAGTCCACTAAGCAATTCACTGACAAAAAGGTTGAAACGATGTGCCTTTAGAAGAAGGCACGGGCTCAACAAATCGTCATTTAACCCTGAACACCATTATGAGACTCAACTTCAATCAAAACTAGATCTAGCATTGATCACACTTACTTTTTCACTTTTAGTGAAAATAACTTTAATGTTTTCACAAAGGTAAACTATACCTATAGCTGGGTTTGTGGTTAAAACAAAATGGCTAACGTGTTGGAGTGTTCTAACAGATTTCAGTACGGAAGCGTCTCTCAATCAATGTATAAATATGAAAGGGGGGGGGGGGGGGTTGATTTTTTTCCCCCTTCTTCAGATGCGATTTCTGTCTGTATGAAAATAGGAGCCCAAATAAGGCATATAAAAACATTGATGTTTCCAACAAACAGAGTTTTAACCCTTTGTATGACACGTAGGGTGGGGGGGGGGGGGATCCAAACTTTCCCAAGTCCACCAGAAAATTTCCCAACTTTCACAAAATGAAATCCAAGAGATTGGGTCCTATATAATATAATAAATTATAAGATATTATAAGAAAATGATATTATAAAACAAATGAAATATTATATTAACTAATATAAGATGATATTATATAATATATTATAATATAATAAATTTTATTCATTTTCTTACTTTATAGGATTTTATTCATCCTATAGGATAGATTATGCCCTTATAAGATTGGCTGAATGCTCATGCCCGATAGGAAAATTCATTTCTTACTATTATCAAATAATAATAATTTTGTTTCTATCTTCACGGCCCGAAATTTCCCAACTTTTCCAAGACTAAAAAGTTGGATATTTTGAAAATTTTTCACTTCAAAATTTTGATTAATCCAAGTTGGGATAATACAAGGAGGACTGTTCCCTACTTGGGAGAAATCTCCTTCGAACTTTTCAAAAAACCCAAGATTTCAGAGTATGGGAACTCCAAGTTATGCATGTTGGGAAATCCCAACCTTTTCCTGGTTCTTTCCCTTTTCTTATTCCCTATCTCATTTTTATATGTCATTTATTTTTTTCTATCTTCACCGCCCAAAATTTCCCTACTTTTCCAAGTCGAAAAAGCCTCACTTGCAATAAATAGAATACTTTTAAAAACTATCTTCGTTCTTAAATCCTTAATCTCATCCCGCTGAAAAAAGTTTTACATTCAGAGAAAATGAGAAAAGTAAAGATTGTGCAACAGCTCAAGGGCAAAGGAATCGTCGAAAGTGGCGCACAAGGGGCGTGGCTCATCCCCTCTTCGGCCTCGGTTTTGATGCATAGCTGGGATCGTAAAGGGTTCCTCTAATAACTATCTTCCTTGCTTGTAACCTAACTTCCTGGCTTGTAACCTCCCTCTTCCGATAGCAGCTACTTTCTAAATCGCCAAAAACCGCTACATTCAAAACATTAGGCAACATGGCAGTTTCTCTATTTACAAATTCACGGCATCGGTTCTCTAGTCGAATGGTTCCACAGTCGCGAGTTGATTACTGAGTCAGTAATACTGACTACTTAATACCGTTGAGTGCATTAGGTCTGGTGACGTCGGGTCGAACGAAAGGTGCTCGCTGGTAATGAAAAATGACCGAGGAATTCTTTGGAGTGTACCTGTTGTACTCATTAAACGAGACATTTCGTGGTAGGATATACATAGGGTTCACAGTGAATCCGTCTCGTAGAATATCTCAGCATAACAAAGGCGTCAAGTATGGTGGCGCGAAGAGAACCAACAACAAAGGCCCTTGGTGAGTTAGCACAGTAATAATTAGGTACTTATCGGCGGATGAATACAGTGATCATAATATTATTACTCTCAAGACTTGAGAGTATGAAGTCTTGAATATGGTCACTGTATTGATCCGCCGATAAGTCTGAAAGACCCTCCAGTAGAAGAGTTGGATAACTTGGAACCCTGGAAGACGTTTTCCTGCCAATTTACTCAGTTTTCGCTATCCTAGTAAATTTGAGGTGGTTGTCAATGAGATGTTACACTAGGTTTTCACAAACCAGCAAACAGAAAATGAAAAAGCTTACCTATCAGTAAGTAGATTAGGAAAGTAACAAAATGATGATAGATGATAGAAATAGAAATATCAATAGAAAAAATCTGCAAATTCTTGACACAACGGTTTATTATCTCCTTTATGCAGATCACCCTTCTGTCTAGATCACTACATGATATTAATTATTATTACGCATTATCATTAATTCATAAAATTATTCTTGGGAGTAGCAGGGGAATACACAATGATGACACTGTAGCACTCGCAAGTGGTTATGGGCCCAAAAACGATTATCATTGAGTTTAGCATCGATCATCATGGAGCGTGTCTTTTCCATGATTGTGCGTCCGACTCTTTCAGCGAGGCCATTTTGGCTGGGTGTATAAGGTACCGTTCGCTGATGTTTGATGTCCGATTTTTCACAAATTGCTTGAAGTTTCTGATTGCAAAATTCTAGACCGTTGTCCGTTCTCCAGACTTTTATTTTTCGCTCCGTTTCTCTCTCAACAAGCGCTCGAAAAACATCAAAGTAGTGTGAAACTTCGTCTTTTGTCTTCAGGAAATAAACAAAGGTTTTTCTTGAAAAATCATCAATAAATGTGAGAAGGTATTTCCTGTTGCTGAACGACGCATCCATGGGACCAACCAGATCTGAATGGATTAAATCCAGTGGATTTTTGGCAAGGGTTTTATTTTTGTCCACAGGAAAAGGTTTCCTGGCTTGCTTGCCTTTTACGCAGCTGACACATAATTTGGGTTTACTTTTCTCAGAGAAGTTTATCCCCGTGGCCAATCCATTTTTTAGGAGTGCCATACTATAATTGTTTAGATGGCCTAGGCGTTTATGCCACAGTGTGTGACTATCAGGAGGCGACTTAGCAACATTAGCACACATAAAGCTGTTGGCGTTCAGCTTGTACAACCCGTTTACTTCATTTCCAGTGGCTACAAGCTCTCCCTCAACCTCGAAATCATCTTGATCAAAAATTTTACATCCCTCAAAATCGAATACGACTCTGTAACCTTTGTTGACTAGGTTACTGACTGAGAGTAAATTTGCTCGGAGGTTAGGGACATATCTTATGTCTGAAATTACACGCTGATCATTTTTCAAAACAACGCGTGATGAACCAAGGGCTTCCACATTGAGCTTTTCGCCATTAGCCACAAGAATTTGGCCAGTTGACTTGGGCTTAGTAAGATGTGAGAGCATATCTTTTTGCCCAGACATATGAAAACAACTGCCTGAATCGATCCACCAACTATGGTCATGGTCTTCATTAGACGACGCATCTACAGTGCCATAGGCGGCAAAAAGAACATTGTTATTTTTTGGCTTACTCTTTGATTTGTTGCGCGATGAGGAGTCGTATTTCTTCTTTTCTTCAGAGAGATGACAATTTCTGTCACCAGAGGAAGGACAATTTCGGTCGCCAGAAGAACGACGGTTACGGTCGCCAGAAGAATGACGGCACTTGCTCGTCCAATGTGTTGACTTTTTACACCTGGAACAATACGGCTTCTTTCGGTTGACGTGACGATTCGTATAAAGGGCCTGATTTGAATCGTTAGAGTGTTCACTATTTCCATTGGAATTTTTCCAATTTTTGTCTTGCAGGAGCGAGGATTTTACGAGATCAATAGAAATCTTCTGACCAGAATTTTCTAGGGCCATAATCATCGGCATGTACGAATCAGGAAGACCTTGGAGGACAACAGCGGCTAGGAACTTATCTGCGATTGGCTCATTGATGGCATTGAGCTTAGTCGAAATACTGAGAGCTTCGTTTACGTATTCTTCGGTCGATTTAAACCGATTATCAAGCCTCAAATTACAAAGTTGTCGAAGCAGGGACAAGGATGTGTACAGACCTTTACTGTCAAAAGCTTCTTTCAGATTCTTCCAAGCCTCACTAGCAGAAGCTGCTGATTCGACGTGAGCGTAGACACTTTTGTCGAGCGAAAGATTGATTTTAGACAACGCTTTTTCCTCCTTTCGGGCCATCTGATCGGCTGGGGTCTTGTCGTCTGCAGGGTAGCCGGCAATGCACGTCCAGAGTGCCTCATGCTTGAGTATGTTGGTCATCTGGAAACACCAGGTTCGATAGTTCTCGCTACCTCGAAGTTTCTCAACCGACGGGAGACACGATCCGTTGCTATCCATTATTTTTAGCAGGATTAGCACGACTTTAACGGAAAGACCAACAACGTGGGGAGTGAGGTCAACTTAACAGTGACATCAAAGGATCGTGCGACTGGGGCCAGAACCTCTCGGGAGTAGCAGGGGAATACACAATGATGACACTGTAGCACTCGCGAGAATATTAACCATTTAACCTTCAGGCGGGCGCGGTACTAATCCTCACACGGTCGGGCGCGCCTCATCTGTGAGATTAAAAGGTTGATTTTTTTTTTCAAAACGTGGGAAAACTTACAAAACCATTTATTTAACAAGATACCGACTACTATATTTCACAACCAAAAATCAAAATGATACTGACTATATTTCACAACCATTTCTAATAGAAAAAGATACCTACTATATTTCACAACCATTGCACAACCATTTATTCGAACAAGATACCTAGTACTATATTTCTCAAGAACAATATTTTTTTACATTTTCCATTTTCTACATAGGTACCTACATAATAATGACAAGAGGAGTGTGAAAAATAAAAATGTCTTATAGGTTATCAACATAAATGAAAGTAGCAGATGTAAATAATCAGAACGAAAAATACCTATCAACAAGAATGGAAACGTAGGTAGATTCCTATCTCTTTTTTTACATTCATACACAAAATTAGGGATTGAGAATGTTATTCTTCGTGATCAGGTTCATTTTGAGCATTGGTGAACGCGCTATAACATTTGTCACATACCATGCGTGCATGTTCCAAACAAAATACCTCTGAACATTTCAGACAGCTGTATTTTGAATAGCGAACTCTCTTCAAGTCTCTACATTGTGAACACCTCTTCCTCAGTCCTTCATGGCATGTAGGCACCTCCTGATGTTGTGGGGATGTGGGTTGAAACTGAAGGAGTCTGCGTTGGAGTTCAGTATGTATCCCAGATGTTTGAGTACTTCTTCTTTGAATTTGTTCTGAACACAATTCTTTGCAGAGGGCTGTTAAAAATTGTCGCTTTTTGCTGGTATTTTGATCTAAACTTGCTGTGTTGGAAAAATGTATGACTTCTGAATTGATACCAGCGACATTCAAAAGATTACCATGGGCCACCTTCATATATTTCTAGCGACATTGTAGGTGGCACACAATTTATCCACAACATCGACTCCTGATTTTGTTCCATTGTCGTCCAGAATCATTTGGGGTTTTCCAGTATCAGGATCAATTTCGTCGTCTGAATAGCAGCCACATCATCAGCATTTTGAATGTCAAAGACACGTGGAGTGAACTGTTGGGATGCTGAAGCCATATTTATCTGAAAACAGTAGGTACCTACCAAATTTTTTTATTACTCTGAAGTTGTTTTTCAAAATTATTTATCAATTCATAGCATGGACGGGCGCACTTCATCTTACAGATTATGGTGACAAATAACTATCAGGACGTTCAGTAAGAACTAGGTAGATAAGTATATGAACTGTAGTATGTGTACAAAAATGATTTATGAACAAAAAATTTGTAAATTCGTATATAAAAAAAACTTACATGATCGGGCGCAGCTCATCTACGAGATTAAGGCGTCCTCCACGGAGACCTGAAGGCTACTGAAAATATGACAAAGGTGCCAATGTGTGGAAGGCGAGGAGAGAGGAAGCTACTAACCCCACCGACTTCGTACTCCAAACGTACTCTTCTGCGCACAATGAAAACTAGGTACTTCATCTCATAGATTAGCCGCGCCCGCCCGAAGGTTAATTAAACTGAATTGACTACAGAAACATCGGATAAAACTGTTGAGAATTTATTTTATATGTTGGTCAACCTGTGCACTGTTATACCACTTGTCCGCACTGCTACAACAATAAACTACTTCGATGACTCTCTACACGTGTGTTTCTGTTCCTCATTTCATTCCCATTTAAATTAGTTCAACATTCCCTTTACCATTTCAACTATTTTATTCAATAAAAACCGGATACAAAATAGTTGAAACATGAGAGCGGAGCACATCACGAACAGGTAATCAATAAGTAAGGTTAATGGTGGCGACTACTATGCCACCTATATCAACTGGATAAGGATTCAAGGCATTTGGGCCATTACATCAAAAACAACAATTATTATCAAGTAGTGTAAATTATTAATATTTATTGTTGGTTATTAATAATATTTATGCTTCATTATTAATAATAATTATTAAATATTATTTATTAACTCGATATTTGAAAACCATGTGATGTTTTAATCAGCTGGGCCAGTTTGAAAATGGACCCGACGTTTTGAACCCCTTCCCCTTGACATAGGGTTATGAAAATTTTCGAGGATCATTGTGGGGTTGGTCCGAACCCGTAACAAAAATTTCGTAATTTTAGCTCAACGCTTACTGGGCAAAGTGCCGCGTACGGCGGACGGACGGATTTTTTTTAATTCGATTTTCTGAATCTACGTATCTTGAAACGTAAACCAACAATTATTGAGGGGGGGTTAAAATTTTTTTTTCTTTGGGCGATTCCAATGGTTCATTATCGAAGATAATAAACCAAAAGCATCTGAAATGAGAAGACTTACCTTGAGGGTAACTCGAGGAAAAATGCCAGAACAAAATATATGAAATTAATGAGGAAATATCGCAGTGAATGGTTTTCTTCCTAAAAGAGATGACAATCACCCCTCTTCTTGCTAGACTCTTAATAGGCACATGTAACTCGAAATGATAAATTATAATCTCAAAAATCAGCACAGACCCTCTTACAATAACATTTTCTCTGCAACATTTCATATTGTTCACAGGGAAATGGTCATGATAGTATGCGGTTTTCCGAATGATATCACAGCCCTAAGAGTGAGTACCATAGAAACCTCCAACAGTTACATCTACCTCAATGGTTTCTATCCTGTTGCAAATCCTCTCAAGTGGATTTCATCAATGATTGAGGGTTCTGCATCAACAAGTGGTTAACTCCTTTTTCCAATCAACGCGTACACTCCTGGAAATAGCTTCATGTTGCTATACAGACAACTCCATCTAGCGGATTTCTTGATAACTAATGGAAGGAAACAAGTTGGCGCACCAAACTAAAGAACGATTTTGTTTGTTGAAGAAACATCACTTAGGTAAGTAGCAGCTCATTTTGCTCAAAAATTCGAAAATTGGAGTTAACTCGTTTTTGCTGCAAACCCCTCAATTTCGTGAAATCTGTACTGATTTTTATTGTGAAGATAAACAAAACTATATTAGGCCCTAAGATATGTTTTTTGTTTGAAAGAATATTCGTTATGAGTGGATGTTTCATGGAAGTTCTTGTCTTATTGATTTCCCGATAGCAGTTCGAATGGGCTTGGCAAAATCCTCTCCAGTCAAGAAGGCTCAGTACAGTTCCAAGACGAAAGACGAGAGAGTCGTTACTCAACTACCACATAAGACTGTTGGATAAAATGTTGAGCTCACCGCCATGGATTCGTCTTCCTCTCCGTGTACATTGCTTAAATACTGAAATCGTTGATAGCTTGGAGGTTGGTATAACATTAATTCTTTGAGAATAGAAAGTAAGGACTCAAGTGGTTCAGTCATAAATATCTTCCTAGTTTCCATTTGCAAGTTACATCCCATTCTCGGCACAAAAAACGTTAATCAGATACCCATGCTTAGAGTCCCCTGGCAGTTATTTGCCTGATATGAATAATAGCTCATCAGATGTTTTCCAACTGGTTGTGAACTATTTCCATCGATATCGGAGCTTAAGCGGGGACTCAAAATCCTGATACCTAACCGAAATACTTTTCAATTAAACTAACCGTGTACATATAGGTACTCTAAACACGACTGTGAAGTCAGAATTGCGATATCTCATTCCGTTATCAGATTACAGCAGACTTAACAAGAAGATCATATCAAGTAACAACCACGTTTCTTCATCTTCAATGTGCTCAAGTTTGAGAACGGGTTAGGATATTGCAATTCTGATTTCACCTTCGTATTGAGCGTAATAAAAACCTCTAAAATGTGGTGTCACTTGTCAGACTGTTTCATTTTGGGAATTTATGAGGAATTTCCCCCCCCCCCTAAAACTCCTCAACCCCCCCACCCCCGGAGTGGCCCGATTTTGCCCATCTACGAACTTTTGATTGCCATGACAGATTCGTTGTGCATATTTGAACTTTTAATATAAATTCTATCGAGAGTTATCGTCTGGAATGACACATACATAAACATATAAATATATCTGCCACCCACGCTTGGTGGGAAACGTACAGACGAGAATATGTGAGTTTTATCTGTTCTATTTGTTTCCCCAATCTAAAATAACATTTAAATATATATATATAAAAAATAACTCGCGAACACACAGTTAACTTTTTAAAAAACAATTTATTCTCAATGAACAAAACGTTGCGACGCGACAGAGCTCGGGAACAGAAAAGAGGGCGAGTACTGGGCACAGAGTCTTTTTATACGGGAGTTGATGAGTGGGAGTTAGCTGATTCATCTTTTAGGAAAATGACAACAATGGGAGTCTGTGATGTGGATTCTGCTGAATCCGCAGCGACTTCAAGTGGCGGCGTTATCGCATCCGGTGTGGATGAATGAGGTCCTTTGTCTTGTCGACGATTGGCTGTGGTAACTCCTCTCGCCGTAGATTGAAGCACGGGGATGAGTCACTGTGCTGAGTTGCAGCGCGGGGATGAGTCACTGTGCGAACTGTAACGGATAACTGGCAGGTTGTGTTATTAATGGGGTTTTCCGTTTTTGTTTATAGTACGCACAACCGAGTACAATTAATAAAAATATGGTTAATATGACATACGTTGGACTTACTAGGAAATGTACATAGTCATAGTCGAAAGCGACGTCATTGGTATTTAGAGAGGGCCATCGTTCATCGAATTGGGGAATATTGGAGAACTCCTTTAAATTTAATTCCATAGGATTAATGTTCAGGTTTGAAATTTCATTGAGAGGGATTAGAGGTATCCTCAGTTTGGTTTTGATTGAATTTGTCGATTTTATGGGGATGTTATTTAGGAGGATTTCATCCGTTGATGGTTGAATTATCCAAGTGCCATTGATGCGGGTTAGAATGTTCCCTTCTGGGGTTTTGTCTTCTAATATGGCCTCATGTGGGGCCGTTATGATGATATGACCTGATTCGGGTATTAATGAGTGAAAGGGGACTTTAATTTGAATTTTCGTAAATTGACATCCTGATAGGGTATTATTCTTTATTATATTTTGAGAACAGGTGGACGTCTCTTCACATAATTGTTCATTGTCGCAATAATAATAGTTATTGTTAGTTTTATAACATAATTTGTTAGTGGCGTATTTAATAGTGTAACTGTTATCCACTAGGATAAATTTGTTCTTAGGTATAATGGTTACATAGTCTGTACCTTTTATAATGGGTACAGGTTGGAGTAGATATAGTTGTAGTCCAGTATCAACAAAGACTGGTATTCTTATTATATACAATATTTGGTCATTGGTTAGTGAACAAATAGTTTTGGAGTTTAGCTCGTATTCTATTGTGTTGTTGAACATTTTTAGATTGTTTCTACGATTTTCCTTTGCAATTTCTGTTAATTCTGCTTCGAAAGCTTGAAGTGGGACTATACTAGGGTGTGTTATCCCAATTTTGCAGAAGGCTAAGGAAGTTTCAAGTTCACGTTGTTGGTATTTGTATTTTTACAAAAAGGTAGATTCAGAAAATCGAAAAAAAAATCCGTCTGCCCGCTGTACGCCGTCCGCGCCACTTTGCCCAGTTAGCGTTGAGTTAAAATTACGAAATTTGGTTTCTGGGTTTGGACCAGCCCCACAATGGTCCTCGAAACTTTTCATAACCCTAAGTCAAGGGGAAGGGGTTCAAAACGAAATTTAAAATTTCGACAATGTCAGCTCAAAATATTTAACTGAACCGTGTAATTTTTAGTTCACTTTTGAATCACCTGAAAAATCACGAATCTTTTAAGACCACTTGGATTTTTGTGCGACCAGCCGTTCGTTCAGAGTGAGCGCGCAAAGGTTTAGGAAAAACACTAAACTTCGCGTCGAAAACGGCCGTTAGGTGGGTCAACCCACAGACGCCCAGAATAAAACTACCTTTTTTCATCTTCCCCGTAAACTACAGTCTAGAAATTTTAACCGGGAGTCGGGGATAGACCACATTGCAATATTCACAAGGGTTCCCATCTGTAAAATTGTTTAAATAATACCTTTTTGTAAAAATACCAATTAAATTTTGATGATGAGCTATTGACTTGAAATTTTAAAAATAGGTCAGAACTGGATCACAATGCAATATTCACTCGGTTTCTTCTCTGTAAAATTGTTTAAATAATACCTATTTGTTTAAACAAATTAAATTTTGATGATGAGCTAGATACTTGACATTTTAAATATAGGTCAGAAATGGATGACATTTCAATATTCACTCGGTTTGTATGACATGGTATGAGTATGGTATGGTATATTATTGTATGTATGATTTGGTATAGTACAGTATGGTATGATAGGAAAGAAATTCGTATGGTATGGTATGAGTACGGTGAGAATATGGTATGGTGCCGATTTGCAACACAGTCTTAATAATTTACACTACCTACTTAATAATAATTATAATGCATAATAATAATTAATCTATCATTCAGTAATCGAGACAGAAGGGTGATCTGCACAAGGAAGATAATAAACCGTTGTGTCAAGACTTTGCTGAGTTTTTTTTTTTAAATTCGCTTCTAACTGCAACTTCATTTATTATATTATTTGATACCAGTATGTTGCCCAATTTTCCACGTTCATTGTTTTCTTTCCAAATTCTCTGGTTTCTAATATGGCAACCAAATCTAATCACATTTCTTTTGTATTTTAGCGAATTTTCTAGGGAAAAGGAAGCTATTGTTCTCAGTCCAAAATGTTTAAAACTAGAATTCCCGACAAGTTTTGATACCAAAATCCGTTACTGGCTATCCAGAATTCACTGCCGAAAGACACGAAAATACATATGATATACAGGGTGTAATTACCCGTACCACCGACCAGGGATCGATTCTACAACTAATTTCTGATGAAAAGTTTCCTAAAAAAATTTTTTTTTATACTGATTGAAATTCGACTTTTTTCTCTCTTTAAAATTTTTTTTCGTGTTTTCGACCTTAAGTCACTAAGATGGCCATAAGTCCCGCCTTTTCAGTCAAAATTCAAATGTGATAGTACCGTTGGAAAGTGCGTTACATTTCCTATCTCCCTAGTGCTAAATAAAGAATAATAAATAATTTTTAAGAAGATTCAGACATTGAAAAATGAAATGAAAAAATTTTAGGGTTAAAACGGCCGTTAGGTCGGTCAACCCCCCAGACGCCCAACATTAAAACTACTTTGTTTTCATCTTCCCGGTAAACTACAGACTGGAAATTTTAACCGTGAGTCGGGGATTGACCACATTGCAATATTCATTTGGTTTCTCATCTGTAAAATTGTTTAAATAATACCTTTTTGTAATAATAAGCTATTGACTTGAAATTTTAAAAATGGGTCGGAACTGGATGACAATGCAATATTCACTCGGTTTGTATGACATGGTATATTATTGTATGTATGATTTCGTATAGTACAGTATGGTATGATATGAAAGAAATTCGTATGGTATTTTAAATTTAATTTGGATGATGAGCTAGAGTTCCATCTAACAGTTCGTTAATTGGGTTAGGGTGATCAGCTCAGAGAAGATAATAAACCATTGTGTCAAGAATTTGCAGAGTTTTTCCAAGTTCTTTCGTCAACTATCAATTTTGCTCTGTTCTCTGTTCCCAGGAATCACTGCCCAGTAAGCCATCCCACATTGATGTCCTTCAGGGTCCCCCAAGCATCAGTACTGTGGCCATAGACAATGGTGATCTCAAGGATTGTGTCCTCTGTTGTTGCAAATTAGATTATGTCAATCTTCTCAACTGTTACCACGATGAATGCACATTTAGGGGACATGTGACTTGTTTGGCTCGTTATATTTTACGTGAAAGTGCTCAAATACTTCCGATATCCGGACCATGTCCTTTTTGCCACTCGGTGCTTCTATGGGGACGGCTAATAAAGGCTCGTCACATGAATTAGCCTATTACATGTCACTTCAGAGTTAGAACAATCATTGGGTTATTTTTAATGCGTCTTTTGGTTTATTATCTTCAATAATGTACCATTGGAATCGACCAAAGAAACATTTTTTAACCCCCCCCCCCCCCCTCAAACTTTGTTGGTTCACGTTTCAAGACACGTAGATTCAGAAAATCGAATAAAATAATAAAAAATCCGTCCGCGGCACTTAACCCAGTTAGGGTTGTGCTAAAATTACGAAAGTTGGTTTACGGGTTCGGACCAACCCCACAATGATCCTCGAACCTTTTTCATAACCCTAGGTCGAGGGGTCAAAACGAATTTATAAAATTTCTTATCTCGAAAAAAATGCACATAGAACGGTATAGTTTTTAATTCATATTTATAAGTAGCTCGCGAACATTCAAGGTAGAAACATCGAGCTCCGTGAAACGAAAATATTTGTCTCGGGCCGCGAGGTCTTCTAGCGGCACGATGAACTCGGACAGCGGTAGAGTGCTGACGATAGCGGAGATAATTTCGCAAGTGAAGGCTTCTCTTGCGCAACATCAGACGAATACCAGAGCGATTCAAGATGAGGCCATCCGAAATTCATTCAGTGAGTTATACTCCATAATTGATACCCTCAGTGGTTATTTATCTGACTGTAATGCACATATAATAGCAGAAAAGAAAAAAGTGTCAAACCTTCAAGACAAGTTAGAAAAATTAGAACATGAAATGTCTTTTCATACAGACTCAAGTGATCTTGCCAATGAAGTTGGGGACGATGAGGTTCGCTCGTACGATGTCTCTGGCATAGACTTTAAACCAGTGAAGGTAGTCCGAAAGAAAAGTGAAAATACTACATCTCAAAAGCAGGTACAAAAACCCCAACCAAAAAAAGAACCAAAACCTCCTCCTTTCATGCTCGAAGCACTTAAAGATGCTGAGGGCTTCAAAAATATTAAAGCACGGCTAACACAGTTAGTACCAAATGTCACCCTTACTCTTCTTGGTGACGGTAAAGTTAAAATTAACACGGAAACCTCAGATGAATTCCGAGCCATTAGATCGGAGCTCATCAATAAAAAACTCTGCAAATTCTTGACACAACGGTTTATTATCTTCCTTGTGCAGATCACCCTTCTGTCTATACCAGACTTTATTGCAAATCGGCACCATACCATATTCTCACTGTACTCATACCATACCATACGAATTTCTTTCCTATCATACCATACTGTATTATACCAAATCATACATACAATAATATACCATACCATACTCATACCATGTCATACAAACCGAGGGAATATTGAAATATCATCCATTTCTGACCTATATTTAAAATTTCAAGTATCTAGCTCATCATCAAAATTTAATTTGTTTAAACAAATAGGTATTATTTAAACAATTTTACAGACAAGAAACCGAGTGAATATTGTATTGTGATCCAGTTCTGACCTATTTTTTAAAATTTCAAGTCAATAGCTCATCGTCAAAATTTAATTTGTATTATTACAAAAAGGTATTATTTTAACTATTTTACAGATGAGAAACCGAGTGAATATTGCAATGTGGTCTATCCCCGACTCACGGTTAAAATTTCTAGACTGTAGTTTACCGGGAAGATGAAAAAAGGTAGTTTTATTCTGGGCGTCTGGGGGTTGGGTCACATAACGGCCGTTTTCGACGCGAAAGTTTAGTGTTTTTCCTAAACCTTTGCGCGGTCACTGTGAACGAACGGCTGGTCGCACAAAAATCCAATTGGTCTTAAAAGATTCGTAATTTTTCAGGTCATTCAAAAGTGAACTAAAAATTACACCGTTTCATGAGAATTTTTAGAGATATGACATTGTCGAAATTTCAAAGTTCGTTTTGAACCCCTTCCCCTTGACCTAGGGTTATGAAAAGTTTCGAGGATCATCGTGGGGCTGGTCCAAACCCAGAAACCAAATTTCGTAATTTTAGCTCAACGCTAACTGGGCAAAGTGGCACGGACGGCGTACGGCGGACGGACGGATTTTTTTTTATTCGATTTTCTGAATCTACGTGTCTTGAAACGTAAACCAACAAATTTTGAGGGGGGGTTAAAATTTTTTTTTCTTTGGGCGATTCCAATGGTTCATTATCGAAGATAATAAACCAAAATGCCCGTTCACAACTTACCAAAATAAACAAGAACGACCATATACAGTGATATTGAAAGGAATTCCAAGAGGGCTTGCTCCACAAGAGCTCAAAGACGCATTTGCCCACGAATTCCCACACCTTCAAGTCTTGAATGTGACACAAAAATTGAAATGGGGAACAAAAGAACCTATTGATATGTACATAGTTGATTTTGCCCCCGGAACTAATCCTGACACTATCCATGGAATCACAAAATTTTATTCGTCGAAGGTAAAATTCGAAAACCTTAAACCGAATAAAATTGTGTCACAATGCAAGAGATGCCAATCATGGGCACACACCAAAAACTACTGCACGAAAATGGAGAGGTGTGTTAAATGTGCTGGCTTCCATGCTACAGAAAAGTGCACCAAACCTCGCGACACCCCAGCCAAATGTGCAAACTGCGGAGATTCGCATACAGCAAACTACCGCAAATGTCCAGTGGCTATTGAAGCTGCCGAGATTCACAAAAAACGATCTCAAGGTCTGAAGGCTGGCTCCCAAAATATCGAGAAAGAAATCAAAAAAATCAATACAACTAGGAAAGTTTTCATCCCGAAAACTCCTATACATGAGAAAAATCAACATTTCGGTCATCAGCCTTCATATGCCCAAGCGGTAAGTGGCAGTGTCATTCAGCCAACACCCTTGCAGCCTGATAACACTATACAATCGTTATTGCAAAACATACTTGCAAATCAAAGCCGAATGGAAAACACCCTATCTAACGTTAATCAAAGATTAATTGCCCTAGAAAAAGATCGCAGCCATTCACGAAAGAAAGCCCAATGATGCGCAACCTACGAATTATGTGTTGGAATGCCAATGGAATGCCACTTTACTAAGGAGTCGCGCATTAAGATAAAAGGATTCGAGTGCTATCATGCTCTCCATCCCAGCAATAATGCAAGAGGGGGCAGCGCGGTACTGATCAAAGATAATATAAAACATCATGAATGTGTCAAAATAGAGACAGAAAAGTTTCAAAGCTGTGCAATCACCATTAGTACGAAATCCTTTGAAGCTAATATTGCCAGTATTTACATTCCTCCAAGGCATATCATAAAAGAAAAAGAATTTGCTGAAGTGTTTGCCCTACTTGGAAATCGATTCATAATCGGCGGTGACTTTAACGCAAAACATTAATGTAAAAGCAAACCACATTATCTTGGAAATACTGGAAGCGGTGCAGCAAATGAACGTTCAGGATCAGCGAGTACAGTTTGTTTGGACGAGGGCACACGTTGGGGTTACTGGGAATGAGGTGGCGGACCGCAGGTCTAACGCAGCTCGGCAGGATGGTCACGTTTTGGATGTGAGACTACCATTCACTGATCTCTACGTAACAGCACATAGGAAGCTAAAAGTACAGTGGCAACAAGCTTACGAGGACGCACGCGTGGGTATTCAGTACCGCCTGATGAACCCTCGAGTATCTGTAAGGCCTTGGTTCTCCAGGTTTGAACTCAGCAGATCTGAGATCAGAATAATTTGCAGATTGCGTTCGACTCATGGGCTGTGCGGCGCATACCTACACCGTATTGGACTACGAGGCTCCCCGAGCTGTGACAATTGTGGAATGGAAGAAGAGACCACCGAGCACATATTTATGGAGTGTCCAGTTTACCTTCAACCTAGGCAAGACATGCTCGAATCCATCTCTGATCGCATGGTTAATCCACTACACTTTGCCCAAATTGTATATTCGGAAGTGTTATCAATTTATAAAGAAGTATGTACATTCGTCAACAAAATTAATGTAAAAATTTAAGTTGTATGTTTAACAAGTTGATTTTATTTTATTATTTTGAAAAGAGTCTTAAACGAAAGTGTATATAATTTCTCTTTGTAATATAATTAATATGTAATAAATGCTTCATGGCTATGGCGAAAGCTAATGCCAAGTGAAGGAAAAAAAAAAAAAAAAAAAAAAGATGTATTACTTGGTGCAATAAATATTATGAAAGGAGAAAAAAAAAATATTTATATAGTTTATTTTTTAGAATCTTTCAAGACCATCCGCCGCTTCGTACGATCAGCTGTTCGTTCTCAATGACGTCTCAAAGTTGGAGCAGGTCGAAAGCCGTCAACGTGATGGTGAATCGTGAGGGAAGCTCTATGAACTAATCCATTGGAATTATAGCCAGCTGCATATGTATATGAAACTGATTAACTATTCATGTAAGAAACACGATCGGAGACCGAGAATGAGTTTTTAAAAACTGTTTTATTCGTTAACACACACACGGAAATGTAGATAGCACGAACAGAGATGTTGACAAGCGTGAAGATGGGGTAAGACTGACTAGCGAGGTGCTGAAGGCGCCCGCTTATATACGTTATTGGGTTGCTGAATCAGCAGTACATTGTTATGTATGGGGACGGGACGAAGTGGGTACATAACTCCTCCCCCCTAAGACAAAATTTTGGGGACAAAAATTTTCAAAAAAAAAAAAGGTCTACAACAGCAGTCACAATAGGTCACAAAACAGGTTCAATAGTTATGTCCGTGTAGCGTAGATACAACGAGAGAAGAGAGAAAAAAATCTACAAAAATACAAAATACAAAAATACACAAAAAAAAATACAAATACAAAAGTACGATTACAAGTCTCAGTCTCAGTTCGACCTCCGAGTAGTCAACATCTCAGTGAGTGAACGGCTAAGAAGTGTAAATACAGACCCGACCTCGGGCGCGTTTGTGTAAATAAACCGCGGGTTTTCCTCATAACGCCGAGGTGGAAATATGGAAACTGATGACGAAGGTGAGTTCTCAGTTTATAAGGAGGCAATTATCATCAATGTATATACCTGGATCGCGCTCTGCTGTGGTTGGGAGGGTCGGGTTTTCGGTCCGACCCCTCGGTGCGTTCCCCCACTCAGAGTGGTATAGAACGTCAGTCACCCCATAGCCTTCACGTTAGAAGTTTATCTTTCGCGCTCTCTTCGCCTAAATTTCACGTTTTGTGTGTTTTTGTGTGTGATTCTTGAGTGTTTTCATGTTGCAGTTCATTGTAATACACCATGGGCACGTTTTGCGCCGCTCACGGTTGCAGCAATTCGTCCAAACAAAAGGATGAGAACAAAAAAATATCATTTCATCTGTTGCGGCTCAAACGCTTAGTTGCAGCGTTGCAGACGCAATAGAATTTTTGTGCCTCAAGAATCACCCTGATTTTAGAGGAAGTGAGGAAACTGTTGAGTTTATTCGCCTAATAGACAAATTATTTGATTTAATGAACAGTAGGGATCCTTTCGGGAGAGGGAGCAAAGGCCCTATTAAACTATCAAATGCAGAAGTCCATGATTCTATGTTTGAGGATGCGGTCAAATTTATATCTGTACTTAATGCTGAAGGTGTACCAATATTAGAACATCCAAGGAAAACTTTTGCATTAGGGTTTCTTTCCAATATTGTTGCCTTGAAAAGATTGCGACACACATTGTTAAATATAGACGGGTTCAATTATTTACTTATATACAAATTGTCGTAGGACCATTTAGAGCTCCTTTTTCATGTATACGTGCTAGAATGGGAATAATAATAACCCCATTGTACAGCAATTTACATGGACGATCCGGAAGTTGATGTTCCGCAGTAGCGTAAGAGCGTCAGCTCAAAGTAATTGCTTGTCTTTTGACCCATACCTACAACACAGCATATTCAACTTATCTAACTCAAATGTTCAAACAGATGTGGATTTAGAAGATGACTTCACTGATGTTAAAGCTCTGGCGTCTATGATACAAAGTATCGAAAGGAATTCATATTTTAAAGAAAATATTTTATATTATTTAAAGATACGTTAGTTGTTATGAATGTAGTAATTTATTAACTACTAACAATAACGGTCTTTCCAAATACACACTGTGAATTATCACCAAAATCCTGATGACGTGAGGGAAATCCGTTGACAAGAAAAAATACTCACAATTGAACACAATCTAACACTTTATTACGCTGGCAGAATTTATAGTATTACTAAAACTCAAATAACAAACTCAAAAACACAATCTCACAAATATTCTACAACCATATCATATTTTTATCATAAAAAATAGCCCGGGAAAATCCAATGTTTTATACCGAAACCGCGAAAGTCCTTCTGCCGAAATACAAAAAACGCACAAGAAGAAATTCCATGTTCTCATCCTTTAGGCTCCATGTATCCAACCGTCTGGCCACCAGGTGCGCTGGCTACGCATAACTGATATCCAACATCCTCCCACCTAATGTTCAACAGACTTGAACATTACGAGTCACAGATCCAGCCGCTCAGGAGCCCTGACAGCCCGACCAGCCCGAGTCATTTGAGGTCTGATTGAGGCAGCATCCTCTGCAGGAGAATTAAGAACATCTTCAGAGTCCTCCACAGTATCTAGGATCTCCAAATCCTCTTCTTCAATATCATCCGGAGGTTCCATAATCATCTCCACCTCCAGAGGGAACACCCGTTGTAATGGACGAGTCAACATTCCTTTGGACGTTTTCAAATGAAGCACTCTGATATTACCATCACGACCACGAACAACCTCCTGAATCAGACCAATAGGCCACTCTAATCTCTTTGAATCATCAGAACCAATGAGCACAACTTCTCCAACTCTAGGTTCTCTAGTCCCTCTTCGATGAGTCCATTTCAGACTTCCCAAATACTCTGTACGGAATCTTTCTTTCAGCTGTTGACGTAACTCCATTCTATAGCGCAAACGACGATCCAAACTATTACCCTCAACAGCATCACAATCAGGAGTTCCAGAACACTTGATGTCTTGCAAAAAAGCTGCAGGTGTGAGGGCTAAAGGATCCACACAGTTTTCTGATGATGGAGTGATGGGCCTTGAATTAACTAAACTCTCACATTCACAAAGAGTGGTGTACAACTCATCAAGATCAAGACTCGTTCTGCCCAATGTACGACGAAGAAGTCTCTTAACTGTCTGAACCATCCTCTCATAAAAACCACCCCACCAGGAAGCAGAAGGAGGGTTAAACCTCCACTCAATGCGCTCAATACCAGAATATGTTGTGATAGCTCCCCAATCAAGTGTGGCAAATGCGTTGTTTGTTCCATGAAAACAAGTGCCATTGTCACTATACAACACCTTAGGTCGGCCTCTTCTAGCTATGAACCTTCGTAGGGCCATAAGAAAAGAATCTGTGCTCAGTGATGTTACCAGCTCCAAATGCACGGCACGAAAGACTCCACAAGTGAAAAGAGCCACCCACACCTTCTGTCCACCCCGTAAAATCAATGGCCCAGCATAGTCCACACCAGCCACCTCAAACACTGCAGCATCAGAAACACGTGATGGTGGTAGTGGGGGAGATTCAATGTCAAAACTTTTTCCACCAAAGCGCTTGCAGACGACACATTTTCTGACAATGTTCCGGGTTAGTTGTCTGCCTCTCAAAATCCAAAAGCGCTCCCTCAACAAGCTCCATAAAGTTGTTGCTCCGACATGACTGTTTCTACAGTGAAAATCATACACCAACCGCTGTACAACTGGGTGATCACTTGGTAACAGTATAGGAGTAGTGAACCCTTCTAGATCATCACGTTCAGAAATCCGTGTCTGCAATCTAATTATCCCCAACTCATCCTTGAATGGCCGAAGTTCACTGATACTCTTATCAGTAAGGGATGGAAAAACTTCCTCTTGAACAAGGCGGCAAACCATATTTTCAGCTATCTTCAACTCCTCCACTGAGAGCATTCCCCTTTTGCGTCCATTACAATGCCGGCAATTGAAGGCAAAACGATTGATCCAACCCACCATTCTCACAATCTTCTCATACTTTGAGAAGAAATGGTAGACCCAGCTGTGATCTGTAGTTGCAGAAACAAGTACAGATGCCCTTTTCATTCTTTCACTGTAGACTGCTTCCTCCTCAAAGACACATGATGATAGTGGCCAACCATCTTCCTGAGTGCTTAACCAAGCGGGACCCTCCCACCAACGTGATTTGACCAGCTGATCAATGCTGCATCCTCTAGATGGCAAATCAGCCGGATTTAATAGACCAGGTATGTGTCGCCAAGTTACATGAGGTGTCAATTCCCTCACCTCCTTCACACGGTTGCGGACAAAAACTGACCACTCCTCCTGACGCTGTATCCAGGCAAGCACAGTACTGGAATCACACCAAGCATACGTTGAGAGATGAGCCCAACCAAGTGCATCCTGAATGGATTTCAGTAATCGGGCTCCAATAACAACGCCCATCAACTCCAACCTAGGCATAGTTAAACCCTTCAATGGGGCCACTCGAGATTTGGCCTGTACCAAAGATACAATAACTTGACCATTTTCCATTTCACTACGGAGAAACACACAGGCTGCATAGGCCTTACCACTTGCATCACAGAACAAATGCAATGTGGGATTCTTGAGAGTTCCCATGTTCCTTCTGACAGCAATGTTTTTCAACAACTTCACTTGCTTTTGCCATGACTCAAAAATTCTGCAATCTTCCTCCCCCAATGGGTCATCCCAACCAAGCTTCTTCTCCCACAGAGTCTGCAACTTCAATTTCAACTCTACAGTTGCAGGAACACAAAAACCTATAGGATCAAAAATCCTCTGTGTCATGGATAAAACGCTTCTTTTTGTGAAGGTTTCTGAAAGTGTGCCATTCTCCCACCAATCCAAGTTGAGGCTAAGAGTATCAGAATTTCGATTCCACTTCAGCCCTAGAAGGGGTGACAGTACACTGGGACTGTCATCATATGAGAACTCCCACCCTCTCAGATTGAATCCGCCCTGAGACAAGTACTTGGTAGCCAGACTCTTCAATTTCTCCGCCTCTGCACTATCAGTGACACTCAAGGCAAGGTTGTCAACATAGAACCCCCTTCTCAGCTGGCTCAGCATTTCACCATCCTCAGCCAATCCATTGTCTATGGACAAACTCAAATGATGGTCGAGGACTGCTGCCAACAAAAATGGACTGCAGGTTACACCAAAAACAACACGAGTGTGTCTGAAAGTAACCAGTTCCTGTTCATCATTCTTCCATAGAAACTTCAAAAATTGGCGATCATCAGGGTGGATTGAAATTTGCAAGAATGCCTTCTCTATATCAGCTGACACTCCGACAGCTTTCTCTCGAAAACGAAGCAGAATATCTGGCAATAGCTCAATCAAATTTGGTCCCTGTTCCAAGCAATCATTCAATGAAGGACTCCTTCCAATCCTAGCTGAAGCGTCAAAAACAGGGCGCACCTTGGTGGTGCTACTTGATTCTTTTACCACTGGACGATGAGGCAAGTAGTGGCCCTTCCAATCACCATCAGCCTTCTCAATAATATTCAGTTTCCACCATTCCTTAAAAACAGCATCATAGTCCTCAAAAAGAGTATCCGTTTTACCAATCCTTTTTAAAGTACTTTCTAGACGAGTCTCAGCAAGGTCCCTATTTGTAGCCAAATCCTCTACTATGTCATTCCAAGGAAGTCGTACTTGGTATCGTCCATCCACAAGGTCCACAGTTTCTTGAAAATGTTTCAAAGCAGCAGCTCTTCTCTCTTCTCTATTTTCTTTCTCACTAGGATCACTGATGCCAATAGCTTCTAATTTCCACCGATCTGACACATCACTCTCTGCAATGGTAGTCATTGTGAAAGTCGTAGCAAGATTGGAACTGCATCGCATGATGTTAGACTTCATAGGAGTCCCCATGATTGTCCAACCAAATAATGTCTCCATAGCCACAATCCCAGATGATAGAATCTCCCGCTTACCAGACCAGATCTTCCCTGCTACATCCGCACCGATAAGAATATCAATAGGGCCCGCCATGTCCGTTAAAGGTTAAATTTTCAAACGCCTCAGTTCCTTGGCCACCTGCTCACTGGGCTTAGCCACTGGGATGAACGCAGCAATAGTATTCTGATTCAATGCAGTAAAATTGCACAAGTAACCATTCAAATCACTACGCAACCTGGCCTTGACACATTTATGCTTTGTTGATCCTGTACTACCACCTCCAAAAAGTGAATGTATCAGAATCTCCTCGTCAATCACATCATACTTCATCTTATCAATAAGATGACTAGAGATATAGGATCGTTGGGAGCCGCTGTCCACCAATACTCGAACAGGACATGAAGCATGATCACTAAAAAGAGTCACAACAAATGTTTGCAGATAGACTTCATTTGATGATCCCACAGTCAAACTGTGGTTTATTGCTAATAGACCATTTTCAGTCTTCACAACCTCTGACCCTGTCCCACCACCTTCAGAACTCAGTCCATTAGCCTTATAACACAAAAACTTATGGTGATGCCCCCTACAGAGCTCACATCCCTTATTGCAGTTACGAGAAATGTGTCTCCTTCCCAAACAAACAAAACAGCAGCGTGCCTGTGCAATTGACTGGCGCCTTTCTTGAATGGACATGGACTGTACTTTGGAACAGTCATTAGTGTCATGACTATCCCTGCAAAACAAACATTTTGCCACCAAGGTCAAATTTGCTAAACCGGAAGCTGTGGGCAAACGCTGATGTGTAGACGTGGGCGCAACGTGGGGGTCCTGAGAACATGCCATTGCTACCCTTTCCTCAGCCTCCACCTCCGATTTCACAAACTTCAATAGGTTGTCCATGCGGCACTTCAACGAGGTAGCACTGGTATTGGTTCGCTGCCACACCCTCAAAGTTTCAGTTGGTAAACACGATTCCACAAGTGGCAGAAGAATGGAAGCATAAGTGTCTGACATGATACCCAGTGTCTCAAGGGCTCGGAGTTGTGCCGTCAGACGATCATACAAAACAGGCAACATCATATCTCCATGGGAGGTAACTAATTTCAACAGTTCTCTTATATAATATTCCACAAGTAGATCCTCCCTTCCACATCTCTCCTTCAAAGCAGCAATGGCCTTATCATAGTTTTCACCAGAGGGTGGGAAACTTTCGACCACTGACCTTGCCCGAGACTCTGGAACAGTTGACTGGATAAGATACTGAAATGTATCCTCCTTGGAGAGGTACGGATCCAAATCTATGCTTGAGAACTGTGCCCAAAACCCAATCCACTGCGACACCTCACCATTATATTTCACCAGTTCCAACTTAGGTAAGCGAAATCTATGCCTCCTCTCAGAGTCACCATCAGACACTACAGAACCCATGGTGCAAGGCCGGTTAAGGTTTTCAACCATACCCTTCAGTGTGAAGAACTGAACATGATATATGTCTGTTTCATCAAGTTCTGCCAGCAAGGTTTCATCCTTCTCCTTACTTCCATGCATCATAGACAGAATGTCCCGGTCCAAAGACGTAACTTCATAGTAACGATTTTCAACAACAGAAAATCTGGCATTAATTTCTGTCAAACCTGGCTTTTTAGTCATAAGTTCCTGGAGAGAGGCAACCTGCTTCTCCAATGACGATCGTAAAACGCCCCTTTTCTTCAGCAATGACGTCAAGTCGTCTGTTTCATTGCCCATTTTCACTTAGGTATAAAGCTTTATGTGAGTAATTACTTACAAACTCAAAGTTCCATCCAGAGAACGAATATTCCACTCGCATCCAATGTCCTGTCACGGTCGCCAAAATGTGAATTATCACCAAAATCCTGATGACGTGAGGGAAATCCGTTGACAAGAAAAAATACTCACAATTGAACACAATCTAACACTTTATTACGCTGGCAGAATTTATAGTATTACTAAAACTCAAATAACAAACTCAAAAACACAATCTCACAAATATTCTACAACCATATCATATTTTTATCATAAAAAATAGCCCGGGAAAATCCAATGTTTTATACCGAAACCGCGAAAGTCCTTCTGCCGAAATACAAAAAACGCACAAGAAGAAATTCCATGTTCTCATCCTTTAGGCTCCATGTATCCAACCGTCTGGCCACCAGGTGCGCTGGCTACGCATAACTGATATCCAACACACACATTTTACTGATTTTATATCAAAAGGTAAATTGAAGAGAGCGTCTCCAGATGTTTTTAGAATTGTTAAATTTTTATATGGATTGGTACAAGACCCCACTCATCACAACAGTACGACTGAATTATTAGCAATCAAAGCTTGTAATTTCTTTAAAAATACAGTATTCCAGGGCCACAATTCAAATGAAGAGAATAATCATACTCTAATGTTTATAAAGGTAATTAGTAAATTGGTTTTTAAAGTGGCCCGGTACAAAATAGCTAAAGATGCCACAGAAAAATTAATAACTGCTCCCAAACAAGGCCTACGCCAGAGACTTAATAAGCTTATTTTGTTCAACCATATTTGAAATACCTACCTAATTTACTATGTTACCTTATTGATTACTATAGTAATTGATTACTATGGTAATATAGTATATTACCTATGTTTTTTTAAATTTATTCGTTCCAAAATTTGGAACGAATAAATTTAAAAAAAACAAGGTACACAAGAAAAAAGAACTATTTAATAGTTCTTTTTTCTTGTGTACCTTGCATACATTTTCTTGTATACTTACCTGATAAATACACACGTACCTACAGGGACTTGATAAAATACACACCATAATGCGACTCCGATAATTGAATCCCTTTGTTTACCCTTCCCTTCGACTGAATAGGTAAATGATTATAATCTTTGAGACAAAAAATGCTCAACAAATAGGAGATGAAAACCTACCTCCAAATATGAGATGAAAACCATTACTGCGTTTGCAACGGTAAACAATTTCTAAGAAGTGGAATAATCCGGTCAATTACCCTCATCAACAATGTGGCTGGAAATTAAGAGTGTCTGGAGCGTCTTCCGAGGTGATTCCGTGAACAATATCATTAATAAGGTCAAAATAAAGCGAAAAAAAAACAGAACGGGAAAGGGATTGCCTTGTATGAGACGGCGCGCGACACCACTCAGAGTGGGGGAAGCGGCTCAACCCGACGGACCGTTTTCTCAGCTCTGAGGGAGCGATCCAGGTATATACATCGATGGCAATTATTAACGCCCGTGAGGGCCTATCAAAAAATTATTTAGTGCCTGCGGATGAGCAGCTAAAAGAAGAATTTAAAACATATAGGGTATGCGTATCTTATCTGAGCGATTTACTGGAGAGAGCTGTCAAAGAAATCTCCAACTTGAAAAATACTAGTCAAGGTATTTGTGCCTTAAACCCAGGTGTTATTAAAATAAAAGAAAATCCCTCTGGACCTAGTAATTGTGCATCTGGAAGCAAACAAAAAGATGAAGAATATTATACTGATGAAGAAATGTTAGAATATGAAACAGGAGATTGGAAGAAGCAAGAAAACAAAAAAAGGAAAAAGGGAAATAGTTCCTCAAAAATTGATCATGATCAGAGTATTGGAAAAAAACCCAGAGACAAGGTCAGAGCCAAAACCTCCCCCCATTTACATAGAAAAAGTAGAATCATTCCCAGATCTAGCGTCCGTGGTAAAAAGCAAGGTACAAAATGCTATCATCACTTCGGTGGGAAAAAATACTGCAAAGGTCAACACTGAGACCTCTGACGAATACCGTCAAATAAGCAAACTGCTCGAAGAAAAAAAATATGCTCACTACACCTTCCAAAATAAACAAGATAAGCCAATCAATATCATGATCAAGGGTATCCATAAATCTTGGGAGGAAGATGCTGTGTTGGATGAATTACGAAAACAAAGTTTCAACGTGGTCAAAGTGACAAGAAAGCTAGCTTGGAAAACTAAGGAACCACTTGATATGGTTATGGTGGATTTCCACCACAGCGAAAAAATTGATAGAATCTATGATATCAAAGTACTGATGAGTGGTCGCGTTAATGTTGAACCGATCAGGGCATCAAAGATAATCCCCCAGTGCAAAAAAAGTCAATTCTTTGGACATACAAAGAACTATTGTGGTCGGGAACCTAAGTGTGTCAAATGTGGTCGGGACCATGAAACTATAGCCTGCTGACGTCAGCCCAAGATGTGTAAACTGTAAATCACACGAGCACACAGCTAATTATAGAGGATGTCCTGTGGCTATTGAAGCACAAAAAGCCCGGGACATGAAAACCAAGAGGAATCACAACAGCCAATCCCAATCAAAGTTTCAAGCGAAAAAACCCACGATGAATAATCAGAAGAAAGTTGAGTGGAACCCACAATCAGACACCAATCTTAAATCCTATGCAAATGTCATGAAAAACCTACAAAAGATTCAGCAAGCACCAGCCCAAGAAGACCCGCTTCAAAAAATTCTTGAACAGCTGAACCGTATGGAACTGCAAATGATCAACATGAATAACAGAGTCGGGGCTCTGGAAAGCAGGTCTGGACGAGACCGTACCAACAAATCATGAACAGTCTCAAAATAATGTGCTGGAATGCCAATGGCCTCCTCTCCCGGAAGGATGAGCTACTGCTTGCCCTAAACACAAATTCCATTGATATCTGCGTTGTATCTGAAACACACTTTACTAAGGAATCCTTCTGCAACATGAAGGGGTATAGGTGCTACCACGCAATGCATCCCAGCAACCAAGCAAGAGGTGGGAGCGCGGTGATAATCAGAGACCACATATCCCATCATGAGCTAATAAAAGTAGAAAATGAAAAATTCCAAGTAAGTGCAATCATGATCAAAACTAAAATATACCAGATGGCCGTTTTATACTAGGAGGAGATTTCAAAGCAAAGAACATAAATTGGGGATCACGACTAACTCTACAAAGAGGACGGGAACTGCATCAAGCTATACTTACTAGCAGCTGTCAAACCTTTTCTTCGGGAAAGCCAACCTATTGGCCATCAGATCGAAATAAAACGCCGGATTTAATAGACTTTTTTATCGCCAAAAACGTATCGTCAAAATACATCCTTGTGGAAGGTAATTGCGACCTGAGCTCGGATCACTCTCCAATAATAATGACTTTTAGTGAGCAGGTGATTTACAGACCTTACAACCCTGCCCTGGCTAATGACAAAACAGACTGGGAAGGATTCAAAATTGATTTATGCAAAGAATTACACCTGAAGGAGCCTCCACAAACACTAGATGACATAGATCGGGAGCTCGAACAACTTGTATGTTCTATCCAAGAAGTGGCATGGAAGAATACTCATCAGTTAGAAGAAGACTCAAGGGACTTAACTACCCGAGAGAAATAGTTGAAGCTATAAAATTAAAACGGAAAGCAAGAAAAAAATGGCAAAGTACCCGAATGCCAGAACATAAAACCGAATGGCATAAGGCTGCTAAGGAATTGAAAGAGATGATTCAGATGATTAAGGATGAATCAACTGAAAAGTACCTCAGAGAGTTAACCAGTGACTACTGCCTACTCCCTGTGGAAAGCTGCCAAATATCTCAAGAGACCTATAGTTCAAGCACCACCTGTTAGGGATGATAGGGGTAAATGGGCTAGTGACAGTAAAAGCAAGGCTGATTTGTTTGCGGAACACCTTACTAGTGTATTCGCACCCAACTCCAGGTCTCCAGGTGAGCCTACCTTGGAGGAGACACCGCCGCTCGAGCCAGAAGTAAAAATACCGTATGTCACAATAAAAGAAGTACAAAAAACTATTAAAAAGGAGATAAATCCTAAGAAAGCTCCTGGCTTTGATCTTATCACAGGAAAGATTCTGTACCAGTTACCTCGAAAAGCTATTGTCAAAATCACCCAAATCATTAACGCTGCCATCAAACATCGGTATGTACCCCAGCTATGGAAGATGGCGGAGATCATCATGATACAAAAACCTGGTAAGCCAGCTGATCAAGTAACATCTTACAGGCCCATCTCACTGTTGCCTGTGCTATCCAAAGTTTTCGAAAAATTAATCAGTAAGAGACTCCTCGGCATAATTGAAGAACGGAAGCTAATTCCCAAGCATCAATTCGGATTTCGACGTCAGCACTCGACCATAGATCAAGTCCATCGAATCGTCAATATCATTGAAGAAGCGCTAGAGCAAAAGAAAGTCTGTTCGGCTATCTTTCTTGACGTAGCTCAGGCTTTTGATAAAGTGTGGCACGAAGGCCTAAAACATAAACTCAAAAAGATGCTTCCCATCCATTACGTGGATCTACTGGATTCCTACTTGTCAAAGAGGTATTACCGCATCAAACAAGATGAAGCGTATTCAGATCCAAAAATAGTTAACGCTGGTGTCCCACAAGGCAGTGTGTTAGGCCCCCTCCTATACATACTGTACACGAGCGACCTACCGGACCTAGAATGCAACACAACAGCAACTTTTGCAGACGACACTGCGGTTCTCTCGGTTGGGGAGAACAACAATGAATCTATCAGCAAACTGAACAGATCAATCTCCAAAATCACTCGCTGGACCGCTAAGTGGAGAATCAAACTGAACGAGACAAAGTCGGTGCACATTGATTTCACCAACCGTAAGATCAACTACATCCCGGCTTTTCTCAACAATGTGGTGATTCCCTACTCGCATCACGCCAAATACCTGGGCATGACGCTAGACGCCAAGCTCCGGTGGAAAGAACACGTCAAAAAGAAAAAGACAGAACTTGTCTTAAAATTCAGGAAAATGTACTGGCTCATCGGCCGGCGATCAAAAATGTCACTTCAAAATAAACTGCTTCTGTACACTCAAGTACTTAGGCCTTCGTGGGTCTACGGAGCACAACTGTGGGGCTGTACGGCTCTATCAAACAGGCAGATGATACAACGCTTTCAGAATACCGTACTACGATGCATAACCAATGCGCCGTGGTATATCCGCAACGACGCTCTACATCGCGACCTTGAGATGGAAAGCATTGACCAAGTGATAAAGCAGCGCGCTAACGCTCATCTTGAGAGACTTAAAAACCATGTCAATGAAGAAGTTGTCCAGCTTCTCGAAGTACATGAGTTGACGCGGCGCCTCAAGCGCACTAAACCACATGAGCTTGTGTAGGGAGTGAGTGTGTGCAATAAATCATAAAGACAAAGGACTAAGTTATGTATCGTTAGCCCTAAATGCCAAGTATTGTAATATAATTAGGTCAGACGAATATTGTTAATGAGATCTATATCTTGGAGCAATAATAAAATATATATTAGAAAAAAAAAAGTACGATTACAAGAATACAACAAAGTAGAGATACCTTACAAGAATACAAACAAACAAAATACACAATACAACAACAAATTTTACAATGTGCAAGCAAAATTACAAAAGGTCAAGTGAGCAGAAAAGTTATTCACGATCCGTGATTGATGGTCATCGTTCGTTTATGTTTCTTATACTGAATTACAAGGGTTAGGACAAATAGAATGAGTATGACATACAATAGTATAGACCAAAAACTAGGAGTGGCCAGTTCGTTGAGCGTGAAGCGCTTAATAGGTCGAGTATTTTCCAAATTTACAGACGACAAATCGAGGTTCCTAAGGTGTACAGTGCGAGTCAGGGCTTTCTGGGGGTTGATCGCGATGTGAACATTCCCCACTAACAGGGGCGTGCCAGTGATACTCCTATGAGCTTCGAAAAGAGTCTGGTTGTGGTAAGAAACCAGGTTTTTGCTAGGCCTAACTTAATAGATCCCTTGCAGATTCCGCAATTCTCTCCCAAATTCAGAGGTGATGCTTATCACATCGTCGTGGGGGAAAACTAGGAGATAACTATTGGTTAATTCGTTGGAGAAGTGAAACGTAGTTTGAGGGAATCTCCAATTTGGTATATTCACAAAGCTGGATCGAACTCGTCATTAAGAATTCGATTTCGCATTTCGAGCTTGTTCCAATGATCGAGTGACCGGGGCAGAGGTAGTAGGTATGAGGAGCCTGAGGGGCAGACGTCTCGTAATGGTAAGACTTCAGTTTGTGACTTGAGGAGATAACGGACAGACGTCTCGTAATGGTAAGACTTCAGTTTGTGAGTTGAGGAGATAACGGACAGAGGGGACAATCGTCACATACTGCAGTCACATACTGCAGGGGACAATCGTCAATCCTGCAGGTTCCTGGGGTCGACAATAGGGACGTCCAAGAAGTAAACAATTTCGTCAGTCCCTACAATGCATTGGACTTTAATGTGTGATTTTATTTCGAACAATAAAGCTCCTGGACCCAATGGTCATCAAGCTGAGAAACGCAAAACTGATTTACGATATATATGTGAAGTGTTATGAGATGGGATATTTCCCGAGGAGATGGAAACAGGGCAACGCGATATTGATATATAAAGGAAATGAAAAACCCATCAACCAGGCCTCTTCCTTCAGAGTCATTCAACTGTTGGATGTGGAGGGTAAGGGCCTGGAAAAATGTATAAAAGCGTCCTTGGAAAAATATGTGACATTGGAAGAAGAACAATATGGATTTACTGCTGGTAAGAGCACGGTTGATGCTCTGCTCAGCATACTTGACATGAGTCAAGTGGAAGAAAAGTATGTGATGTTAATCAATGTAAATTTATCGGGAGCGTTTGATAACCTGTGGTGGCCAGCCCTGCTGGCTGAACTGCAGAAATCGGAGATACCGGGCAATCTGTTCAGACTGGTTAAAAGCTATCTGAAACAAAGAAAAACAATAATTAAAGGAAAGAATGAAAGAATTGAACGAGGAAGTTCTAAAGGATGCCCACAGGGATCGGTCCTAGGACCATATTTCTGGAACATCGTTGCGAACACACTAATCACAACGATGAAAGAAGAGGGAACGAAAATAATAATGTATGCAGACGATGGCACGGTAATAATTAAAGGAGACTCCAGAGTGATCCTAGAGGAGAAGGGTGCCAGAGCATTACAAATAATAAACAATTGGGCAAAAAACCTGAAGATGAAATTATCTGCGTCAAAAACAAATGCGATCGTAATAAAAGGAAGCTTCGATCAAAATAGACAACCAAGGCTGATAGTAGATGGGGACAGAGTTGGGGTCAAAAACATAGTAAGAATCCTAGGAGTACAAGTGGACAATAAATTAAATTTCACGGAGCATATAAAGTACATAGCATCGAAGGCATCTGGGTTCTTTCAAAAGATGAGGAGAACACTAAAGAAACAACATGCAGCGACGAATAGAACCTTAAAAATAACATATAAAAGAGTATATGAAGGATTGATGACATATGCGTGCCCAGTGTGGGGGCATAGAGCGAAATTGATCCATTCAAATAGGAAATTAATGAGTTCCCAACGATCTGCCTTGTTAGCGATAACAAAGGCATATAACACAACCTCTACGGAGGCACTACAAGTGATAACAGGTCTGTGGCCAATTGACATATTAATAAAGGAAAGAAAGGTGAGGTATCACATAAAAAGAGGTGAAATGAGGAGTGTGGAGGGGATCCTGGGGGGGGGGGGGCTCAAGAGGACCCCACAGCGCAGCAGGTCTCTGAATACCTCATACAAGAATGGCAAACAAGATGGGACGGATGTCCAAAAGGCCGAGCAACACATTAGTACATACCAAATATTGAAAATAGATTGAAAATGAAAATTGAGGTGGATAAATACAGGGTCCAGATCTTGTCTGGCCATGGGAACTTTGCAGAGAAGCTGAAATCATTCAATCTGACTGAGACTGATAGATGTGGATGCGGGGAGGTGGAGACTGTGGATCACGTGCTGTGGGATTGTGAAAGATACGATGAGATCAGAATTGAAACTAATGATTTGAGGGGCATCTCAAAAGAGGAATTAATCAGTAACAAAGAGACATATGAAAGATTTAAACTATTGACTAAGAGAATTATGGAGACAAAAGAAGAGGACGAAAGGCAACAGACATAATTTCATTTACAGCATTTTACAAAATAACAACCACAAGAGATACTCCCAGGACGACATAAAGAAGAAAATGCAAAAACATAAAAAGAAACAATAAGATAAACTGACAAGTTTTTTGGCACTCAAGAAAAGGAAAGTGACCCCAACTAATGAAAACAAAGACAAAAAAAAAAAAAAAAAAAAAAAAAAAAAAAGATGGGCAAAATAGCGGACGTAGAAGACCTTCATGGTCAGGTGACGTCTGGGTGGAAGGAGGGTTACGATGTCGGGTGGGGGTGCTGAAGGCCGTTTTTGAAATACTGTTAGGGTCCATCTCAATTTGGTGAGAACTCGATTTGAGGTCAATCGTACCAAAATATTGGCATCTGCCCAGTTTGTCTAGTAATTCCGAAATTTGTGGGAGGGGATACTTGTCTTCAATGGTTTTTTCATTTAATTTGCGGTAGTCAAATTCACAAGCAAGTGCGGGTAAACGGCGGGAGTAACTATGAAACTCTTAAGGAGGTGTCCAAGTTTGCCGTTCACCTGTATGACGAATTAATACAATTTCACCTTTGCCGTTCACCTGTATGGAAAGTATATAAGAATAATTCCTAAAGTCGGTTATAAGATTAAGGTGGGTAACAAAGAATAGAAAATTAACACAAGTCCACGTTTTGACGTTGAAAATAGTGTGTACGATCTCTACACTTTCATTTCTGCGCAATATTTCGCCCTTGTTATATCCATCAATCCCTATCCTCTGAATATTCATTGGGTTTAGGTGGAATTACGTTTCCCATTCACAAGCAAGTGCGGGTAAACGGCGGGAGTAACTATGAAACTCTTAAGGAGGTGTCCAAGTTTGCCGTTCACCTGTATGACGAATTAATACAATTTCACCTTTGCCGTTCACCTGTATGGAAAGTATATAAGAATAATTCCTAAATTCGGTGATAAGATTAAGGTGGGTAACAAAGAATAGAAAATTAACACAAGTCCACGTTTTGACGTTGAAAATAGTGTGTACGATCTCTACACTTTCATTTCTGCGCAATATTTCGCCCTTGTTATATCCATCAATCCCTATCCTCTGAATATTCATTGGGTTTAGGTGGAATTACGTTTCCCATTCACAAGCAAGTGCGGGTAAACGGCAGGAGTAACTATGAAACTCTTTTTCCAAGTGTCCAAGTTTGCCGTTCACATGTATGGAAAGTATATAAGAATAATTCCTAAATTCGGTGATAAGATTAAGGTGGGTAACAAAGAATAGAAAATTAACACAAGTCCACGTTTTGACGTTGAAAATAGTGGGTACGATCTCTACACTTTCATTTCTGCGCAATATTTCGCCCTTGTTATATCCATCAATCCCTATCCTCTCAATATTCATTGGGTTTAGGTGGAATTACGTTTCTCATTCACAAGCAAGTGCGGGTAAACGGCGGGTGTTCGTCCCACATAGGACTCACAACATTTCTTCTCTTCCTCCAGGCTCATCCTCTATCATCCATGCTTCTCTTCCGCCACGCTCCATGCACTCCCTTGATCCATGCAAGCATCTCTTCACCGTCTGACAAATACAACATCAACCTAATTGCTCCCATTAATCAAAATGAATTTAAATCATCTTACAAATAATATTCCTCAATTAATTATCATCATTCAAGTGGTCCAGAAGGTGTTTGACGCCAGTATAAATTCAATCGACCCATCATCATTAGCATCTTCTTCTTTGCCCAGACCGGTTGATTTGGTCGGCCTTCTTCTGCTCTGACGTCACAACTTGTGCCCCATTCGCCATTCTGTTTTTGTCGTTCTTTGTGTTAACCAATATAATTTCTTAATCCGTCATCATCGACTGTGTAAATCAACCAACAGTGTTTTTCTCAACATTAAATTCGTCTCAACTACCAATTGCGTTCAATTCTCCTTTGTTGAATTGTCAGCGGGAGTAACTATGAAACTCTTAAGAGCGCGCCGTAAGAGTGGCGCCTACTACTCCAGTGGATTCCTAGAGAACTATGTAGCTGACATGAATAAGGTTCAAGTTTGGAAAATCCCCGGTAGGTTCCACGTTTTGACGTTGAAAATAGTGTGTACGATCTCTACACTTTCATTTCTGCGCAATATTTCGCCTTTGTTATATCCATCAATCCCTATCCTCTGAATATTCATTGGGTTTATCTGAATAGAGGTTTCAATGATATTGAAACAAAGAAGGTGTCTTTCTATAACCTTACATGAATTATGAGGATTACTCACCGTTTTACGTTGATACTCAATGTACAATACCTGATAGGGTGAAGTCAGAGAGTACACACGTTTTTGGAACAAGAAAGAACTGTATTAACACTTGGTTTTATACAAGTTAGATATTGAATCAAGAGCGTACGCAGAGACAAGTAAATGACACAAGGCAAGCACAAGAGCAAGTGGGGCGAGAGAGAGGGGACCGTAGCAAAAACGAGTCCCCCACCAGGAGTCGAGAAACAGTGTTACCAACACAACAAATATGTATGATCCATGAGACGGTCCATGACATTCTTATTTTGAATATCCATTTCCAACACTCCCTCCTATTCAAAGATAAGGCTAGTGTGAGCCTGCAGAGCCTGCAGCGCGCTCACAGGAACCTCCCAAAGATGGAGGTAACAGTTACTATACTCCTAAGCCTTGACGCCGCTGACAGTAGGGACCGCCATCGTCGACAAAGGAGCCGAGGGGAGGGGAGTCCCTAAGACCCCAGCGGCTGTGGATTTGGAGAGACAGTCGGTTGAAAAACTTCGTTGTGTTAACGTGCGCTCCAGACTTAAGGCCCTCGTGTTTACGGCAGTTTTCGGAGTGTAACGTGCTCGTGACATTTTGCCATATACAACAGACACTGAGATAGAGACTCATAAGTGAACCATTACACAAACAACCCCGCCACGTTCCTCGAGCGTTACCTCCGGGCCCCTCGTCGACGTGAGTAATGTGTTGAACTGTTCATTGGCCAATGATTAGGCGCTTTAGTACTTACCATTCAGTATATTTTCTATTATAGTATCGTTGCTCCTTCTGAGCTGGCATTTTCTTGTTGTCTACTATTTTATAACTACTTTTATAACTACTTTTACTCCTTCAGAGTTATATATTTTTGTATTCCACATTGTAATCCATTTTTATATAACGTTTCTTCTGTTATATCGTTTACATTACACACTTGAGTCTGACACATTCTTGCTGATTTTTGCGTTCTGTCCTGCTCAATCTGGGAAGTCAAGTTGTCAGAATTACCAAACAGTTAACCTCACAAGGTAAGTGCCAAAGACTAAACCGACGGCTTACAATTTGGTGGCAGCGGTGGGATACATTGCATGGTTTGCCCTGCAACGATACCCGGAAAAAATATAGTAAGCATTCAAAGGCACGCATAGAAGTTGAACCCCAGATTGAAACAGGAAAGAAATACGTAGGAAACACGTTTCAAAAACATTGTAATCCACAAGAGAGGGTAGAATCACCAGCTATACTTTGTTTACATTCCAACCAAAGTTAGATACGTTTCAGGTCACGTTTTAGGGACACAACAAATGAAAAAAATTAAAAAAAAACAAACAGAAAATTCCAGAAACATCTACACAACTAATCATTAACATGGACAGACATGATGACACACAGGAAGCAGGCACTTTGAAAGGGAGAGAGAGCCCAGAAGACACGATGGAAACTGTAAACAAAACTCTCCAGCAGATGCACTTGTTGTTGACAAAATTCAATGGGAAAACACGGGAGGGAAATGGTATACCCAGATCGTTGTTTTTAGAGGTAGATTCCTGGGATCCCGATGAAGTTGGGGCCTTGAACGTGTCATCCTTTTTCGCTAACTTGGAATCGGTGACATGGGAACTATCAGACGAACAAAAGTTACGCCTGTTACGTGCCAAGGCGCGTGGCACAGCCAAGCAATTTCTGATTGATAGAGCTGACATGATGGAGGGAAATGACGCATATAAACACGTGAGGGAGGAAATGTTGACATGGTTCAGACGGGAAAACCCGCAACAGGCAGCTGAAATGCTTTGGACTGTAAGGAAGCAAGCAGGGGAAACGTTGAGACAGTTTATGGATAGGATCAGAGGATTGGCACGATGCGCGGTCCTGGAGGAAGGACAAGACTTAGGGAAGAGTGAGAAGAACAAATGGGTCGAGAGAAAAACGTTACACTCATTTATTAAGGGTGTGGGGAAAGAAATGAGTTCACTTTTGATCAACAATAGACCGACCACACTGAAAGAGGCTTTGACACGTGCTGAAGAACTAGAGGAGGTTGTAAACAAAGGAGTTGACACGGATGCAACATGGGACATGGCCGCCATTACCAATGATAAACGATGCTATAAATGCGGTGGTGGAGGGCATTTTGCCGCCAGATGCACAAGGCGTGAAACGCCGGATACACATATGGGGACAGGAGAGTCACAAGGGAATATGAGGGGGCAGAAAGGCATACTGAAACCAACAGTAAGGTTTCCATGCATGTTTTGTGTACAAATGACGCATTTCCCAATAGAATGCCCTCACAATCCACAGAAGTCAATCTATTGTGATTATTGTGGGGTGAGAGAACATCTAGAGGCAGACTGCTTTAAAAAGAAAGGTTTAACCACAGTGTCACACCCACCTGCACAGAGGCATTACCCAGGAGCGTTGAGGGAACTCGAAGGGCCACGTTCCCATGGAGGGGTAATCCATGATGAAACAATAACATCGATTGAAAGCCCAATGACAAGATCCATGAGGATAACGGTGGAACTGGGAGTCGAGAGACGGGAAATGGTTGTGGATACAGGAGCGGCACTGTCGGCCCTGTCACGCCCTGTGAAGGGTGTACAAATCCTCCCTACCAGGAAAGTGGCATGGGGGGCAGATGGTAGTGTACTACCCTTTCTAGGGGAACAACAAATATACACCAGAATAGGAGGGCACGGTTTTTGGCATACCTACGTGGTGTTTGCAAATCCCAGTGCAACGCTAGATTTGTTGGGATTAGACGTATTGAGAAAGGTGACACTTACCTTCATAACTGGTCCCAATATGCACTACAAACACCAAGATATAGCTGTGACACAGCAATGGAAATGTTCTGACGACACCATGGCTCCAATTCAAACACCTTATCAACCAAATGTAAACAAATTGGTTGCGACTAACCAAGACACAGTACCAAAATGGGTAGGTGAAAGGTGGGAGGTGAAACGCCAACCCCAAACCTTTCAGAGAGACAGTAACTACAAAAGGGAAGGTGTAATGGAAGTGAAACATCACCCCCAAGCCTTTCAGGGAGACAACACCAACCACATTGAAGGTGTAATGGAAGTGAAACGCCAACCCCGAACCTTTCAGGAAAGCAACATCAACCACAGGGAAGGTGTAATGGAAGTGAAACATCACCCCCAAGCCTTTCAGGGAGACAACACCAACCACATTGAAGGTGTATTGGAAGTGAAACGCCACCCCCAAACCTTTCAGGAAAGCAACACCAACCACATTGAAGGTGCAATGGAAGTGAAACGCCAACCCCGAACCTTTCAGGAAAGCAACAACAACCACATTGAAGGTGTAATGGAAGAGAAACGTCACCCCCAAGCCTTTCAGGGAGACAACACCAACCACATTGAAGGTGTAATGGAAGTGAAACGCCAACCCCGAACCTTTCAGGAAAGCAACAACAACCACATTGAAGGTGTAATGGAAGAGAAACGTCACCCCCAAACCTTTCAGGGAGACGACACCAACCACATTGAAGGTGTAATGGAGGTGAAACGCCACCTCCAAACCTCACAGCAAGAAAAGGAAAAGGAAAGGGAAGGTGAAACGCAAGTAACATGCAACAGAAAAACCTCAAATTACCCAACCAAAAGATACCATCAAGTGGCACCTGATCAAAAAACTATAATGGCCAGGATAGAAGGGGAAGAGGGCGAAGAACAAGAAAACACTGAACATTACAAACTACTACCAAAAATTGAAGAACCAGCAGAGTTGGAAGAATGGGAAATCCTTCCAACTGACCAATGGGAAATAGTAGCAGAACCGCTGGGAGACACCCTCACAGGGAAACTAGATCATTTGGAGGACGCACAAAATCGGTGGACTACGCACAAAATCGGTGGACTACGCAAAACTACACAAGGGAACATAACACATAAATAATATGAATGACATTAAAAGAAAAAAAAAAAAAAAAAAAAAAAATAAAAAAAAATAAAAAAAAAGAAAAAAAAAAAAAAAAAAAAAAATAATAATAATTTCAAAACCTCACAAAAACTGCAAAACAAACACCAAAAACCAACCAGATCCCATATCAACCTCAACAAACAACATACAGAACATTAGGCACATGTATTTTCCACTTACCTTACATACATCCGTCAAATACATACTGACTGTTAACAGTGAACGTCCTTCTGACAATAACAATAAAATTAACTTAACTTGAGGGGGATATCGCTGGTCGACTCACCCTCAAATGTGGAATTGAAACCAATAGGCAACTGTTGGCTATCTGTTGTAGAATGACGCAGCGACAACTAGACCTACACAATGAGCGCCTCACGCACAATGCAGTCAACAGCTATGCACAGCAGATAAATGCAGTCTTCGACAATGAGACACAGGTGTTGGGTGCCCAGTTGACCAAAGACATTATGACCCCTGAACCTGTACAGGACCCAACCTATATGTTGAAGGGACTGGCTATACAAATAGGTTATGCGGCGGGAGAGGACCATCAAATGGTCCGAGCAGCCACATGCGACGCAGCGGCCATGACATTGGAAAAAATTACACGATGGATGCCTGTGTACCAACGAATTGCGAAAGAAAGGGACGACCTTTGGAAGCAGAGAGAGGAATTGCAGGAGGAGATAGCGCAGCTGAAGAAAGAGTTAGGAGGGAAAAGGCAGGGAACAGACGACAAACTACTACAAGAGTCATTGGGACACTCACTTGAGCCCTTTGATCACGAAGAGACGTTGACAGCAGATGGTGTGGGGAGCATTACACCCGTCTCAAGCCTGCCGCCAACGCCATTGCGGGAGCCTACCATCGTGCTGAAGCGGTTAACAACCCAACAACTGTACCCAAACTTGCCACAAACCCGTGTGAGGAAGCGCTCAACAAAGCATTGTCCTGTGTGCGAATTGGGGTGCAGCAGGATAATTGGGTTCCGATGCCCAGCTTGTAAGGAATTCTGGCAGCGGATCCAAAGGGCTCACAGAGCGGGCAAGCGGTTGCCGCAATGCAATCACACCCAGGAGCGGCGTCCAGTAACGTGCAAAGGCTGCCGAAGACGAAACTACGAAGAGGCGTTTTTTGGACGGTACCCGGAAGGGACGTTGCCCATTCCCAGCGTCATCTTCGATGACACTGGCTTCCAGGGAGGCGAGGAGTGTGAGCCTGCAGAGCCTGCAGCGCGCTCACAGGAACCTCCCAAAGATGGAGGTAACAGTTACTATACTCCTAAGCCTTGACGCCGCTGACAGTAGGGACCGCCATCGTCGACAAAGGAGCCGAGGGGAGGGGAGTCCCTAAGACCCCAGCGGCTGTGGATTTGGAGAGACAGTCGGTTGAAAAACTTCGTTGTGTTAACGTGCGCTCCAGACTTAAGGCTCAATAGCCCGAAAAAAACTTGTAAGAAAATTCAATAGATGGCTGCACCATCGACCCCAAATTTAGATAGGTGATAATTCGAGTTCTATTGAACCGATTTTAGATCTGAAAACGGCTATGGACGTAAAAAGAGCGTAGAATTTTCGGAAATTAGTCGAAATGAGTCATAATCGAAAATTGAGAAAGTTGCGATCGTTTTTTTACATTTCCAAGCCATTTTTTGAAAAACTGAGGTAGCTCTGCAATGCACTGCATCGTCCTGAGTCCAAAACAATTTTCAGATTTCAAATCGGTTAATTAGAACCGACCGAAACGCGATTTTACCGAATGTGAGTGGCAAGGGGTGGAGGTGATGAAGGAATCGCGGCAAGGGAGAAGGGGGCAACAAACGGGCGGGCGTCGCGCCGGTAGGCATCAAAGCACGTAAACCAAGGTCATCATTCGTTTCCTTGGAAACGTCAACACATTAGATGATCCCAATGAGGTTGGGGAACCACTTCCCTTTGCAAGTTGATTCGAACAGCGTGCAAAAGAATGGCGTTGTTTATTACCATAATATTATATTATAATATTGTACAGTATACTTGTATATTATTGTACAAGTTTACTTGTTTAGTAATGTGGTGTATTGTATAATATTGAGTATATCTCAATATTACGATAAAACTATTTTATAAACCATAATTAAAATATTATGAAGAAACTACCTACATTATAAAAATGTATTCTTCCTACCGGCCGCAATCGTGACGACTTCCATACATAATCACATACACATACACAGAAATTTGTTTAGAATGTTCTGAAACGGGTTTATATGTTGATAAAGGAATTTTTCGGAAGTCATTTCGAAATTTGGTTTTCAAGCCGATTGCAATACTACCTATCTTTTTCAAGATTTGGTGATAGGGTGAAGAAAGTATAAATTTCAAAATATACAGGAAGATGAGTAGGTACTTCTTTTATATACCAGTAAATGAAGAATTTAGTATACAGATTGTAGCAACATAATGTATCATGGTTGGTTCAATGTAGACGGCTCTCTTATTGGCATACTTCGATGTTTTCGAGGGTCAGAAACGCTGCGGATAGGACCAATCTCAATATACTAGAGGGGCCTAGTGGGACCCGACGATGTGTGAGGCTTCCCCCACTCACTGGTTCCCCAAATCATCGCCTTGTTGCCTTCTAGGTACTCTTAGTTAGGACGTAGTCCAAACTCCACGCTATTACGCACCGTGTTTGTACCATTTTCCATATCGTTTTCGACGAAGAGAACAGCCCCTTGCCGCTTCTCCTTCATCACTTCCACCCCTTGCCTCTCCTACACCGTAAAATCGCGTTTCGGTCGGTTCTAATTAACCGATTTGAAATCTGAAAATTGTTTTGGACTCAGGACGATGCAGTGCATTGCAGAGCTACCTCAGTTTTTCAAAAAATGGCTTGGAAATGTAAAAAAACGATCGCAACTTTCTCAATTTTTGATTATGACTCATTTCGACTAATTTCCGAAAATTCGACGCTCTTTTTACGTCCATAGCCGTTTTCAGATCTAAAATCGCTTCAATAGAACTCGAATTATCCCCTATCTAAATTTCCTTCATTTTGGTGCTGCTACGTGGTGGCTGATTTTAGAACTATACAAGGGCTATTGAGCCTTAAGGAGGTTTCCAAGTTTGCCGTTCAGCTGTATGACGAATTAATACAATTTCACCTTTGCCGTTCACATGTATGGAAAGTATATAAGAATAATTCCTAAATTCGGTGATAAGATTAAGGTGGGTAACAAAGAATAGAAAATTAACACAAGTCCACGTTTTGACGTTGAAAATAGTGTGTACGATCTCTACACTTTCATTTCTGCGCAATATTTCGCCCTTGTTATATCCATCAATCCCTATCCTCTGAATATTCATTGGGTTTAGGTGGAATTACGTTTCCCATTCGCAAGCAAGTGCGGGTAAACGGCGGGAGTAACTATGAAACTCTTAAGGAGGTGTCCAAGTTTGCCGTTCACCTGTATGACGAATTAATACAATTTCACCTTTGCCGTTCACCTGTATGGAAAGTATATAAGAATAATTCCTAAATTCGGTGATAAGATTAAGGTGGGTAACAAAGAATAGAAAATTAACACAAGTCCACGTTTTGACGTTGAAAATAGTGTGTACGATCTCTACACTTTCATTTCTGCGCAATATTTCGCCCTTGTTATATCCATCAATCCCTATCCTCTGAATATTCATTGGGTTTAGGTGGAATTACGTTTCCCATTCGCAAGCAAGTGCGGGTAAACGGCGGGAGTAACTATGAAACTCTTAAGGAGGTGTCCAAGTTTGCCGTTCACCTGTATGACGAATTAATACAATTTCACCTTTGCCGTTCACCTGTATGGAAAGTATATAAGAATAATTCCTAAATTCGGTGATAAGATTAAGGTGGGTAACAAAGAATAGAAAATTAACACAAGTCCACGTTTTGACGTTGAAAATAGTGTGTACGATCTCTACACTTTCATTTCTGCGCAATATTTCGCCCTTGTTATATCCATCAATCCCTATCCTCTGAATATTCATTGGGTTTAGGTGGAATTACGTTTCCCATTCGCAAGCAAGTGCGGGTAAACGGCGGGAGTAACTATGAAACTCTTAAGGAGGTGTCCAAGTTTGCCGTTCACCTGTATGACGAATTAATACAATTTCACCTTTGCCGTTCACCTGTATGGAAAGTATATAAGAATAATTCCTAAATTCGGTGATAAGATTAAGGTGGGTAACAAAGAATAGAAAATTAACACAAGTCCACGTTTTGACGTTGAAAATAGTGTGTACGATCTCTACACTTTCATTTCTGCGCAATATTTCGCCCTTGTTATATCCATCAATCCCTATCCTATGAATATTCATTGGGTTTAGGTGGAATTACGTTTCCCATTCGCAAGCAAGTGCGGGTAAACGGCGGGAGTAACTATGAAACTCTTAAGGAGGTGTCCAAGTTTGCCGTTCACCTGTATGACGAATTAATACAATTTCACCTTTGCCGTTCACCTGTATGGAAAGTATATAAGAATAATTCCTAAATTCGGTGATAAGATTAAGGTGGGTAACAAAGAATAGAAAATTAACACAAGTCCACGTTTTGACGTTGAAAATAGTGTGTACGATCTCTACACTTTCATTTCTGCGCAATATTTCGCCCTTGTTATATCCATCAATCCCTATCCTCTGAATATTCATTGGGTTTAGGTGGAATTACGTTTCCCATTCACAAGCAAGTGCGGGTAAACGGCGGGAGTAACTATGAAACTCTTAAGGAGGTTTCCAAGTTTGCCGTTCAGCTGTATGACGAATTAATACAATTTCACCTTTGCCGTTCACATGTATGGAAAGTATATAAGAATAATTCCTAAATTCGGTGATAAGGTTAACCTTCAGTCCGGAGGGACGATTTGAGCTCTCAGGAGGAGGGAGCGGTCAAATCGACTTCTGTCACCAAGAGGAGGGAGCGGTCATTCAGACCGCTGATGATTATTCACTTGTAGGTCATTATATGGGGTAAAAATATGGAAATAAGCAGTTGGAAACGTCAAAACGAAATAGTGTTGTACTTACAATATATCACAACAAATTTTATTTGCTTTCCACACTGGAGTTACTATTCATTTTTCAGCCATTCAAGTTGCGTAAGAATGTTTCTCTTGTTTAGCAGGCTTTCATTTCTTTTTTCATCACAATAAGATTTATCTAGGTAGGTTGAACTTTTCCAAAATTTTCCTACGTAAAAAAAATGGCTAAAATTAAATATCAAAAAATTCCAAAATCTTGTGAAAAAATTGATTCAAACTTGCAAGGTATGTATCAATCTACAATTTATTCAAAGGAAAATAAGAAATTAAAGCAAAGGTAATCAATCTAGGTAATTTGCATTCACTAAAAAATATAAGAAGGTAACGTTTTTCAAAATATATCAGTTGGCTTGGAGGGAATAGTAACTCAACAATAAATGTCAGAATTATCAGGAAAGACTAGACATTTTTGTTTATTATCTTCAATAATGAACCATTGGAACCGACCAAAGAAAAAAATTTCAACTTGAAAAGGAACACAACTTGGCACGCTTGTTGTAGAAGTTGTCGACGCCGCCCTTAGTTGCATTATAAAAAAGTATTAAGTATTAAGCATCTCCGGTTTCCCAGTTGTACTGTCAATTTCATTGGATCAGTGCACCAAAGATAGCACAATAACAGCCTTATTTGGGATCATCTTGGTTAATATTTTTCCGTGCCATGCCGAAAACCTACGGCTGCAGGAGGGAGCGGTCTAAAAGACACTAGCCTGGGGAAGGAGGGAGCGGTCTGAATGACCGCGAAAACACGACAGGTGAAAAGAGTTTGGCAAATTAGTGCGGGAAAAGAGTTGAGAAAGATGTCAATGACACAAAGATAACGTTCCTCATCCTGAACGCGGAGGATACTGAAGATCTTAAGGGGATGACATACAGTTATCACCATCCCCCATCCTACCAAAGTTAGAGGCGCGGTCTAATCGACGTCCCTCCGGACTGAAGGTTAAGGTGGGTAACAAAGAATAGAAAATTAACACAAGTCCACGTTTTGACGTTGAAAATAGTGTGTACGATCTCTACACTTTCATTTCTGCGCAATATTTCGCCCTTGTTATATCCATCAATCCCTATCCTCTGAATATTCATTGGGTTTAGGTGGAATTACGTTTCCCATTCACAAGCAAGTGCGGGTAAACGGCGGGAGTAACTATGAAACTCTTTTTCCAAGTGTCCAAGTTTGCCGTTCACCTGTATGACGAATTAATACAATTTCACCTTTGCCGTTCACCTGTATGGAAAGTATATAAGAATAATTCCTAAATTCGGTGATAAGATTAAGGTGGGTAACAAAGAATAGAAAATTAACACAAGTCCACGTTTTGACGTTGAAAATAGTGTGTACGATCTCTACACTTTCATTTCTGCGCAATATTTCGCCCTTGTTATATCCATCAATCCCTATCCTCTGAATATTCATTGGGTTTAGGTGGAATTACGTTTCCCATTCGCAAGCAAGTGCGGGTAAACGGCGGGAGTAACTATGAAACTCTTAAGGAGGTGTCCAAGTTTGCCGTTCACCTGTATGACGAATTAATACAATTTCACCTTTGCCGTTCACCTGTATGGAAAGTATATAAGAATAATTCCTAAATTCGGTGATAAGATTAAGGTGGGTCACAAAGAATAGAAAATTAACACAAGTCCACGTTTTGACGTTGAAAATAGTGTGTACGATCTCTACACTTTCATTTCTGCGCAATATTTCGCCCTTGTTATATCCATCAATCCCTATCCTATGAATATTCATTGGGTTTAGGTGGAATTACGTTTCCCATTCGCAAGCAAGTGCGGGTAAACGGCGGGAGTAACTATGAAACTCTTAAGGAGGTGTCCAAGTGTGCCGTTCACCTGTATGACGAATTAATACAATTTCACCTTTGCCGTTCACCTGTATGGAAAGTATATAAGAATAATTCCTAAATTCGGTGATAAGATTAAGGTGGGTAACAAAGAATAGAAAATTAACACAAGTCCACGTTTTGACGTTGAAAATAGTGTGTACGATCTCTACACTTTCATTTCTGCGCAATATTTCGCCCTTGTTATATCCATCAATCCCTATCCTCTGAATATTCATTGGGTTTAGGTGGAATTACGTTTCCCATTCACAAGCAAGTGCGGGTAAACGGCGGGAGTAACTATGAAACTCTTAAGGAGGTTTCCAAGTTTGCCGTTCAGCTGTATGACGAATTAATACAATTTCACCTTTGCCGTTCACATGTATGGAAAGTATATAAGAATAATTCCTAAATTCGGTGATAAGGTTAACCTTCAGTCCGGAGGGACGATTTGAGCTCTCAGGAGGAGGGAGCGGTCAAATCGACTTCTGTCACCAAGAGGAGGGAGCGGTCATTCAGACCGCTGATGATTATTCACTTGTAGGTCATTATATGGGGTAAAAATATGGAAATAAGCAGTTGGAAACGTCAAAACGAAATAGTGTTGTACTTACAATATATCACAACAAATTTTATTTGCTTTCCACACTGGAGTTACTATTCATTTTTCAGCCATTCAAGTTGCGTAAGAATGTTTCTCTTGTTTAGCAGGCTTTCATTTCTTTTTTCATCACAATAAGATTTATCTAGGTAGGTTGAACTTTTCCAAAATTTTCCTACGTAAAAAAAATGGCTAAAATTAAATATCAAAAAATTCCAAAATCTTGTGAAAAAATTGATTCAAACTTGCAAGGTATGTATCAATCTACAATTTATTCAAAGGAAAATAAGAAATTAAAGCAAAGGTAATCAATCTAGGTAATTTGCATTCACTAAAAAATATAAGAAGGTAACGTTTTTCAAAATATATCAGTTGGCTTGGAGGGAATAGTAACTCAACAATAAATGTCAGAATTATCAGGAAAGACTAGACATTTTTGTTTATTATCTTCAATAATGAACCATTGGAACCGACCAAAGAAAAAAATTTCAACTTGAAAAGGAACACAACTTGGCACGCTTGTTGTAGAAGTTGTCGACGCCGCCCTTAGTTGCATTATAAAAAAGTATTAAGTATTAAGCATCTCCGGTTTCCCAGTTGTACTGTCAATTTCATTGGATCAGTGCACCAAAGATAGCACAATAACAGCCTTATTTGGGATCATCTTGGTTAATATTTTTCCGTGCCATGCCGAAAACCTACGGCTGCAGGAGGGAGCGGTCTAAAAGACACTAGCCTGGGGAAGGAGGGAGCGGTCTGAATGACCGCGAAAACACGACAGGTGAAAAGAGTTTGGCAAATTAGTGCGGGAAAAGAGTTGAGAAAGATGTCAATGACACAAAGATAACGTTCCTCATCCTGAACGCGGAGGATACTGAAGATCTTAAGGGGATGACATACAGTTATCACCATCCCCCATCCTACCAAAGTTAGAGGCGCGGTCTAATCGACGTCCCTCCGGACTGAAGGTTAAGGTGGGTAACAAAGAATAGAAAATTAACACAAGTCCACGTTTTGACGTTGAAAATAGTGTGTACGATCTCTACACTTTCATTTCTGCGCAATATTTCGCCCTTGTTATATCCATCAATCCCTATCCTCTGAATATTCATTGGGTTTAGGTGGAATTACGTTTCCCATTCACAAGCAAGTGCGGGTAAACGGCGGGAGTAACTATGAAACTCTTTTTCCAAGTGTCCAAGTTTGCCGTTCACCTGTATGACGAATTAATACAATTTCACCTTTGCAGTTCACCTGTATGGAAAGTATATAAGAATAATTCCTAAATTCGGTGATAAGATTAAGGTGGGTAACAAAGAATAGAAAATTAATACAATTTCACCTTTGCCGTTCACCTGTATGGAAAGTATATAAGAATAATTCCTAAATTCGGTGATAAGATTAAGGTGGGTAACAAAGAATAGAAAATTAACACAAGTCCACGTTTTGACGTTGAAAATAGTGTGTACGATCTCTACACTTTCATTTCTGCGCAATATTTCGCCCTTGTTATATCCATCAATCCCTATCCTCTGAATATTCATTGGGTTTAGGTGGAATTACGTTTCCCATTCACAAGCAAGTGCGGGTAAACGGCGGGAGTAACTATGAAACTCTTAACCAAGTTTGCCGTTCACCTGTATGACGAATTAATACAATTTCACCTTTGCCGTTCACCTGTATGGAAAGTATATAAGAATAATTCGTAAATTCGGCGATAAGATTAAGGTGGGTAACAAAGAATAGAAAATTAACACAAGTCCACGTTTTGACGTTGAAAATAGTGTGTACGATCTCTACACTTTCATTTCTGCTCAATATTTCGCCCTTGTTATATCCATCAATCCCTATCCTCTGAATATTCATTGGGTTTAGGTGGAATTACGTTTCCCATTGACAAGCAAGTGCGGGTAAACGGCGGGAGTTTGCCGTTCAGCTGTATGACGAATTAATACAATTTCACCTTTGCCGTTCACATGTATGGAAAGTATATAAGAATAATTCCTAAATTCGGTGATAAGATTAAGGTGGGTAACAAAGAATAGAAAATTAACACAAATCCACGTTTTGACGTTGAAAATAGTGTGTACGATCTCTACACTTTCATTTCTGCGCAATATTTCGCCCTTGTTATATCCATCAATCCCTATCCTATGAATATTCATTGGGTTTAGGTGGAATTACGTTTCCCATTCGCAAGCAAGTGCGGGTAAACGGCGGGAGTAACTATGAAACTCTTAAGGAGGTGTCCAAGTTTGCCGTTCACCTGTATGACGAATTAATACAATTTCACCTTTGCCGTTCACCTGTATGGAAAGTATATAAGAATAATTCCTAAATTCGGTGATAAGATTAAGGTGGGTAACAAAGAATAGAAAATTAACACAAGTCCACGTTTTGACGTTGAAAATAGTGTGTACGATCTCTACACTTTCATTTCTGCGCAATATTTCGCCCTTGTTATATCCATCAATCCCTATCCTCTGAATATTCATTGGGTTTAGGTGGAATTACGTTTCCCATTCACAAGCAAGTGCGGGTAAACGGCGGGAGTAACTATGAAACTCTTTTTTCAATTGTCCAAGTTTGCCGTTCACCTGTATGACGAATTAACCTTCAGTCCGGAGGGACGTCGATTAGACCGCGCCTCTAACTTTGGTAGGATGGGGGATGGTGATAACTGTATGTCATCCCCTTAAGATCTTCAGTATCCTCCGCGTTCAGGATGAGGAACGTTATCTTTGTGTCATTGACATCTTTCTCAACTCTTTTCCCGCACTAATTTGCCAAACTCTTTTCACCTGTCGTGTTTTCGCGGTCATTCAGACCGCTCCCTCCTTCCCCAGGCTAGTGTCTTTTAGACCGCTCCCTCCTGCAGCCGTAGGTTTTCGGCATGGCACGGAAAAATATTAACCAAGATGATCCCAAATAAGGCTGTTATTGTGCTATCTTTGGTGCACTGATCCAATGAAATTGACAGTACAACTGGGAAACCGGAGATGCTTAATACTTAATACTTTTTTATAATGCAACTAAGGGCGGCGTCGACAACTTCTACAACAAGCGTGCCAAGTTGTGTTCCTTTTCAAGTTAAATTTTTTTTCTTTGGTCGGTTCCAATGGTTCATTATTGAAGATAATAAACAAAAATGTCTAGTCTTTCCTGATAATTCTGACATTTATTGTTGATTTACTATTCCCTCCAAGCCAACTGATATATTTTGAAAAACGTTACCTTCTTATATTTTTTAGTGAATGCAAATTACCTAGATTGATTACCTTTGCTTTAATTTCTTATTTTCCTTTGAATAAATTGTAGATTGATACATACCTTGCAAGTTTGAATCAATTTTTTCACAAGATTTTGGAATTTTTTGATATTTAATTTTAGCCATTTTTTTTACGTAGGAAAATTTTGGAAAAGTTCAACCTACCTAGATAAATCTTATTGTGATGAAAAAAGAAATGAAAGCCTGCTAAACAAGAGAAACATTCTTACGCAACTTGAATGGCTGAAAAATGAATAGTAACTCCAGTGTGGAAAGCAAATAAAATTTGTTGTGATATATTGTAAGTACAACACTATTTCGTTTTGACGTTTCCAACTGCTTATTTCCATATTTTTACCCCATATAATGACCTACAAGTGAATAATCATCAGCGGTCTGAATGACCGCTCCCTCCTCTTGGTGACAGAAGTCGATTTGACCGCTCCCTCCTCCTGAGAGCTCAAATCGTCCCTCCGGACTGAAGGTTAATACAATTTCACCTTTGCCGTTCACCTGTATGGAAAGTATATAAGAATAATTCCTAAATTCGGTGATAAGATTAAGGTGGGTAACAAAGAATAGAAAATTAACACAAGTCCACGTTTTGACGTTGAAAATAGTGTGTACGATCTCTACACTTTCATTTCTGCGCAATATTTCGCCCTTGTTATATCCATCAATCCCTATCCTCTGAATATTCATTGGGTTTAGGTGGAATTACGTTTCCCATTGACAAGCAAGTGCGGGTAAACGGCGGGAGTAACTATGAAACTCTTAAGGAGGTTTCCAAGTTTGCCGTTCAGCTGTATGACGAATTAATACAATTTCACCTTTGCCGTTCACATGTATGGAAAGTATATAAGAATAATTCCTAAATTCGGTGATAAGATTAAGGTGGGTAACAAAGAATAGAAAATTAACACAAGTCCACGTTTTGACGTTGAAAATAGTGTGTACGATCTCTACACTTTCATTTCTGCGCAATATTTCGCCCTTGTTATATCCATCAATCCCTATCCTCTGAATATTCATTGGGTTTAGGTGGAATTACGTTTCCCATTCACAAGCAAGTGCGGGTAAACGGCGGGAGTAACTATGAAACTCTTTTTTCAAGTGTCCAAGTTTGCCGTTCACCTGTATGACGAATTAACCTTCAGTCCGGAGGGTCGTCGATTAGACCGCGCCTCTAACTTTGGTAGGATGGGGGATGGTGATAACTGTATGTCATCCCCTTAAGATCTTCAGTATCCTCCGCGTTCAGGATGAGGAACGTTATCTTTGTGTCATTGACATCTTTCTCAACTCTTTTCCCGCACTAATTTGCCAAACTCTTTTCACCTGTCGTGTTTTCGCGGTCATTCAGACCGCTCCCTCCTTCCCCAGGCTAGTGTCTTTTAGACCGCTCCCTCCTGCAGCCGTAGGTTTTCGGCATGGCACGGAAAAATATTAACCAAGATGATCCCAAATAAGGCTGTTATTGTGCTATCTTTGGTGCACTGATCCAATGAAATTGACAGTACAACTGGGAAACCGGAGATGCTTAATACTTAATACTTTTTTATAATGCAACTAAGGGCGGCGTCGACAACTTCTACAACAAGCGTGCCAAGTTGTGTTCCTTTTCAAGTTGAAATTTTTTTCTTTGGTCGGTTCCAATGGTTCATTATTGAAGATAATAAACAAAAATGTCTAGTCTTTCCTGATAATTCTGACATTTATTGTTGAGTTACTATTCCCTCCAAGCCAACTGATATATTTTGAAAAACGTTACCTTCTTATATTTTTTAGTGAATGCAAATTACCTAGATTGATTACCTTTGCTTTAATTTCTTATTTTCCTTTGAATAAATTGTAGATTGATACATACCTTGCAAGTTTGAATCAATTTTTTCACAAGATTTTGGAATTTTTTGATATTTAATTTTAGCCATTTTTTTTACGTAGGAAAATTTTGGAAAAGTTCAACCTACCTAGATAAATCTTATTGTGATGAAAAAAGAAATGAAAGCCTGCTAAACAAGAGAAACATTCTTACGCAACTTGAATGGCTGAAAAATGAATAGTAACTCCAGTGTGGAAAGCAAATAAAATTTGTTGTGATATATTGTAAGTACAACACTATTTCGTTTTGACGTTTCCAACTGCTTATTTCCATATTTTTACCCCATATAATGACCTACAAGTGAATAATCATCAGCGGTCTGAATGACCGCTCCCTCCTCTTGGTGACAGAAGTCGATTTGACCGCTCCCTCCTCCTGAGAGCTCAAATCGTCCCTCCGGACTGAAGGTTAATACAATTTCACCTTTGCCGTTCACCTGTATGGAAAGTATATAAGAATAATTCCTAAATTCGGTGATAAGATTAAGGTGGGTAACAAAGAATAGAAAATTAACACAAGTCCACGTTTTGACGTTGAAAATAGTGTGTACGATCTCTACACTTTCATTTCTGCTCAATATTTCGCCCTTGTTATATCCATCAATCCCTATCCTCTGAATATTCATTGGGTTTAGGTGGAATTACGTTTCCCATTCGCAAGCAAGTGCGGGTAAACGGCGGGAGTAACTATGAAACTCTTAACCCTAGAACGGTACACCTCAAAACTGGTACGTTATTGGTACTCTACGTAAAAATGACGCGCACAAGTTCCAACGAACATTATTTATATAGAAATGATTTATTCAAACGTGTAAACCTAATAAGGCACAAACTAGGTGAAAAACGAGATCATGTTTTACCCTAACAATTAACAGTCTTTAGATTTCTAAAATCAAGTAAAGAAACAGACTCAAATCACAATGAGATATTGTACATTAATACTGTGTCTCGTATAGGTAACAGTTACAAATAATTTTCTTAAATCTCACAACCATATATCACAACTTTACGAAAAAAACTGGTAACAATAATTCAGTTAGGTAGGTATTGTAACAGTATTCGCAAAAACATGAATAGGTTTATTTGGCATGTACAGTAGGGCCCCGGCTATCCGAGCCCCGACTAACCGAGTTCCGGTTTAACCGAGGCGCAAAAAAAAAAATATTTAAGACCATGGATGCCGGGCGCCCGGCGACAGTGTTTGTACTCTGTACAGTACCGTAGCGAGCGAGCGGTGGAGTGGGGTGACCGCTGCTACTGTGCTACCCACCACACTGCACGTATGTAGGTACATAGTCTAAGGCTACGGTTACTATGGATGAGTGTTCTGACGAAAATATGGTCACGCCGAGGGCTTCAAAGCCATACAAAGTGCTATAGACTATTTGGAGCAACAGGCAGAAACAACTTCGACGGATCTTCTGCTGCTTCGTCGACTTCGAGAAACAGCTGCAAAGAAGCGGGCCAGTTCAGTTAAGCAGAAAACTCTGATGAACTTTTTCAAGAAGTAGGCTTAGTTTTAAAGTTAAATTTTTATTGATAAAGTACTGTACAGTACCAGTACAAAACTGTTTTTAATACATACTGTTATTAAGTGTGTTATTCTTAAGTGTATATTTTCATATTTACCATTGACCTTGTTTTATATTTATAGGCTGGATTTTATTAACTAAAACTGTATTTTTAGTGGGTTTCATAATAAAGTGAACTTAATATGTTAATTCAATTTTACGTCTTTATTTATTACTGTATCAACCCCAAAATGTCTTTGTGCTGCTCTGTCTGCCCGTGTTATCCGAGTTTCTGGTTATCCGAGGGTCCTCTGGTCCACATTAGCTCGGATAGCCGGGGCCCTACTGTACATGCGAAATGGACAACGGCCACGGAACCCTACGAGTCTCTCATCTATGGTCAAATAAGATCCTGGACTGTAGTTGGTCTTACAGTTATGGAGCAATATTTCCCTAATGTCAGATATGGCTGCGAGTTTATTTGATGTTATCCTTTCTTCACGGGTCTCTTTGCCGTCAAAGCGCAAACAATTTGTGATGAAGTTGAATCTTCTTTCGGACATGGTGGCTCTGAATCTTTCTCCACAAAGCAGAGTGTCGAACATACATGATACTGATAGGTGATTATCCTTCAATGCCGCCGCGAGAATGACAATTCCCAAGTATGCTTCTAGTTCCTCCATATTCAAATCTTGTACAGACGAAGTATTCGTTTTATATCGTTGTCTCTGGCGATGTATTTCCTCATTAGTTCGTTGGAGGACGATTTCCATCAAATCTTTTGTAAAAAATGAACGGAAACACTCAACTGGTTCCTTCAGTTGTGCCACACAGGGATTTGAGCGTTGTCTAACGTGGATAACATTTCGCCGAGAAGTTTTCCCTGATATTTGGTCAGCTTCTGTATTCCAAATGCAACCATTCTTGCTGGTCACAGTGGCATTATCACATTTGATTACGTAATCACGTGAATCCAGTTGATTTACATCGTTCACTGCGGGTGCTACATGTTTACCTTTTTTATTTACACGTTTTGGTAGCGACGATTTTCCTCTACCGGCCTTGACCTTTGATCGTGAGCGTAGTTCATCCTGTCCATCCTTAGCTCTCACTGATTTCTTACCTCCCATTGATTCGGCTTCATCTATTCTCTCCAAAATTTGTTCGTTCACAATGTCCTCATCATAAACTTCAAAATCAGGGTCCGCCTCAGAATCATCAGAATCTTCATACTCTTCAAAATCTTCCAACTCTGACTCATCTGACGAGACCAGGAGATAAGCGTTGATCTCCTGGTCCGTCATCAGTCTTTTTTCACGATCCTTTGAGGTTGAGGGTTTTGGCTCCATGATTTTTTCTGCAAAAAACACGGCCAAATGAGTAACTGCCCTTCAAAATGGCTAATAGGATTATTCCCCCTTATTAGTACACTAACGTAAAAATAGCACACATAATTTCACCTATATTGGTACACATACGTAAATATCACGCTCACATGTCGTACGTTATTGGTACACATACGTAAAAATAACGCACAAAAAATTTACATATAATAGTACACAACGTCAATATGACGTGTAGACTCACCGAGGAAGAGGCGTCACGTGATCTATGTAAACCGCTAGGACCTGACCCCGTCACTCGTCACTGCACTATGAATCTATGGTGGCACTGGTGAGAGGGGAGCGCCTTCCCACCACATGGAGGGGCGGGGGACGCACATCAACCCCACTACTACGTAAAATTTACGTAGTGTACCGTTCTAGGGTTAAGGAGGTGTCCAAGTTTGCCGTTCACCTGTATGACGAATTAATACAATTTCACCTTTGCCGTTCACCTGTATGGAAAGTATATAAGAATAATTCCTAAATTCGGTGATAAGATTAAGGTGGGTAACAAAGAATAGAAAATTAACACAAGTCCACGTTTTGACGTTGAAAATAGTGTGTACGATCTCTACACTTTCATTTCTGCGCAATATTTCGCCCTTGTTATATCCATCAATCCCTATCCTCTGAATATTCATTGGGTTTAGGTGGAATTACGTTTCCCATTGACAAGCAAGTGCGGGTAAACGGCGGGAGTAACTATGAAACTCTTAAGGAGGTTTCCAAGTTTGCCGTTCAGCTGTATGACGAATTAATACAATTTCACCTTTGCCGTTCACATGTATGGAAAGTATATAAGAATAATTCCTAAATTCGGTGATAAGGTTAAGGTGGGTAACAAAGAATAGAAAATTAACACAAGTCCACGTTTTGACGTTGAAAATAGTGTGTACGATCTCTACACTTTCATTTCTGCGCAATATTTCGCCCTTGTTATATCCATCAATCCCTATCCTCTGAATATTCATTGGGTTTAGGTGGAATTACGTTTCCCATTCACAAGCAAGTGCGGGTAAACGGCAGGAGTAACTATGAAACTCTTTTTCCAAGTGTCCAAGTTTGCCGTTCACATGTATGGAAAGTATATAAGAATAATTCCTAAATTCGGTGATAAGATTAAGGTGGGTAACAAAGAATAGAAAATTAACACAAGTCCACGTTTTGACGTTGAAAATAGTGTGTACGATCTCTACACTTTCATTTCTGCGCAATATTTCGCCCTTGTTATATCCATCAATCCCTATCCTCTGAATATTCATTGGGTTTAGGTGGAATTACGTTTCCCATTCACAAGCAAGTGCGGGTAAACGGCGGGAGTAACTATGAAACTCTTAAGGAGGTTTCCAAGTTTGCCGTTCAGCTGTATGACGAATTAATACAATTTCACCTTTGCCGTTCACATGTATGGAAAGTATATAAGAATAATTCCTAAATTCGGTGATAAGATTAAGGTGGGTAACAAAGAATAGAAAATTAACACAAGTCCACGTTTTGACGTTGAAAATAGTGTGTACGATCTCTACACTTTCATTTCTGCGCAATATTTCGCCCTTGTTATATCCATCAATCCCTATCCTCTGAATATTCATTGGGTTTAGGTGGAATTACGTTTCCCATTCACAAGCAAGTGCGGGTAAACGGCAGGAGTAACTATGAAACTCTTTTTCCAAGTGTCCAAGTTTGCCGTTCACATGTATGGAAAGTATATAAGAATAATTCCTAAATTCGGTGATAAGATTAAGGTGGGTAACAAAGAATAGAAAATTAACACAAGTCCACATTTTGACGTTGAAAATAGTGTGTACGATCTCTACACTTTCATTTCTGCGCAATATTTCGCCCTTGTTATATCCATCAATCCCTATCCTCTGAATATTCATTGGGTTTAGGTGGAATTACGTTTCCCATTCACAAGCAAGTGCGGGTAAACGGCAGGAGTAACTATGAAACTCTTTTTCCAAGTGTCCAAGTTTGCCGTTCACATGTATGGAAAGTATATAAGAATAATTCCTAAATTCGGTGATAAGATTAAGGTGGGTAACAAAGAATAGAAAATTAACACAAGTCCACGTTTTGACGTTGAGAATAGTGTGTACGATCTCTACACTTTCATTTCTGCGCAATATTTCGCCCTTGTTATATCCATCAATCCCTATCCTCTGAATATTCATTGGGTTTAGGTGGAATTACGTTTCCCATTCACAAGCAAGTGCGGGTAAACGGCAGGAGTAACTATGAAACTCTTTTTCCAAGTGTCCAAGTTTGCCGTTCACATGTATGGAAAGTATATAAGAATAATTCCTAAATTCGGTGATAAGATTAAGGTGGGTAACAAAGAATAGAAAATTAACACAAGTCCACGTTTTGACGTTGAAAATAGTGTGTACGATCTCTACACTTTCATTTCTGCGCAATATTTCGCCCTTGTTATATCCATCAATCCCTATCCTATGAATATTCATTGGGTTTAGGTGGAATTACGTTCCCCATTCACAAGCTAGTGCGGGTAAACGGCGGGAGGAATTATGAAACTCTTAACCAAGTTTGCCGTTCACCTGTATGACGAATTAATACAATTTCACCTTTGCCGTTCACCTGTATTGAAAGTATATAAGAATAATTCGTAAATTCGGTGATAAGATTAAGGTGGGTAACAAAGAATAGAAAATTAACACAAGTCCACGTTTTGACGTTGATAATAGTGTGTACGATCTCTACAAATTCATTTCTGCGCAATATTTCGCCCTTGTTATATCCATCAATCCCTATCCTATTAATATTCATTGGGTTTAGGTGGAATTACGTTTCCCATTGACAAGCAAGTGCGGGTAAACGGCGGGAGTAACTATGAAACTCTTAAAGAGGTTTCCAAGTTTGCCGTTCACCTGTATGACGAATTAATACAATTTCACCTTTGCCGTTCACCTGTATGGAAAGTATATAAGAATAATTCCTAAATTCGGTGATAAGATTAAGGTGGGTAACAAAGAATAGAAAATTAACACAAGTCCACGTTTTGACGTTGAAAATAGTGTGTACGATCTCTACACTTTCATTTCTGCGCAATATTTCGCCCTTGTTATATCCATCAATCCCTATCCTCTGAATATTCATTGGGTTTAGGTGGAATTACGTTTCCCATTCACAAGCAAGTGCGGGTAAACGGCGGGAGTAACTATGAAACTGTTTTTTCAAGTGTCCAAGTTTGCCGTTCACCTGTATGACGAATTAATACAATTTCACCTTTGCCGTTCACCTGTATGGAAAGTATATAAGAATAATTCCTAAATTCGGTGATAAGATTAAGGTGGGTAACAAAGAATAGAAAATTAACACAAGTCCACGTTTTGACGTTGAAAATAGTGTGTACGATCTCTACACTTTCATTTCTGCTCAATATTTCGCCCTTGTTATATCCATCAATCCCTATCCTCTGAATATTCATTGGGTTTAGGTGGAATTACGTTTCCCATTGACAAGCAAGTGCGGGTAAACGGCGGGAGTAACTATGAAACTCTTAAGGAGGTTTCCAAGTTTGCCGTTCAGCTGTATGACGAATTAATACAATTTCACCTTTGCCGTTCACATGTATGGAAAGTATATAAGAATAATTCCTAAATTCGGTGATAAGGTTAAGGTGGGTAACAAAGAATAGAAAATTAACACAAGTCCACGTTTTGACGTTGAAAATAGTGTGTACGATCTCTACACTTTCATTTCTGCGCAATATTTCGCCCTTGTTATATCCATCAATCCCTATCCTATGAATATTCATTGGGTTTAGGTGGAATTACGTTCCCCATTCACAAGCTAGTGCGGGTAAACGGCGGGAGGAATTATGAAACTCTTAACCAAGTTTGCCGTTCACCTGTATGACGAATTAATACAATTTCACCTTTGCCGTTCACCTGTATTGAAAGTATATAAGAATAATTCGTAAATTCGGTGATAAGATTAAGGTGGGTAACAAAGAATAGAAAATTAACACAAGTCCACGTTTTGACGTTGATAATAGTGTGTACGATCTCTACAAATTCATTTCTGCGCAATATTTCGCCCTTGTTATATCCATCAATCCCTATCCTATTAATATTCATTGGGTTTAGGTGGAATTACGTTTCCCATTGACAAGCAAGTGCGGGTAAACGGCGGGAGTAACTATGAAACTCTTAAAGAGGTTTCCAAGTTTGCCGTTCACCTGTATGACGAATTAATACAATTTCACCTTTGCCGTTCACCTGTATGGAAAGTATATAAGAATAATTCCTAAATTCGGTGATAAGATTAAGGTGGGTAACAAAGAATAGAAAATTAACACAAGTCCACGTTTTGACGTTGAAAATAGTGTGTACGATCTCTACACTTTCATTTCTGCGCAATATTTCGCCCTTGTTATATCCAACAATCCCTATCCTCTGAATATTCATTGGGTTTAGGTGGAATTACGTTTCCCATTCACAAGCAAGTGCGGGTAAACGGCGGGAGTAACTATGAAACTGTTTTTTCAAGTGTCCAAGTTTGCCGTTCACCTGTATGACGAATTAATACAATTTCACCTTTGCCGTTCACCTGTATGGAAAGTATATAAGAATAATTCCTAAATTCGGTGATAAGATTAAGGTGGGTAACAAAGAATAGAAAATTAACACAAGTCCACGTTTTGACGTTGAAAATAGTGTGTACGATCTCTACACTTTCATTTCTGCGCAATATTTCGCCCTTGTTATATCCATCAATCCCTATCCTCTGAATATTCATTGGGTTTAGGTGGAATTACGTTTCCCATTCACAAGCAAGTGCGGGTAAACGGCGGGAGTAACTATGAAACTCTTAAGGAGGTTTCCAAGTTTGCCGTTCAGCTGTATGACGAATTAATACAATTTCACCTTTGCCGTTCACATGTATGGAAAGTATATAAGAATAATTCCTAAATTCGGTGATAAGGTTAAGGTGGGTAACAAAGAATAGAAAATTAACACAAGTCCACGTTTTGACGTTGAAAATAGTGTGTACGATCTCTACACTTTCATTTCTGCGCAATATTTCGCCCTTGTTATATCCATCAATCCCTATCCTCTGAATATTCATTGGGTTTAGGTGGAATTACGTTTCCCATTCACAAGCAAGTGCGGGTAAACGGCGGGAGTAACTATGAAACTCTTTTTCCAAGTGTCCAAGTTTGCCGTTCACCTGTATGACGAATTAATACAATTTCACCTTTGCCGTTCACCTGTATGGAAAGTATATAAGAATAATTCCTAAATTCGGTGATAAGATTAAGGTGGGTAACATAGAATAGAAAATTAACACAAGTCCACGTTTTGACGTTGAAAATAGTGTGTACGATCTCTACACTTTCATTTCTGCGCAATATTTCGCCCTTGTTATATCCATCAACCCCTATCCTATGAATATTCATTGGGTTTAGGTGGAATTACGTTTCCCATTGACAAGCAAGTGCGGGTAAACGGCGGGAGTAACTATGAAACTCTTAAGGAGGTGTCCAAGTTTGCCGTTCACCTGTATGACGAATTAATACAATTTCACCTTTGCCGTTCACCTGTATGGAAAGTATATAAGATTAATTCGTAAATTCGGTGATAAGATTAAGGTGGGTAACAAAGAATAGAAAATTAACACAAGTCCACGTTTTGACGTTGAAAATAGTGTGTACGATCTCTACACTTTCATTTCTGCGCAATATTTCGCCCTTGTTATATCCATTAATCCCTATCCTATGAATATTCATTGGGTTTAGGTGGAATTACGTTTCCCATTCACAAGCAAGTGCGGGTAAACGGCGGGAGTAACTATGAAACTCTTTTTCTAAGTGTCCAAGTGTGCCGTTCACCTGTATGACGAATTAATACAATTTCACCTTTGCCGTTCACCTGTATGGAAAGTATATAAGAATAATTCGTAAATTCGGTGATAAGATTAAGGTGGGTAACAAAGAATAGAAAATTAACACAAGTCCACGTTTTGACGTTGAAAATAGTGTGTACGATCTCTACACTTTCATTTCTGCGCAATATTTCGCCCTTGTTATATCCATTAATCCCTATCCTATGAATATTCATTGGGTTTAGGTGGAATTACGTTTCCCATTCACAAGCAAGTGCGGGTAAACGGCGGGAGTAACTATGAAACTCTTTTTCCAAGTGTCCAAGTGTGCCGTTCACCTGTATGACGAATTGTTGAGAATTAAGAACAACAATTCACATTGAAAGCTCAAACTTTAATGAAACACAACTGTTTTCTGTAACTACAAGGATTGGTTGATGTTGAACTAATATTGTAGACGACAATATCTCAACACGCCCCCTCAACATCATCCGATAAATCCAAAGCGCGCTCGGAATTCTTGAAACTTCTTTCCTGCAATGGGTTTCGTAAGAATGTCAGCAAGGTTGTCATCAGTTGGACAGTATTCTAATGATATTTCTCTTTTGTGGATGAGATCCTTCATATAAAACTTCCGAACATCTAAGTGCTTGATCCTTGCACTGGCCTTATCGTTTTCAATAAATTTCATGCAACTTTGGTTGTCTTCAAAAATCGACGTTGCAGTTTCTTGAGGATGGCCCATGTCTTTCAGAAGCATCCGAATCCAAACTGCCTCTTGGACTCCTGTTGACGCGGCGACGAGTTCTGCTTCAGTCGAGGACAGAGCAACTGAGGTTTGTTTCTTACATAACCAACCCACACAGCTTGAACCCACTCTGAATAAACACCCGCTGATTGACTTTCGATCTTCTCGATCCCCCGCCCAATCAGCATCCACATAACAATTCAATTTAATTTCGTCTTGCGAACTTAATCTCAGCTTGATGTCCAGTGTCGATTTCAAATAGGATACGACCCTCTTCACTGCGTTCCAATCACTTTGCGTTGGCTTTTCGACTCTGCGTGATAAAATCCCTACTGCTGATGAAATATCTGGCCGTGAAGTTACAGCCAAATACAGTAGAGACCCTATAGCTTGGCGGTACTTTCTGTTATCGGACAATAGCGTAGACTCAGCATTGGAATTCATGAAACCGGCCTCCATAGGTATTTTCACTGGCTTGGCGTCCTGCAGACCAAATTGGGTGACCAAATCTTCAATCTTTCTTCGTTGATGTATGAAGTAGTCGGGACCATCATGCTCGATTTCTACGCCCAAGTAATTTGACGCAGTTCCTAAATCTTTCAGTTCAAACGACAATGACAACAATTGGAAAGCCTTCTGAACACCTTCTTCACTCCCTGCACAAAGAATATCATCGACGTGAATTACTATGTACGTGTAGGACCCTTCTTCTAGCTTAACATATAAACAAGAGTCTGCATCACTTCTTCTAAAACCATTGTCAATTAACACACCATTAATTTTCTCATTCCAGGCTCGTGCTGCCTGTTTTAGACCGTATAGACTTTTCTGAAGTTTACACACTAAATTCTTACTGTTTTGATTCTCGAAACCTTCAGGTTGAGTCATGTATATGTCTTCTTTAAGGTCTCCATTCAAGAATGCTGTTTTGACGTCAAACTGCTTCAGAAACAATTTCTTGGAAGCTGCTAAAGTGAGCAGTATTCTTACAGTGACGGGGTTTATTGTTGGTGCAAAAACCTCATCGTAATCTTCGCCGTACTTCTGTAAAAACCCTTTTGCAACCAAACGCGCTTTGTAACGCTCCACTTTCCCATCATTCCCATATTTGACCTTGAATACCCATTTTGATCCCACAGCTTTCTTTCCGGGAGGTAGTTCTACCAATGCCCAAGTTTGATTTTGTATAAGAGATTCCATCTCTTCTCGTGCAGCCAAAATCCATTTTTCTTTTTCGGGGCCTTGCATACTTTCAACTTGTTTCCAACTCCTTGGTTCAAAAATTGTATCTTTATCACTGTCGGCAATCAGAGCTCTGTACCGTTCTGGGGGAATGCCTTTAGTAGTTCTACCAGAACGTCTCAATGGAAAATCATTGTTATCCCCTGGGTTGCAATGGATCTGCTGGTGATCCTGGGATTCTATTTGTTCATGAAATTCCTGACCCTGTTGATTCGTCCCACATGGCGCTGGATCCAAAATTACGGTGGGTTGGACAGTACTCATGGTGGGTTGGAGAGTACTCATGGTGGGTTGGACAGTACTCAAGGGACTTCTTGAAGATTCATTTCCTGGAATCGTTATGAAATACTTCGAAATTGATAAATCATCGTTCGTATAACCAATTTCTTTCAATGCTGATATTACTTTCGCAGTATCTTCGGTTTCGCTCATAAATCTGACATCACTTGATGTTACAAATTTCTTTTCATCTGGCAGCCAAACTCTATACCCTTTCGAACTATTTGGGTAACCAACGAAAACTCCCGATTTACCCCGTGGGTCGTACTTCCCTCTACTGGGGTCTTTGTTTAAAACATAAACTTTACTCCCAAATTGTTGGAAATAAGCTACTACTGGTGTCTTTCCAGTCCAATAAGTATACGGAAGTTCACCATTCAAAGCATCTGATGGACACCTGTTGCGAATATGTGCCGCTGTGGATATAGCTTCGGCCCAAAACATCTGTGGAAGGCTTGATTCAATGAGGAAACTTCTTGCCATGTCGTTCAGAGTACGGTTTTGCCTTTCAGCTACTCCGTTCTGCTGTGGGGTTCTGGCACAAGTAAACCTTCTCTGTATCCCACATGTGTCTAAAAATGTATTAAATTCATGATTGTCATACTCTCGACCATTATCGCTCTGCAAAAACTTGATTTTTCTACCTGTCATATTTTCTACCATGTTTTTGATGTTTTTGTAGTTTTTAAACGCGTTTAATGCCTCATTCTTATTCCTCAAGAATCTCACTTCTGTCCATCTAGAAAAATCGTCTATAAACGTTATGAAATATCGCGACTTACCGAAAGATTGAATTCTCATTGGCCCGCATAAGTCAGTGTGAACCACCTCCAGTAGTCCTGAAGATCTCCCTCCTTCACTTTGTGGATATGACCTGCGCGTTAGTTTTGCTTGAATGCAAGTCTCACATTGATGAACGATTTCGTTAGGGTTTGCCCGTATACCTCTTGCTAATCTTTCTCTGATAAGTCGTCTCAAGTCTTTGAAATTTAAATGACCGAATTTCCTATGCCATGACAAAAGAGAAAATTGTTCTGACACCCTTTGAACACTTTCTTTTTTCTGGTGCTGGCGTAGGTAGTACAAACCATTGTTACGATCAGCAGTTAACTTCGTTAATCCTTCACCATCTTGAACGATAGCAGTGTCTTTATCAAATATTACTTTGTAACCTTTGTCGGTTATTTTCCCCACTGAAATGAGATTCGTTCTTAATTCAGGCACAAATAGAGTTTCCGATAAGGAAAGCTTATTATGGCCATCATTTATTGGTATGATAGCAGTCCCAATGCCTTTCGAGGATGCATGTGTGTCGTTTGCGAGGCTGACACTTCTTCCACGGTCAGGTCTTCGGTCAGCAAGGATACTCAACTCGTTTGTCATATGCGACGTACATCCACTATCGAGACACCAACGTATATCTGTTGACTGGAAGTTGCTGGACTCATGGATCAGTAGCCCGAAATCTCCATTATCTCCGAAATCTCCATTATTTTCGCAAACAACTGCAGACTCCTCTTGGTGCCTTGTTCTTCTCTCTGGACAGAATCGAGATATGTGTCCAGATTTGCTACAATTGAAACATGTTCTATTTGAGCGGAACTGCGGTTTCCGTGCATCTGTAGAATCTATCAATTTTTCCCGATACTGTTGCCGTGGCTGACTCTTCCCTAAAAAAGCATTATGCTCATCCGTGTCAGTGTAATTCTCTTTCCGTGCCTCACTTTCTTCAACAATTTTTATTTTTAGAGCCTGGGGTGATGGTAGTGTATCTCTGGTCTCAATGGCGATTCGAAAATTTTCAAAATCGTGGGGTAGAGAGTACAAGAGCATGATAGTAAGAAGATCTTCATTTATTACAATATCCATGTTCTCAAGTTTGTCAACCACGTCAAAAAAATCATTCAAATGATCTCTCACGTTATCTCCAGTTTTCATCTTTTTCAACACTAAATTTTTCAGCAAGGATGCTTTCCTAGCTGGCCCTTTTGATTCATAAATTGAACTCAATTTGTCCCAAACATCCTTGGAAGATTTGCAACCTTTGACCTGCTTCAACTCTCCAGCGCTGATTGCGAGTATTATGTCAGCTTTAGCTTTGCCGTCCGCGAGTTCCCATTCTTTAGCCCTCACTTCTTCTGTCGGCTTCACAATGTCTCCAGTGACGTAACCAAAAGTATCATTCTTGGTTAATAATGCTTCAATGTGCATCTTCCAAGTATCATAATTCTCCCGCCCCAGCGGTTCAATTTTAAGTATACTAGAACACATTTTCGTTTTCTTTCTAACTCTTAAGTCTCATAATCATTGTTGAGAATTAAGAACAACAATTCACATTGAAAGCTCAAACTTTAATGAAACACAACTGTTTTCTGTAACTACAAGGATTGGTTGATGTTGAACTAATATTGTAGACGACAATATCTCAACACGAATTAATACAATTTCACCTTTGCCGTTCACCTGTATGGAAAGTATATAAGAATAATTCCTAAATTCGGTGATAAGATTAAGGTGGGTAACAAAGAATAGAAAATTAACACAAGTCCACGTTTTGACGTTGAAAATAGTGTGTACGATCTCTACACTTTCATTTCTGCGCAATATTTCGCCCTTGTTATATCCATCAATCCCTATCCTCTGAATATTCATTGGGTTTAGGTGGAATTACGTTTCCCATTCACAAGCAAGTGCGGGTAAACGGCGGGAGTAACTATGAAACTCTTTTTCCAAGTGTCCAAGTTTGCCGTTCACCTGTATGACGAATTAATACAATTTCACCTTTGCCGTTCACCTGTATGGAAAGTATATAAGAATAATTCGTAAATTCGGTGATAAGATTAAGGTGGGTAACAAAGAATAGAAAATTAACACAAGTCCACGTTTTGACGTTGAAAATAGTGTGTACGATCTCTACACTTTCATTTCTGCGCAATATTTCGCCCTTGTTATATCCAACAATCCCTATCCTATGAATATTCATTGGGTTTAGGTGGAATTACGTTTCCCATTCACAAGCAAGTGCGGGTAAACGGCGGGAGTAACTATGAAACTCTTAAGGAGGTGTCCAAGTTTGCCGTTCACCTGTATGACGAATTAATACAATTTCACCTTTGCCGTTCATCTGTATGGAAAGTATATAAGAATAATTCCTAAATTCGGTGATAAGATTAAGGTGGGTAACAAAGAATAGAAAATTAACACAAGTCCACGTTTTGACGTTGAAAATAGTGTGTACGATCTCTACACTTTCATTTCTGCGCAATATTTCGCCCTTGTTATATCCATCAATCCCTATCCTCTGAATATTCATTGGGTTTAGGTGGAATTACGTTTCCCATTCACAAGCAAGTGCGGGTAAACGGCGGGAGTAACTATGAAACTCTTTTTCCAAGTGTCCAAGTTTGCCGTTCACCTGTATGACGAATTAATACAATTTCACCTTTGCCGTTCACCTGTATGGAAAGTATATAAGAATAATTCGTAAATTCGGTGATAAGATTAAGGTGGGTAACAAAGAATAGAAAATTAACACAAGTCCACGTTTTGACGTTGAAAATAGTGTGTACGATCTCTACACTTTCATTTCTGCGCAATATTTCGCCCTTGTTATATCCATCAATCCCTATCCTCTGAATATTCATTGGGTTTAGGTGGAATTACGTTTCCCATTCACAAGCAAGTGCGGGTAAACGGCGGGAGTAACTATGAAACTCTTTTTCCAAGTGTCCAAGTTTGCCGTTCACCTGTATGACGAATTAATACAATTTCACCTTTGCCGTTCACCTGTATGGAAAGTATATAAGAATAATTCGTAAATTCGGTGATAAGATTAAGGTGGGTAACAAAGAATAGAAAATTAACACAAGTCCACGTTTTGACGTTGAAAATAGTGTGTACGATCTTTACACTTTCATTTCTGCGCAATATTTCGCCCTTGTTATATCCATCAATCCCTATCCTCTGAATATTCATTGGGTTTAGGTGGAATTACGTTTCCCATTCACAAGCAAGTGCGGGTAAACGGCGGGAGTAACTATGAAACTCTTTTTCCAAGTGTCCAAGTTTGCCGTTCACCTGTATGACGAATTAATACAATTTCACCTTTGCCGTTCACCTGTATGGAAAGTATATAAGAATGATTTGTAAATTCGGTGATAAGATTAAGGTGGGTAACAAAGAATAGAAAATTAACACAAGTCCACGTTTTGACGTTGAAAATAGTGTGTACGATCTCTACACTTTCATTTCTGCGCAATATTTCGCCCTTGTTATATCCATCAATCCCTATCCTATGAATATTCATTGGGTTTAGGTGGAATTACGTTTCCCATTCACAAGCAAGTGCGGGTAAACGGCGGGAGTAACTATGAAACTCTTTTTCCAAGTGTCCAAGTGTGCCGTTCACCTGTATGACGAATTAATACAATTTCACCTTTGCCGTTCACCTGTATGGAAAGTATATAAGAATAATTCCTAAATTCGGTGATAAGATTAAGGTGGGTAACAAAGAATAGAAAATTAACACAAGTCCACGTTTTGACGTTGAAAATAGTGTGTACGATCTCTACACTTTCATTTCTGCGCAATATTTCGCCCTTGTTATATCCATCAATCCCTATCCTCTGAATATTCATTGGGTTTAGGTGGAATTACGTTTCCCATTCACAAGCAAGTGCGGGTAAACGGCGGGAGTAACTATGAAACTCTTTTTCCAAGTGTCCAAGTTTGCCGTTCACCTGTATGACGAATTAATACAATTTCACCTTTGCCGTTCACCTGTATGGAAAGTATATAAGAATAATTCGTAAATTCGGTGATAAGATTAAGGTGGGTAACAAAGAATAGAAAATTAACACAAGTCCACGTTTTGACGTTGAAAATAGTGTGTACGATCTCTACACTTTCATTTCTGCGCAATATTTCGCCCTTGTTATATCCAACAATCCCTATCCTATGAATATTCATTGGGTTTAGGTGGAATTACGTTTCCCATTCACAAGCAAGTGCGGGTAAACGGCGGGAGTAACTATGAAACTCTTAAGGAGGTGTCCAAGTTTGCCGTTCACCTGTATGACGAATTAATACAATTTCACCTTTGCCGTTCATCTGTATGGAGAGTATATAAGAATAATTCCTAAATTCGGTGATAAGATTAAGGTGGGTAACAAAGAATAGAAAATTAACACAAGTCCACGTTTTGACGTTGAAAATAGTGTGTACGATCTCTACACTTTCATTTCTGCGCAATATTTCGCCCTTGTTATATCCATCAATCCCTATCCTCTGAATATTCATTGGGTTTAGGTGGAATTACGTTTCCCATTCACAAGCAAGTGCGGGTAAACGGCGGGAGTAACTATGAAACTCTTTTTCCAAGTGTCCAAGTTTGCCGTTCACCTGTATGACGAAATAATACAATTTCACCTTTGCCGTTCACCTGTATGGAAAGTATATAAGAATAATTCGTAAATTCGGCGATAAGATTAAGGTGGGTAACAAAGAATAGAAAATTAACACAAGTCCACGTTTTGACGTTGAAAATAGTGTGTACGATCTCTACACTTTCATTTCTGCGCAATATTTCGCCCTTGTTATATCCATCAATCCCTATCCTCTGAATATTCATTGGGTTTAGGTGGAATTACGTTTCCCATTCACAAGCAAGTGCGGGTAAACGGCGGGAGTAACTATGAAACTCTTTTTCCAAGTGTCCAAGTTTGCCGTTCACCTGTATGACGAATTAATACAATTTCACCTTTGCCGTTCACCTGTATGGAAAGTATATAAGAATAATTCGTAAATTCGGTGATAAGATTAAGGTGGGTAACAAAGAATAGAAAATTAACACAAGTCCACGTTTTGACGTTGAAAATAGTGTGTACGATCTCTACACTTTCATTTCTGCGCAATATTTCGCCCTTGTTATATCCATTAATCCCTATCCTTTGAATATTCATTGGGTTTAGGTGGAATTACGTTTCCCATTCACAAGCAAGTGCGGGTAAACGGCGGGAGTAACTATGAAACTCTTTTTCCAAGTGTCCAAGTGTGCCGTTCACCTGTATGACGAATTAATACAATTTCACCTTTGCCGTTCACCTGTATGGAAAGTATATAAGAATAATTCGTAAATTCGGTGATAAGATTAAGGTGGGTAACATAGAATAGAAAATTAACACAAGTCCACGTTTTGACGTTGAAAATAGTGTGTACGATCTCTACACTTTCATTTCTGCGCAATATTTCGCCCTTGTTATATCCATCAATCCCTATCCTCTGAATATTCATTGGGTTTAGGTGGAATTACGTTTCCCATTCACAAGCAAGTGCGGGTAAACGGCGGGAGTAACTATGAAACTCTTTTTCCAAGTGTCCAAGTTTGCCGTTCACCTGTATGACGAATTAATACAATTTCACCTTTGCCGTTCACCTGTATGGAAAGTATATAAGAATAATTCGTAAATTCGGTGATAAGATTAAGGTGGGTAACAAAGAATAGAAAATTAACACAAGTCCACGTTTTGACGTTGAAAATAGTGTGTACGATCTCTACACTTTCATTTCTGCGCAATATTTCGCCCTTGTTATATCCATCAATCCCTATCCTCTGAATATTCATTGGGTTTAGGTGGAATTACGTTTCCCATTCACAAGCAAGTTCGGGTAAACGGCGGGAGTAACTATGAAACTCTTTTTCCAAGTGTCCAAGTTTGCCGTTCACCTGTATGACGAATTAATACAATTTCACCTTTGCCGTTCACCTGTATGGAAAGTATATAAGAATAATTCGTAAATTCGGTGATAAGATTAAGGTGGGTAACAAAGAATAGAAAATTAACACAAGTCCACGTTTTGACGTTGAAAATAGTGTGTACGATCTCTACACTTTCATTTCTGCGCAATATTTCGCCCTTGTTATATCCATCAATCCCTATCCTCTGAATATTCATTGGGTTTAGGTGGAATTACGTTTCCCATTCACAAGCAAGTGCGGGTAAACGGCGGGAGTAACTATGAAACTCTTTTTCCAAGTGTCCAAGTTTGCCGTTCACCTGTATGACGAATTAATACAATTTCACCTTTGCCGTTCACCTGTATGGAAAGTATATAAGAATAATTCGTAAATTCGGTGATAAGATTAAGGTGGGTAACAAAGAATAGAAAATTAACACAAGTCCACGTTTTGACGTTGAAAATAGTGTGTACGATCTCTACACTTTCATTTCTGCGCAATATTTCGCCCTTGTTATATCCATCAATCCCTATCCTATGAATATTCATTGGGTTTAGGTGGAATTACGTTTCCCATTCACAAGCAAGTGCGGGTAAACGGCGGGAGTAACTATGAAACTCTTAACCAAGTTTGCCGTTCACCTGTATGACGAATTAATACAATTTCACCTTTGCCGTTCACCTGTATGGAAAGTATATAAGAATAATTCGTAAATTCGGTGATAAGATTAAGGTGGGTAACAAAGAATAGAAAATTAACACAAGTCCACGTTTTGACGTTGAAAATAGTGTGTACGATCTCTACACTTTCATTTCTGCGCAATATTTCGCCCTTGTTATATCCAACAATCCCTATCCTATGAATATTCATTGGGTTTAGGTGGAATTACGTTTCCCATTCACAAGCAAGTGCGGGTAAACGGCGGGAGTAACTATGAAACTCTTAAGGAGGTGTCCAAGTTTGCCGTTCACCTGTATGACGAATTAATACAATTTCACCTTTGCCGTTCATCTGTATGGAAAGTATATAAGAATAATTCCTAAATTCGGTGATAAGATTAAGGTGGGTAACAAAGAATAGAAAATTAACACAAGTCCACGTTTTGACGTTGAAAATAGTGTGTACGATCTCTACACTTTCATTTCTGCGCAATATTTCGCCCTTGTTATATCCATCAATCCCTATCCTCTGAATATTCATTGGGTTTAGGTGGAATTACGTTTCCCATTCACAAGCAAGTGCGGGTGGATCGTGACGATTGCCGGGCTTGATGGAGAATCAGGCCGGTGTCAACGAGCCGGGCCTGGGCGAGGAGATGAGCGTTTGCGCGCTTCTGAACTGAGCTCGGTCCCGTGCCTTGACCACCTGAGGACCTTTCTTGCTCCGATCTTCCACCTGTCTAGTTGCCGGCCTCGTGTTGGTGGACGGGGTGGATGTTTCTTCGGCCGTCATTCAACGATCAACTCAGAACTGGCACGGACCAGGGGAATCCGACTGTCTAATTAAAACAAAGCATTGCGATGGCCCTAAAGGGTGTTGACGCAATGTGATTTCTGCCCAGTGCTCTGAATGTAAAAGTGAAGAAATTCAAGCAACCGCGGGTAAACGGCGGGTGTAACTATGACTTTCTTAAGCCAACCTGACGCCTCCTCGTGGCGAGAGTCGGAAACGTTGGAAGGGATCATGTGGTACTAAGCACACTAGATAACAATGGGTCCTTGTGACTGCCCAAACCACTTCTTCCACGGCTGACAGCAGGCTCTGGCGAATCCGGGGGAGAGGCACATAATGTCTCTCGTCCCAACCAAACCCCCTACATAATTATGAGAAGAAATAATACCCAGCCTCCAGAATTAGTCGGGGAGAACTCGGCAGGGGCGTCACGACAGCGTCAGTAGTGATACGTCCACAAGTACAACGACAAGCGAACATGCATGTCGCTTTTGCGACCAAGAGTATACCACACCAAACGGTCTGGGTTTGCATATGAAGAGATCGCATCCCAAAGAGTTCAACGCAGCAATTCAAGTTGAGCGTAGGAACACTGCCTGGACGGCTGAGGAGATGAGGATGATGGCGGCGAAGGAAGCCGAAGGGGTGGCCGCTGGGGCCCGCCATCTCAACCTATGGTTGATGGCGGAGTTCCCTGGTCGCACACTGGATTCGATAAAAGGGATGAGAAGACAAGTTCGATATCGGCTCATGGTCGATGAACTAGTAGCACGAGCTAGTACTCTTAATGAACCAGTCGCCCGTATTATCGGTGCCCCAAACCGCCTTCCTCACTCCGACCGCAATGTTGACACTCGTCAGCACCAAAGCGACCAGCCTGCCCCAGAGGGCTCTGCGATTTCTTCAACTAATGAAAGTCCTTGCCGTTCACCCGTATCAAAGTGTAGAGGCGATAGCCGTATTTCTGCTTTTAGCAGTGCACGTGATCGCCGTTCACCTGTATCGATCGGGACTGGCACATTGGACTTGGGAGCCTCTAGTCAATCACCCGTATCAATGGGGCAGCTGTCCTTTTTGTCCGACGAGTTGGGCCCCTTTGCGCCGTTGGTGCTGGAGGTCTGGCGGTTGGCTGAGGAGGTCGAGGCGGTCGATGGTTACGACGCCTCGTTCTTGGCTGCGTTGGCTAGAGAGGCCTACCCAGACCAACCTCTCCTGGAGGACGATATAGCGGAATATGTCGAGAGGGTCTTTGGAGGAGGAGTGGGGACGCCTGTCCATAAGCCTCGAAGTTGCCCAGCAGCTGTGGGGCGTGGCAGGCGTCACAACAGGAGAAGCAAAAGGCGACGAGCTTTCAAGGTGATGCAGGGACTTTGGAGAACGTGTCCGGGGCGGGCCGCTGCCAAGATCCTGGGCGGTGAGATTGGATTTGACGGTGGGTTAACTGCTGGGGCGGAGTTTCCATCCCTCAGTGAGTTTGTGAGGTTCTGGGGCCCTCTCATGAGTGCACCGAGCCTCCGCTCCGACACCCCTGTGGTGCCCGCCGTCGGTCCGGTCGAGGATTTGGCGTCGGTCATGCTGAACCCTATTACACTCCTAGAGGCACACAGTTGCCGTGTACACGTCTCCAAGGCTCTTGGTCCTGACGGTGTCAAAGCTCGTTGCTGGAACAGGGCGCCTAAGTCCGTTCAATGTCTAGTCCTGAACCTCCTCCTCCTTGCAGGACGACCCCCCTTGGCGCTTAACCGGGCCCGTAATGTGTTTATCAAAAAGAATGGTTCACGACTAATCAAACTCTCCATCTCAATACTGTGAACAATGAATTTTTCGTCACATCCAACCGTTTGCTCTTTATGCTTGGGTTCTTAGCTTCCTTCCTTCACCCATGTTCGTCGTCGACTTAAAATCTCTGACCCAAATACAATATCCATCTTTAAAAATGTATATGTTTTATACCAGTCTACACAACTTCCTGATTTTCGTTCCTCAGGTAACGCATCTAGTTGATAGTAACGCTAGTACGGAATTTACTATGATGAACTGTGAACGTACTATTCTGAGATGTTAATAAAAATTTCAACATTCTGAAAATGGTAACGGTAGCGTGACTTGGACCTCCTTGATTTGTAATATACGTACGATTGAAACTGAAAATTGACCCCTTTTCAAGATGATCCATCCATTTTACTACAAACTTCAACATCATGAGACTAAGTTGTGAGAGTTTAGGGTGATTATTGGAGTCAGCTGGTCGTGTTTCAGGTAAGTAATCCATAATCCAGCCCCGTTTGGTGAAAGGGAGTAAAGAGCACGGATGTACTCAATATTCACCCTCCTCGTGAGTCAAAAATCACATTCAGGACCACTGTAGTGTTAGAAGAAGTGAGTGTGGGCTGGATATTACCTACTAGTACCCGTACCTTTTTGGACCAGTATTGTGATAGCCAGGAATGTTTCAAGCGTCGGGATTCGGGTAGGTTTCCCATAACCTTCCGTTTTGGACACTCGTCACAGGTAACAAACAGCGACAACCAAACGACTACCACATTATCAAAATATCGAGAACGGCAATTGGAGGTCAGCGGGAATCATCAGTCTCAGTCGAACGCCGGATTTACGGTAGATATTAATCTCTAACCATTTTGGGTCATTTCGATTGAGGACCGTACCATTGAAAAGGCAGGTTCAACTTGGTAATCAAGTTTTGTTATTGCTGTGCGGATGATCGGATGAATAATGTTGAAAAGGAACCAACAGTTCTCAGAACATGAAGAATAAACATCATGTGATAATCATGAAAAGTAAAAACATACACAAGGAATGAATCTAGTTTATTCCAGTCAGTTCACCCATTACGACTGCCAAGAATGTGAACCAATGTGATATCACTATTGTTCTTCCCTCCCATGATATCTTATTTCAACTTCTGCTAGCTTGACAATACTTAATTTGCACACATCATACATTAATCTAAGAGCAATAAAATTGGCCACATGAGTATGAAACCACCACAAATCTCTTTATATATGCGTTGCATCGCTTCCCTTCACGACCGAGTTTAGTTCCCTGTTACTTAATGACATCGATTCAAGCGATGATGAAATGTTCACTGATTATTTTGGATGGTATAAGAGAGGGAGAGAGAGAGTAATCAGAAGTGATTTCATTTATGAAGAGTTGAAGTAAAGTTTGAATGGGATGTTCGACAGTGGAATTGGTATATCAGAAGGTAGCTAGTTGTGAAATGAAGTCAGCATGACCCATATCGTTCGCCCAAAGGATAATCCACATGTCAAGGTGTTGTGAGTTAGTAACACCAAAAGCACGCTCTGAAACGGAATTATTTCATGTTTGATTGTTTTTTTTTCGGTCTTGTACAATTGAACGACTAGGAGCAGAAAAAGCCGTAGGACTTGGTTACACGAATTCAGGAGGATAAACCATGAGAAGTTTGGCGCTTTGATATTGGCTTTTTTCTCAGACTATGATGCGGATGTTCTGTATTCAACCTTCCTACACCATTCATCCCCCTGGGAGGTCGCCAGGAAGGCAGCTGAGCTGGAGCCAAGTCCCAGGGGTGATCAAGAGCCGAGCCGGAGGCTGCATGAGTCGGTCGACGGGAGGGAGTTACGGCAGTGCGCGCAATCTGGAGCCAGCTCGGCCTGGGTTGCGGGCAGGTGTGAGGGCATTCCGGCGGCTGATTATCGCCACTATCATGCGGTTCGCGTGGGGGCGATACCCACACGCGTTCGCCGTGGTAGGGGGCTTCAAGGAGAAGGCCGGACTCGAGGTGTTTATTTGAGTTCGAATGGACCTTCAAGAAGAGCAATTGTCGACTCAAATCCATCGTGAAAACGAATAAAAGTTGACTTCATATCGACTCGAGCTGTTTATTTTAGTTGGACTCAGTGAGGCTGAGCCTCGGGGAGCCTCAGTGAGCCTCAGGGAGCTCAGGGAGGCTGAGTGAGGCTGAGCCTCAGTGATTTGAGTTCGAATGGACCTTCAAGAAGAGCTATTGTCGACTCAAATACATCGTGAAAACGAAAAAAGTTGACTTCATATCGACTCGAGGTGTTTATTTGAGTTCGAATGGACCTTCAAGAAGACCAATTGTCGACTCAAATACATCGTGAAAACGAAAAAAACGTTGACTTTATATCGACTCGAGGTGTTTATTCGAGTTCGAATGGACCTTCAAGAACAGCAATTGTCGTCTCATATACATCTTGAAAAGAAAACAAAATGTTGACTTCATATCGACTCGAGGTGTTTATTTGAGTTCGACTCAGTGAGGCTGAGCCTCAGGGAGCCTCGTGGAGCTCAGGGAGGCTGAGTGAGGCTGAACCTTAGTGAGCCTCAGTGAGGCTGAGCCTCGGGGAGCATCAGGGAGCTCAGGGAGGCTGAGTGAGGCTGCGCCTCAAGGAGCCTCAGTGAGCTCAGGGAGGCTGAGCCTCGGGGAGCCTCAGTGAGGCTGAGCCTCAGCGAGCCACAGTGAGGCTGAGTCTCAGCGAGCCTCAGGGAGGATGAGTGAGGCTGAGCCTCAGGGAGCTCATGGAAATCAGGGAGGCTGAGAGGCTGAGCCTCAGTGATTTGAGTTCGAATGGACCTTCAAGAAGAGCAATTGTCGACTCAAATACATCGTGAAAAGAAAAAAAAAAGTTGAGGTGGGTAACAAAGAATAGAAAATTAACACAAGTCCACGTTTTGACGTTGAAAATAGTGTGTACGATCTCTACACTTTCATTTCTGCGCAATATTTCGCCCTTGTTATATCCATCAATCCCTATCCTCTGAATATTCATTGGGTTTAGGTGGAATTACGTTTCCCATTCACAAGCAAGTGCGGGTAAACGGCGGGAGTAACTATGAAACTCTTAAGGGGGTGTCCAAGTTTGCCGTTCACCTGTATGACGAATTAATACAATTTCACCTTTGCCGTTCACCTGTATGGAAAGTATATAAGAATAATTCCTAAATTCGGTGATAAGATTAAGGTGGGTAACAAAGAATAGAAAATTAACACAAGTCCACGTCCTCTTCTCTATAAGCGTTCGAGTTCCCTGGAATCCTCATTCCGTCATTCAACGATCAACTCAGAACTGGCATGGACCAGGGGAATCCGACTGTCTAATTAAGAGTACTTCAAAAAGAGAAGTAGAGATGTTTACGCTCCACAAGTGATACATCTTGTTTATATTTGATATCTCTGACCGAAGTCTCCCAATCCCCCTCTCCGAGGAGGTTTTCATGTCCCTTCCATTTTCAACGCCTCGTGCTGGTCAGTCTACTGGTGAATGTCATTCGAATCTGCCGCCCATTCATCCTCCACTAAATCCAGTACCACGTGCACTGTGGAAAATCGGAAGAGCGATATTAAGTACGAATACTTCATCCCTTCCCTCCGATTAGTGGATCTCCTCCAGAAGACAGAACCCAGGACTCCTATAAGTACTCCGATCGGGAACGAACGATTACGACGACCAACCAGCACGAGAACCCCTTTATTTTCTGCGAAACCTTCATTTTCTTCACCATCTTCACCAACTTCAGCATTTTCGTCATCCAGCTTATAATTCATCAAAAATTCGGTCAGAGATATCCATTTATTTTATTTGTATGCGCGAAGGCACTATTATTTCCATAATTTCATAAGATAAAACCTTCTGTTCAGGAGCTCCTTTTTTTCATTTTCATTTTTTATACAGTCCATTTCAAACATTTGGAACATTTCCCGTCATTCCTTCATCATGCCTGGATGCTGGAGTGCCTTGGTTGGATTTGCTGATGCATCCCAAATCGCTTATGGGGCTGTAGTCTACGTGCTGAGTGCATCCTCCGCTGGGAAATTGCAGGTGAACTTATTGATGGCAAAATCTAGGATATCCCCAATGAAAACGACTAGCATCCCAAGGTTAGAGCTGTGTGCTGCCGTCCTGCTTTCTTCTCTAATCCGATTTGTGTTGGACACCTATTCCTCACGACATGAGTTCCAACGTGTGTTTGCTTGCAGTGATTCAACTGTCGCTCTACATTGGCTATCTTCATCTCCATCACGATGGAAAGCATTCGTCGCAAACCGGGTCGCCAAAATCCAACAACGCACGAAATTGGATTGGTGGTTCCATGTACGAGGAGAACACAATCCTGCGGATTGTTTGAGCAGGGGATTGTCAGCCAGGCAACTTCTTGATCACAAGTTATGGTTTACCGGTCCATTGTGGCTTACCTCGCCATTAACTGATTGGCCTGTCACTTCTGTAAAAGATTTGGTTCAACCTCAGCGACTTGTAGACGAAAGAGCCATATGTACTGTTGCTACCAATCAACCCGATTGGATTTTGAGGCCAATGCTGGAGCGTGTTTCGTCCTATCGTAAACTCATTCGGTCTAGCGCCTACATTTTGAGGGCCCTTCGACTAACGCGATATCGTACTGGCATTTTACATGTATCAGAAGTGACAGAAGCGGAGACCCGTTGGATAAGGTACATTCAACGTCAATATTTTCCTGATATTGTTACATATTTGGAATGTAAATCCACCAAAAAGCGGAAACGTCACGTAAACAACCCTTTGATAAGACGTCTGGATTTGTTCATAGAAGATGGACTTATCAGGGTGGGGGGACGCCTCCAATATTCCCGTATGTCCTATGACCATCGACATCCCGTCCTTCTTCCTAAGAAAGGACGTTTTGTGGAGTTGTTGGTTGACCAATATCACTCCGATAACCTACATACTGGTCCTCATGTGCTTTTGTCCTTACTGAACCTGAAATTTTGGATTATTTCCGCTCGAAATTTAGTGAGGCAGAGAGTGCACAAATGTAATTTGTGTTTTCGAGCTAAGCCACAAGCATTACAGGCGAAAATGGCTCCGTTGCCCTCTGTAAGATTCCAACAGTGCAAGGCGTTTTTCCATTGCGGTGTGGATTACGCCGGTCCGTTCTCCATTTCTATGGTTAGGCGTCGAGGAGGATCAAGTTTGAAGGCGTATGTCTGCATGTTTGTTTGTCTTTCAACGAAAGCCCTCCACTTCGAGTTGGTGTCGACACTCTCAACAGACGGCTTTCTAGCCGCTTTTCGCCGCTTTCTGTCGAGAAGAGGCCCATGCAGTGTTATCTGTTCTGATCAAGGCACCAACTTTTTGGGAGCCAAAAATCAGCTGAATGATCTATGTTCTTTGACTGCATCGGGAAGGTTCAATTCGACTGTTGGAAACGAGTTGTCGGGTCGAGGGATAGAATGGCGCCTGAATCCTGCATCTGCACCTCATTTTGGCGGAATATGGGAGCGTAACATACAAAGCTTCAAAACACTGTTGTACAAGCTTCTTGGACCCCACTTGTTGACGTATGAGGAGTTCAATACGGTCATTATTCAAATTGAGGCGATTTTGAACAGTCGTCCGCTCTCGGTACTATCTGCAGACCCTAATGGACCTACTGCACTGACTCCGGCCCATTTCCTCACGTTGGGCCCTCCTTTGGATCAACTTCCTCACGAGGACCTAGGATCGGTCCCCTCCAACCGACTCGACCATTTTCAGCGCATATCGCACATCGTACATGGGTTTTGGAAAAGATGGCAGCAGGAATATTTGCACACACTTCAAGGAAGAACCAAGTGGACTGAAGATGCCCCAGATTTGAAGACTGGCTCAGTGGTCATCATCATGAAGGAAAATACTCCTCCTCTTCGCTGGCCCATCGCAGTTGTTCAGGAAATTTTCCCAGGTCCAGACGGGATTACCCGAGTCGCCAGATTAAGAACGAGCGCAGGGGAATCCGTGAGACCCTTGGTGAAGATTTGTCCTCTTCCAACCCAATAAGAACCTTATTTTTCCCAATATAGTTCCTTATTATTTTTTTTTTTTTTTCTTCCTAATCATTCCTTAGTTATATAACTTGTTGTTGCTGTTGTTTATATTAAATAGTAAATTTTACTTATCTTCATTAGTATAAAATAATATTGTGCGAACTTACTAATAATATGATTGTTTTGTAATTGGTGTTTGGTGTTCAGACTTCACAAACATCTGGATTCTGAAATACCTTTCAGGGTGGGGGGAAATGTTAGCGCCTCGTCGGATAAAACCTGTAAAATCGTGCTCAGTTTGTGACGATCTTCTTGTCGTCCCCCTCTCTCCCGACCTCCGCACTGGCGATAGTCAGTTCCCCTGAAGAAGCCCTCGCGCCACGTTGCTCCCGTTCAAAGTAGTTCAATTGTACCCCTTTTCGCCGCCTCCACCCAAGTTTAGCCATCACCATACCCTCAATTTTACCCTTCGCCGGCATCCTTTCCTTTTCCCATTCCACCTTTTGGCCTCTTCATTTGAGAAGCCTCCCAAATTCAAGGTAAGGCGTAAATTTATTGAATCTTTGTCCAAAGGTAGTCCTTTGGTGGTCCTTCAACCCCTCGGGGCTCATATTAAATTTAAATTAGTGAACCAGCTAGCCCCCCCTTTCCTGCGGATTTCATTCTTTATATTTTCACATCATAATCCCCCACAGAATGGTTCACGACTAATCAAACTCTCCATCTCAATACCGTGAACAATGAATTTTTCGTCACATCCAACCGTTTGCTCTTTATGCTTGGGTTCTTAGCTTCCTTCCTTCAACCATGTTCGTCGTCGACTTAAAATCTCTGACCCAAATACAATATCCATCTTTAAAAATGTATATGTTTTATACCAGTCTACACAACTTCCTGATTTTCGTTCCTCAGGTAACGCATCTAGTTGATAGTAACGCTAGTACGGAATTTACTATGATGAACTGTGAACGTACTATTCTGAGATGTTAATAAAAATTTCAACATTCTGAAAATGGTAACGGTAGCGTGACTTGGACCTCCTTGATTTGTAATATACGTACGATTGAAACTGAAAATTGACCCCTTTTCAAGATGATCCATCCATTTTACTACAAACTTCAACATCATGAGACTAAGTTGTGAGAGTTTAGGGTGATTATTGGAGTCAGCTGGTCGTGTTTCAGGTAAGTAATCCATAATCCAGCCCCGTTTGGTGAAAGGGAGTAAAGAGCACGGATGTACTCAATATTCACCCTCCTCGTGAGTCAAAAATCACATTCAGGACCACTGTAGTGTTAGAAGAAGTGAGTGTGGGCTGGATATTACCTACTAGTACCCGTACCTTTTTGGACCAGTATTGTGATAGCCAGGAATGTTTCAAGCGTCGGGATTCGGGTAGGTTTCCCATAACCTTCCGTTTTGGACACTCGTCACAGGTAACAAACAGCGACAACCAAACGACTACCACATTATCAAAATATCGAGAACGGCAATTGGAGGTCAGCGGGAATCATCAGTCTCAGTCGAACGCCGGATTTACGGTAGATATTAATCTCTAACCATTTTGGGTCATTTCGATTGAGGACCGTACCATTGAAAAGGCAGGTTCAACTTGGTAATCAAGTTTTGTTATTGCTGTGCGGATGATCGGATGAATAATGTTGAAAAGGAACCAACAGTTCTCAGAACATGAAGAATAAACATCATGTGATAATCATGAAAAGTAAAAACATACACAAGGAATGAATCTAGTTTATTCCAGTCAGTTCACCCATTACGACTGCCAAGAATGTGAACCAATGTGATATCACTATTGTTCTTCCCTCCCATGATATCTTATTTCAACTTCTGCTAGCTTGACAATACTTAATTTGCACACATCATACATTAATCTAAGAGCAATAAAATTGGCCACATGAGTATGAAACCACCACAAATCTCTTTATATATGCGTTGCATCGCTTCCCTTCACGACCGAGTTTAGTTCCCTGTTACTTAATGACATCGATTCAAGCGATGATGAAATGTTCACTGATTATTTTGGATGGTATAAGAGAGAGAGAGAGAGAGTAATCAGAAGTGATTTCATTTATGAAGAGTTGAAGTAAAGTTTGAATGGGATGTTCGACAGTGGAATTGGTATATCAGAAGGTAGCTAGTTGTGAAATGAAGCCAGCATGACCCATATCGTTCGCCCAAAGGATAATCCACATGTCAAGGTGTTGTGAGTTAGTAACACCAAAAGCACGCTCTGAAACGGAATTATTTCATGTTTGATTGTTTTTTTTTCGGTCTTGTACAATTGAACGACTAGGAGCAGAAAAAGCCGTAGGACTTGGTTACACGAATTCAGGAGGATAAACCATGAGAAGTTTGGCGCTTTGATATTGGCTTTTTTCTCAGACTATGATGCGGATGTTCTGTATTCAACCTTCCTACACCATTCATCCCCCTGGGAGGTCGCCAGGAAGGCAGCTGAGCTGGAGCCAAGTCCCAGGGGTGATCAAGAGCCGAGCCGGAGGCTGCATGAGTCGGTCGACGGGAGGGAGTTACGGCAGTGCGCGCAATCTGGAGCCAGCTCGGCCTGGGTTGCGGGCAGGTGTGAGGGCATTCCGGCGGCTGATTATCGCCACTATCATGCGGTTCGCGTGGGGGCGATACCCACACGCGTTCGCCGTGGTAGGGGGCTTCAAGGAGAAGGCCGGACCCTCGCCTATCGCGCCTGCGGTGCCCCGAACGTGACGCCGGCTCATGTGGTACAGGTCTGTCCCCGAACACATGGGGGGCGAGTTATGCGTCACAACGCTGTTTGTGCCATGCTCGCCGGCGCTTTATCCCAAGCTGGCTGGACCGTTGAGCGAGTGAGAAGGTACCCAACTTTACCCAGTGGCCTACAACCCGACATCGTAGCCGTTCATCCGGATGGGTCTGCCGCAATCGTGGATGCTCAGGTTGAATCCGCAGCGCCCGAAATGTGTCATGCCCATGAGGATAAGGTCCGTAAGTATGACAGAGCGGACCTTAAGGCGAAGATCTCGGAGAGGCGTGGGGTGGAGGCAGCTAACATCAAGGTTCTCGCATGTACGCTGTCTTGGAGAGGTGTTTGGCATGGGCGTAGTGTCGAAGAACTCCGTTTACTTGGTATTCCTGCTGGAGTTCTGAATGGCATTACGACCAGTGTCCTGTTGGGCTCTTGGCTAAATTGGAAGAGCTTTGTTCGTTGTACTTCTAGGCACTTTCCATCTCCGCCTAGGACTTCCCCATCACAATCTGACGCTCGAGTTGGCGTTGGTTAACCCCGACATCTGCTCCCTCCCAGGGTGCGACCTTCCCTAGTGAGCCAGTGTTCTGGGGTAGGCTAGCTAGTCTCTCTGGCGCATGAATGAGATCGTACACACTATTACTTCATTGCAGACACGTTTTCTCATTATATTTTAGATTTTACGCACGAGTTATCACTATTTTATGTAGGTAACAAAGCTCGTGGTTGCACCGCGTCTCACTGCTGGGTATGGTCCTTGGCATGGCGGGGTAAGAGTTGCGTGGCGTATGTCATCTCTCACGAACACATGCGTACTTCTATCCAGCTCTAGATGAATGAACAATGCCGGTTGTATATGTCTTGCTGCGGGTTGTGGTCTGAGTCTGTTCATAGTCTCCTGCAGCTGGGTCACGAATCCATGAGTGGATCTAGCTCAAATTGGCTGATCTTCAAAAAAACCTCTCGACAGCTTCAAGCCACTACCATACACGAGTTCTGTTGCACTACACCGTACATCTTCCTTTATGGAGGTTCTAATACCAAGCATTATTAAGTTTTATCAACCCAATTTTCCGAACCAAAACAGCGGATGGCGGACTTCAATTGGCGATGAAACCGTTCGACCAATCCATTTCCTTTTTAATTATATTGGGCTGTCATATTATGTTCGGTTCCCAGCTTCTTGGTCAATTCTGCAAACAGCGCGTGTGAAAAACGTTCTGTTGGTGGAATGGTCTTGGAGTTGAAAGAAAATTCAAATAAATTTGCGGAGTCTTTCGCTGCATACAGAGAAATCTTAATTAATGCTGCGATTTATGACAAAAAACTAAAAGAAATCCAAGAAGCATTAGAAAACGCAAAAGAGTTGATAGAAATGAAAAAGAACGAAGTCGAAAATAATGAAGCTTCCGGAGATGCATTTAGGTACAGTTATCCTTTCGAGGGTGGGGTGGTGCACTGAGTGCGCCAGCGATCAAATTTTGACTGGAAGACCGAGAGTTCTGGTTCTACGAATCCCCCGTGCTCTTTACCCTCTTGTTGACATGTCACGTACTCATTACAATCACCGGAATTCTCAATTTCCTCTCGGAACTTCTCCCAGTGGAAATTTTTTTCCCGTGTCAGATTTTTTCTATCTTGGCGCATCGAGTGCGCTGCCCCACCAACGATGTCCCGATCCGAAAAAATCATACCTCCTTCCGAATTCGTGCGAGTTCTGGAAGAGTTATCAGAGGAAGACGAAGGATCGAGTTCGGAAGAAGGTTGTTGGGCAAGAAGATGTTGATACAGAATCGGAAATCGATGGAGATATTTAAAATGATCATCCTCTCCCTGAGCCACCTTCAGGCTCGCCTCTACACAACCTCTGTGAACCCGAAGAGGATCATGATTTATATAATAAGAACTTTTTGATAAAAAATGTTTACAAACAAAAGAGTGTTTCCGATTCCAATCAAGATTGACCACGCGGGAGAGTAATACATTCAATGTCGAGGTGTCGTTTATTACTTATTATTATTTAATGTCGTTTATCACTTATTATTATTCATTATTATTACTTATGTTGTTTATTAATTATCAACTGTAATTACAAATATAATACTTTATTTATCAAATAATTTTTTGCCTTTGGCTCTATATTTCAATCAGGTGTTCCTTTTTCTGGTCATTTTCAATAAATATCCTACATATGAGAATGACATAATTTTATTTAATTATATTCCAACATTGTCTTTTTGAAAACCTGATGATACGGGGCGAAGCCATGGGAGACATGAGACTCATTGCTGTGAATGCCGCAGAGATAACTAAAAGTATAGAAGAAATAGGCAGGGATTAAATAAAGATTGTAGGGTGTTTGATTATGTAACGAAAGTGGTATGCGACGATTCTGAGGATAAACGAATTCTCAGGTATTATGGAAAGAGTCACCTGATACAAAATTTACGTGCTTGGATTAGTAGGAAAATGCCAAAAGCAATGGTAACTGTATCAACTCCAAACTCCGTCGAAAAAGTTAAGTTTACTCTCGCTCGGAATACTTTCTGGTGGCGTCGGCGTACTTCATTTGGAGGGTTCTCATCTTCCAAAGATGAATCAAACAATAAATTGTCCTACATTGTCACGTCTCTATCTAAATAATCAAATTTACAGGAGAACCTACACCAATAGAAATAAAATTATTGTTTACTAATAATTTTGGTATTTCCAATATATTAGGGGCGATTGAACAACAAAATGCTAGTTATTAGTTATTAGTGTTTGTAACAATATTATTAGTTCCTAATAAAAGATTGTGCAATAGGGCCCAGGACGCACTAGCTAAATAAATAGAAAAACTAAAAGAAATTAGTTCGGTCGAAACCCAAATCCGAAATGTAGAAAGCGCATTAGACCATAACCAAGCAATGCTTCTATTACCTCTAGACTTGGCCCAAGAAATAGATAACTCGGTAACCTTTTGTAATTTAGGAAAGATTCACCCGAGTATAATAAGACCAATGGCTTTATCACCAGCACTACGTGAACTTGAATCGTTGTTCAGGCCACCACTTGAGGCGCTCCCGGCGTTTGGATCCGCGGTTCTACGAACGCGCACTGCAAACGAAGTTGAGTGGCCATTAAATTCTTTTTAACCTAACATGAGTTTTTTGCTATTTCTCGACTAATCAAGTGCCTTGAAAACTTAACACATACTAAAACAAATTGGGAATTTAACAAAGAAGCGAAAACTTCCATCAAGTTAAAATCCGTCGCTCTCCTCCAAGAATGACCCAATTCCACCCTACCAAAACCCAATAATACACATTGTGAAAACAAGTATCTGTACCATAATTTTGTACGGCTTACTAATATTTCTAGTGTCATATACTATGATCAAATACTACCTATACTGTCATAATATAAACAAGTCCAGAGTGTACAACTAATCAACCATGTACTATCACGAATAAACGGCAGTCCATCTCGAGCTCTCGTTGATATATGACCTATACCTCAATAAACATTACATGGCGCTGCGGACAACGTGATCCGTTTATCGGTGTACATCCGCGACAATGCAAAACCTACAGCCTCCAAACCCCTTAGTGTTTGAAGGGAATATAGATACAAACTTCCAAAAGTGGAAAAAACAATATAATACTCGTATATATGCGGTCGCGACCGGACTAACTACTAAACCAAAAAACGTGCAGTGTGCGGTACTTCTACATGTGCTTGGTCAAGAAGCTCAAGCACGTTATGAAACCTTTGATGTGTCACCTGGACAAGCAGAGGATCCGACGGAGATTATGCAGTTATTCGAAACCTACTGCTCGCCAAAGAAAAACGTCACTGTGGATCGCTACATTTTCTTCACAAGAGATCAGAGGCAAGGGGAATCATTCAAGGATTATATTACCGATCTGAAAAAGCTCAGTAACACTTGTGATTTCGAGACTCTTCGTGAAGGCCTAGTGCGAGACCGGATAATAACAGGTATCCTCGATCAAAACTTAAAGGAACGTCTGCTGGGAGAAGACGATCTCGACTTGTCCAAGTGCGTGAAGATCTGCAAAGCAAGTGAGCTTGCCGAAACCCAGCTTCGAACACTGCAAAACGATCTGGGAAAATCGATCAATTATCTCAAACAAGGCGTACATAAAAACCGTAAGTGCTCGAAATGCGGATACCAACACGATTACCGCAAATGTCCAGCCTATAATCAAGAATGTGGAACCTGCAAGCGCATAGGACATTTCTCCAAAATGTGCCAATCAACAAACGCCAGGAAGAACGAAAATCGTCAGCCGAGAAAGAAAACTGAGACCCACTCGAAGAAAACTCCGCCAGCACGATCCAAACGTGTAGGAACCGTGGAGGAAAACGAGGGAAGTGATGAAATCTCACTTTGATAGATGTTGTTTAATGATGCACGTAAACCATAAACCTCTTCACGTTCGATTGGATACTGGAGCTGACACAAATGTATTACCGCTTATTATTTACAAGCAACTTGGATTAAAAATGAAACAATTGAAACAAATAAATATTAACTTGAAAAATTATAATGGCACTCCGATTAAAGTCGTAGGGAAAATAGCACTCTCATGCACAGTAAATGAAAATACCTACACGATCGACTTTGTAGTGGTAGACAGCTCGGTAAAAACACCAGCTGTATTAGGTTGGGAAACTATAGGACACCTTAAACTCATTATAAGAATAGCCACAGTTGAGTTGGTTAAAAGCTGCCCTACTAGCACGAAATACCCATTTTTGGCGGATTTCGCACATTTATTCGACAAAAGACTAGGTGAAATTAAAGGTGCTGTATATGATATAAAAATGAAAGAAGATTATAAAGGACAAATTCAGCCGTGTAGAAGAGTACCTATAAAATTATTAAAGCCATTGAAATTAGAACTCGATAAGATGGAACAAAATCATTCGTAAAGTAACAGAACCTACTGAATTTGTCAGCTCTCTTGTAATTGTTAAAAAACGAGACCAGGGTTTACGTATTTGCTTAGATCCACAACAATTAAATAAAATTGAGGCAACACTTCGAAATGCCAACGTTTGAAGATATTGCCGCCCGTATAGGTAAATCAAAGATATTCTCTACATTGGACGCTAATAAAGCATTTTGGCAAATAAAATTATCCGAGAACAGCTCATTATATACCTTATTATATACCTTATATTGTTTCAACAGGATGCCTTATGGGCTATGTTCAAGTTCTGAAATATTTAATAAGACTTTTACTGATATTTTTGGCGATATAAGTGGCACAGCAGTATTTATGGATGAATCGATAATATTTTCTAAAAATGAAGCCAAACATAAATGTTCGATCTCTATATCAAACACGATAAGGGTAGGTCCATCTCTCAAAATCCGCGGGCTTTCTGAGGGTGGCGGCAATTTGTATTGGTTCCTGCTTACCCCACGAGCAGCGCCACCAGACGGACCCCTTGACAGTGCTAACCTGATCCCCGCTTTTCTCATATGGTTTTCTCCTTGTACTGTTTTCATTTTACTTATGTTAAATATTATAACTATTCTTACTAATAATTTCCGATAACATTTCTTGTAATTACTACTTGAAAAAGGACCAGTGTGGCCCTTTGCCTTTTTCTTTTTGTCTCGACTGATAAGAGATAAGACTCACTCGAGATCTATAATTCTTCATTCTGTTTCTGTGCGTTCAATAAACGAGTTATTGCGTTCAACCTCGAGAGATTTTTCTTTGAGTTTTAAACCGTCCCGTGAAAATAAATGTGAGGTAGATTCATTGGTGCTTAAACCCGGGACTTTACTGCCGAACTTTCCGAATAATTCCGATCCGAATAGGCACTATCTATCGAGTGTCTTCCGAGTCTTTTCATTTTTTCTCTTCTCGACGGCCATTGTCTATCTGCCCTCGGCTTTCCGATTTTTCGGCTTCGTGTGTTATCGTCATGACGGAGGAGAATATTGCCAGCAGGTTTCAGGTGCTTTCCGCTGATTTGTCGATGGACGATTTTTTCGAGAAAGCGTCGGATCTTATAAGGGATCTCAAGATTAAGCCGACCAAGGATATCAACCCCCAGGTAACCATCTCTATCTCAGTAAACCTGTGCCAAGAGTTTCAAGCCCTAACTGATGAACTCTCAGTAGGGGACCCGCCTGAGCGTACCTTTTGTATACATGAGGAAGCTTTGAAATCGATCGAGGAACGATATGTTAAATGGAGTTCCACCTTATTTCAAGCCATGCCTTCATACCAATTGGCTGCATGCTTTTCAAAAAGGGTTCTTTCAGTTCGAACTACCGCTTGGAAGGCCTTTAGGGAATTCGCCGAAAAAATGCCGCATCCCTCACAGGTTTTGACTAAACCCATTGCTGTGAATGAGCCAACAGTTAAATCCAAATACTCTGCTCTCAAAACTCTGGCTACCTTACGCGACTCTATTCCAATGTTTAATGGAGACATTCTGCAATTCAAAAATTTTAGACGGATCTACGAAGAATGCTGTCATACCCTGGATGTTCCAGATACTTCCAAGCTGGCAGTTCTGGAAAGCAAAGTTTCTACAGAAGTTTTCAAAATTTTTCAACCTGGCTTAGCCAACCCTAAGTTTTATCCCGAGATCTGGGCGGACTTAGTTAAGCATTACACCAACCGGTATAAACTTACCATGGCCATTCTCGACTTAGGTCAACAAATACCGAAATTACAGTAGGAGCAATCCGAACCTATGCAGTTCTTTGTCCAGTCATATGAATCTTATTATAATTCTGTTATGTTGGTTAACCTGCCTTCAGCCATTTAGCCGTTATCTAACCTTTCAGATAACACTTCGACTACGTTTTCAATATATTAACACGTGTGCTTCTTATAACCAAATATATACTTTCAATACCATCAAAGCGTGCAACTTCTATAAACAAACACAACAATTTGGCGACAGAGGTGAAAAAAAAGCGATTTCTTCAGTGGTGACGTATTGTTTTTCTTTCAACATCTCTTGTATCTACTTTCGCCGTCCAAGGTAACCTCACATTTTACCGCATGCTCAATTGTACACCAGAATTTTCATTATTGCTTTAATTCAATACCTGAGGCTCCGTCAATACTTACCTCGAAATGGACGACAAACAATTCAAAGCTTTTCTGGACGCATTTACCAACAGTCAACAAAAGCTTATGGAAAGCATTCAGCAAATATCGCTCTCGCCTACTTCAACATCTTCCACTAGCGGGAAAAGTACGATACATTACTTGCACCATTCGAAAATTTCGACTCGAATAAAGAAATTTTTCGAAATTATAAACAGCGATTCGAAAATTATTTAACTATGAAAAATGCATTCAATGATAAAACTCTTTGCGCTCAAATGCTACTTAATTCGATGGGTTCTACACACTTCAACACCCTTGCTGCACTAGTTTCCCCAAGAACACCATCGGAACTAACATACAATGACCTGGTGGAAACTCTAGAAACGCATTTGTGCCCCAAACCTAACGTTCTTGTCGCACAACATAAATTCCTGTCAACCTACCAACAGGTAAACCAATCTATATCGGAATATGTTGCTTGCCTGCGCAAGGATCTCATCGATTGTGAATTTGTTTCGCCCGTGAATGCAAAATTTCAATTGCGGATGTATTTCTGGGGACTTCGCGACAACACAATTCGAGAGAAACTTCTACAACTTGAAAATCAGGGGTTTGATGAAATTCTGAGAGCAGCTATCGCTTTAGAAGCGTCAATAATCAACAGCAAGGAATTGTCAAAACAACAACCTATATCGAATGACTCACTAGCTGAACGGTACGTGAACAAAGTTAATTCTAATCGAAGTTCTAGGTCACGGAACTTCAATGACTCAAAACCTAATCGAAATTCATCTGGACATTTCAAACATAAAAAATTCCGAACACGATCAAAATCTAGACTCAATTACAAACATTTGGGCGTCGAAAATCTATGTCTCAGGTGTGGCAAAAATAACCATAGGTCCGATGAATGTAGATGTGACCCTAAAAATCTCAAATGTGATGCATGCAACAAATCCGGACACGTAAAAAGGGGATGCATCAGCACTCTCGTGAAACAGAAATCTCTAGATCCTGATAGTTCCAGTTCGAATCATTACCTCGACGTTTCCACACTGAAAGAATTGGATAGTGTCAATAGAATTATTGATATTTTCGGAAAATCCAGTCCCACTGACGATTCTAATAAATATTTTGTCGACGTTCTGGTGGAAGGTAGACGTCAAACCTTTGAAGTCGACTCAGGGGCTGGACTAACTCTATTACCAGAACCAGATTTCAAAATGTTGAATATTAAAACCAAGTTGAAACCCACTAACATTCAATTCCGATCCTACACATCAAGTACATTCAAACCCATTGGGGTAACTGAAGTCAATTGGAGTAACTGAAGTCAATGTTCAATACCAAAATCAAGAATCTACCGAATTACTCTTTGTAGTACCAGCTGGATATTCACCATTACTAGGTCGAGTGTGGATCCGTCATCTCAAAATAAGTCTAGGAAATCTCGATAAAAATTCAATATGTTCCATTGCTCACGTAAACAATGTCGATCCTGTTCCTGGTATAGTTGAAAAATTCAAGAATATATTTGAACCTCGAGTTGGGTGCATTCCAGGATTCACTTGTTCTCTTCAGCTTCGAGATAAGGCTAAACCAGTATTTATCAAGGAACGTAATGTCCCCTACGCCTTGTTGGACAAAGTGAACGACGAACTGGATACCCTAGAGAAATCGGGAATAATCACGAAAATTGAGACTAGTGACTGGGGTTCACCACTCGTCATTATCCAAAAGCCAGATTCCAGCCTAAGATTATGTGTAGACTACAAAATTGCCGTCAACAAACAGCTCAAATCATCTCATTACCCAATTCACAAGATTGATGATATTTTGAATAATCTTCGAAATTCGAAATTTTTCTGTCACTTGGATCTATTTAAAGCCTATTTACATGTCAAAGTCGATGAAGACAGCAAGGCTATCCAAACTCGTATTTCTACACACAGAGGAACGTACCTTATGAATCGTCTGTCGTTTGGAATCAAGACGGCTCCAAGCGAATTTAATCGAATTCTGGACCAAATTTTGAATGGTTTATCCGGTACCATGTCCTATTATGATGACATCATAATCCATGGACCTACTTTCCACGAATGCCATAATAGATTGATAGCATGTTTGGAACGTCTCAACAAATTTGATCTGCATGTCAAGTGCTCCTTTTTCAAGACTGAAATTCAATACCTGGGGTACGTGGTCAGTCATAATAAAATATCAAAATGTTCAAAAAAGGTGGATGCTATCAAGAATATGCCCCGACCAAGTAACCCAGATGAATTACGCAGATTTTTAGGTATGGTGACATACTACGTTCGTTTCATTCCACATGCATCAACCATAACCTACCCCCTTCGACTTCTACTACAAAAGGATAGAAAATGGGTGTGGTCTCGTCAATGCGAATCTGCTTTTCAAGAATTGAAAGAAGAAATCATCAGTGATAGAGTTTTAACTCCTTACGACCCTTCTTTACCAGTGACATTGGCCTGTGATGCAAGCCCTACAGGAATTGCTGGGGTACTCTCCCACTTGATAGATGGGGAAGATAGACCGATCGCATTCGTCTCTAGGTCTTTGACTAAAGCGGAGCAAAATTATAGTCAAACGGAATTATTTTCAAACAAGACAGGATTGTCATCCCTGCTTCTCTTCAAAAAAAAGGTACTACATGAATTACATCGCACACATGTAGGCATTGTCAAAATGAAGCAGCTAGCCCGTCGACACTGCTATTGGAAGTAAATTGACAAGGATATAGAACAAGCTGTCAAGAACTGCAGGGAATGTGCACTCACACAGAATAGTCCAGCTAAGGTTCCAGTTCACCAATGGGACCAACCTTCAACAAACTTCGAACGAGTGCATATAGACTACGCAGGACCTTTTCAAAACTACTTCTATCTGGTACTTGTTGATTCTCTATCAAAATGGGCAGAAAATCGAATATTGAAAGAAGCGCCCACTACCAATACTTCAATTGAACTATTACTTGATATATTCGCCAGTTCAGGGTTTCCGGAAATCTTGGTGTCGGACAACGCAACCATTTTCCAAAGCGACAAATTCAAGCTATTTTGTGAGGAAAATGGAATACTTCAAAAATTCATTGCGCCTGGACACCCGTCAACAAATGGCCTCGCAGAGCGCTATGTACAGACTCTGAAATCAAAACTAAAATGTCTCGAACACGCTCCAGGCACAATTCACCAGAAGGTTCGTGAAATTCTTTTCCGGTATCGCTGTACTCCATTGTCATCTGGCCTCACTCCTGCTCAACTATATCTACATCGAAATATGAGATGTCAATTGGACGCCTTCAAACCTCCATCAAGCTCCAAGAAAAAAAGGCTGAAGAGGTTCGTCAGAATATGGTCAAGGACAAAGAAGCGTTGTCTAATGAAAATGAAAAACTTGAAATTTTAGCTGGTGAATTGACTGAACGTCTGAAGAGCAGCGGGGAGAAAGAATCGAGGTTACAGGACGAGATCTGTATAATGGCTCAGCGACTCGAGAAATTGGAGTCTTTATTGAACGCATCGTCTAAAAACAGCGACGCGGAAAACAACGGGTCGACAAGGAATGAAGACGCTGACCTCAACAACTGGCTGGAAGAAAAAGAGTTAGAAATCAATTTCCTCAACTCTATTATTATCGATTTGAAAAAGAAGAATGAAGAATTGCAAGCCAAATTAGACTGCTACGTAGAAAGCGGCTTTGAGCTTCGTCCACCGAAAGTCGTCAAACAGGCCGCTCCGAGGTCGTTCTGCGACATTTGTGATTCGTTCGATCTCCACGAAACAGAAGATTGTCCACAACAAGCGAGCGACTCTCCGCCTCCTTTGCCCAAGCGTCACAGAATGCCGCGACAGTTAGTGGATCGACCTTTCTGCCATATTTGTGAAGAGTTCGGGCACGATCCTTCACAATGTGGTGACACAGAGACCTTCTACTAGAATCATATCTACTTATTTTTCAATCTTCTTTTAGATCACAATAATTTATTGTTACTATTTAATAGAACTTCGGATTGTTGATACTACTTATTTATACGTCGTACGTAATATGCTACATGTAACTTATGTACAGCTCCCTTACGTAAATCTGCTTACTACTGTTGAGATAATATCCTAGCTGACATCAGCATCTCGAGTTTATATAAGGAGCCAGCTCTGCGCGGCAAGGCAGTTGGTGTTTACGCTTCAGACCGTTAGCTTCACAGTTGTCATTCTCTCCTCTGTAACTTGTGATCAAGAATAAAGACCTTTTTTAAAAAGACATTTTTGGAAGAACCAAATTTAGCTGGCGCAGTCGTTCGGACAACTCAGCGGAATTCATCGATCGATCATCGACGAATTGGCTCGAGACGAAACCTCAACGGTCCCAAGCGAATCACCACTCCTCACAGAAGCCGCCTCCAGGATCTTCGACTGAGAATGACCTACACCGTTCTTCTGTGAGTTAAATTTAAGCTATAATAAATCAATAATTTTATTACCGGAGTCTTACAACGACACGCACTTGAGACTACCCAAAATTATTATTCGACGCCCTACAACGACTCGCACTTGGGGCGCAACTATATTCAACTCCTACAACGACTCGCACTTGGGAGAATCATCAAGAAAATTTCTTCATTTAATATAACAATAATCATCTCCTCCAACGACTCGCACTTGGGAGAACCAATAATTCGAATACCGAATTAAATCATCAAACTCCTTCAACGACTCGCACTTGGGAGAATCTTCAAGAAACATTTCTTCATTTCAAATATCGCTATAATCATCTCCTTCAACGACTCGCACTTGGGAGTTATTAAAGCGAACATTTAAATCGCCCTTCTTCCGAATCATACCTTTCGCTCGGTCGAGCTTGCTCATCGCGCTACTTCCGCCCACGCGCGTCACCTTATCTTCCTTCGTCGAGAACTCCGTTCGACCTTCACTTCCTTCGACCTCCTTAGCTATTAATATTTCAATATATCATAATTGTTATAATCCGTTTATGTTAGTAATAAGCTAATCAATTTTTTTTTTTCTCTCCTGTACAGCAAATCGTCAGATTGAATTTGTGTCAGCCGCTATTCTCCTCTCACTATTTTTCTCAAATCTAAATTGCCAAAATTCCAAAGCTATATAAGAAATACCTTCACGCTAGGGTATTTCCTAAATTTCAATCACCTTTAAGGACAATCTCAGAAAACCAAATGGAAGACTCTCAACAACCTTCCACCTCCCCCGTGGAACACTGGACCGCCGAAAGAATTATCGGCCAACAGCAAAATCAAATAGCAGAACTAACAGGTCTAGTAAAATCATTAATGGTGAACCAGGTCATCCCAGAAACTAATCGCTCCACCCTTTCCAAACAATACGTTGACATGATTCCCCTATTTGACGGCCGACTTGAGGCAGTCAAACCATTCTTAGAAATTACCCAAAAGTTATACGACCAATTTTTTGACGTGACGTCCCCCGAGTCTTTTCATAATTTCGCCCTGATTTCTGCCATCAAATCAAAAATCATATCCCCTGCCGCGGAGCTCATCGCAGCTAGCGATTGCTCCACGTATAAAGAGATTAGAGACGCGATAATAGGAGGATTCGAGGACAAAAGAGACGGTCCTACGCTAACTCTGCACTTGGCACATTTTAGGCAACAGGATCAGGAAGATCCTTTTAAATTTCACGATAGGCTACAAAAACATCTGAGGCTCCTCATTGCCTATACACGAACACATGAAGTAGAGCATGACGCGAACATTCTTATTAACCATTTCCAAAAGCTCGCGCTAAGAGTTTTTCTTATGCACTTAAAGGAACCCCTGGGAGCCAGTTTAAGAGCTAGGAACCCCGAGACTCTAAGTCAAGCCCTAGGTCTAATGACCAACGATTATCAAATGCTATCAACCATGAACAGAAAAATAGGATCACACGTGCCTTCACATTTTCCCAGACCAACCTTCCAATCAAGTCCCCGACCGACCAATAATTTCGGTCGACCTTTGAATAACTACAAACCACAGACCTTTTCATCTCCAGGCCCCAGACCTCAAAACTTCAGTAGCAACCTAAAGCCAAATCTCCCTAATCAACCGGTGAACCCTCAGTTCAAACCAAACCCAAAACCAGGTCCTAGTACCGGCGCAAAACCCCCTTCAGGGAACTTCGCCCAGCGTCCCCAACAACGCCCCTGGCAACCCTGGCGGCCTTCGCCCCAGCAAAACCAGAACGTTCAAGGAACTAGAGCCCAGTCTAACATGAGCTGGCAAACCACCCCCAACTACCATCAGATCTCTGAAAATGAACCTGAAAACCCTGATGACCCGTACGAAGGCCCAGAGGACGCAGAAACTTACCCTGATGCCGAAGAGTATTTCCAAGAGGATACTCATGAGCAAAATGAAGAAACCCAGGAACAGTGTTTTTTAGGAGAAACGGGCCTAAAAAACCCGAATACACCCTGATGAATTTAGACAAAAAAACAATCCTCGAACTCCCCTACATCATATGCCCAAAATCTAACCTTCGCTTTCTTATTGACACTGGCTCTACTAAATCATACGTAAACTCTACCATAGCTGAACACCTCTTCTCAGACAAGATAAAATCCAACCCTTTCACTGTCCGCACCGCCCACGGATGTACCGAAGGTCGCTTCACGACTTTAATACCCTTAGGACCCCTATTCGACAGAAAACATTTGAATCACCAATTCAGAATTTTTGATTTTCACTCTAAATTCGATTGTCTCATCGGATTAGATATAATTAAAAAACTTGGTTGCTCTCTCGACTTTGTGAACCATGTACTCACGACTCCCCACGGGACAATAAAACTTCAATACCTAGGCTCAGAGTGTGCCGACCTCCATCTCATAGATGCCCGGTCCGTTCAAAAAATCAAGGTCCGAGTCAACATCGAGCAGGGAGAAGCCATAATCCCTTACACAAAGATTGACAAATTGGAAATTCCCGAAAGCATAGTAAAAATCAAAGACTTTGAAGCCACCGTAAGCATTTCGAACCCCGAACCTAAAGTCACTAAATTTGCCCAAATTGCCCCTCTCAAAGTAGACGCTCTCTCACCCCCGACTCACACACAAACAGCACAAGATTTAAATCACTTTTGGGACGAAACGTTCAAATTCAACCTACAAGACCTCAAAATGAACCACATGAATGAGAACGAGAAAAGAGCAATTTCCGAGTTAGTACAGAAATTCCCTGACATCTTTAGCTACGAACATCAACCACTAACTCACACTACTGAAATCCAACACTACATACAAACCCATCACGAAATACCGATTTATACCAGGAACTACCGTTTCCCTGAAGCCTACCGCCACGAAGTAGACCGGCAAGTACAAGAAATGTTGGATCAAGGAATCGTAACTCATTCCACGAGTCCTTACAACGCTCCAATTTTTCTCGTACCCAAAAAGGCAATCCCTGGTAGCCCTCCTAACGCTCCACCTCGTTGCCGCCTAGTTGTTGACTACCGCGGACTGAACGACGTAACAATTCCCGACAAATACCCATTACCGCCAATAACCGAACTCCTTGACAAATTAGGCAGAAGTCAATATTTTTCCGTGATAGATCTTCGTGCAGGTTTCCATCAAATACCTATGGAAAAGAGTTCACAAGCAAAAACCGCCTTCAGCACCCCCTCATATCATTTAGAATTTAAAAGAATGCCATTCGGATTACGAAACGCCCCCAGCACGTTCCAAAGATTAATGGACAACATAATGCGATCAGCTGGCCATTACTCATGCGTATATATGGACGATGTGATAGTGTTTAGCGCCTCCCTAGAGGAACACATTAAACACCTTCACGAAGTATTTAGACGCTTGAGAAACGCTAACCTGAAAGCACAACTAGCTAAGTGCGACTTTTTCCGAAAGGAAGTCGCCTACCTAGGGCATGTAATCACCGATCATGGAGTAAAACCTAACCCGGAAAAAATTAATTGCGTTCTAAATTTCCCTATTCCCAAAACTCCAACTCAAATCAAATCCTTCCTGGGACTCCTAGGATACTACCGTCGCTTTATTCCAGACTTTGCGGGAGTAACCAAACCAATGACTCGCTGCCTTAAAAAGGGTTACAAAATTGATATTACAGACCCCGACTACATTGCCTGTTTCGAACGATGCAAGCAATTACTGACTAACGAACCCATACTGAAATACCCGGACTTTAACAAAGAATTTCGATTAACCACCGACGCCTCTAACGTAGCTATCGGAGCCGTACTATCCCAAATAACAGACGGACAAGACTTACCTATTGCATATGCTAGCCGTACCCTGAATGACACAGAGAGACGACTATCCACTATAGAACGCGAATTGCTAGCCATAGTCTGGGGAATTCACCATTTCAGACCCTACTTATTCGGACGACGATTCAAAGTCCTTAGTGACCACCGACCACTACAATGGCTCCACTCCATCAAGGAACCAAGTTCAAAACTGTTTAAATGGAAAACCCGTTTAGCAGCCTATGACTTTGAAATCCTATACAAGAAAGGCTCCGCGAACTCTAACGCAGACGCCCTATCTAGGATTGAATTGTCGAACCTTTCCGAAGACGAAACGCTCTTTCCCGACGACCCTGACTTCACCGTAGAAGATTTATTTTCAGAACTGACCTCTGACGAACTGGAAATAATAAACCAACTCCCGCTGTTAGATTCAAATCGAGATTCAAATTCAGTAGCAGTAAACCACTCTGAATGCGAATCTGACCAAGACCAAACTATTCACTCGAACGCAATAGGCAACACTTCCACTACCATACCCATCAGAGATAGTCCAGTAAACAAATTAAGACACCAAATCATTGCTAAATTTTCCAACCTTCCAGTTGCTAACCCAGTCAACATCAAAAGACTTTTCAACAACCGAACACGAATCACCGTACAAATTTCAAAAACACAACCTGAACAAGACATTACTAAATTTGTTAAAGAACATCTGATACCCAAAGTTAAATATGGTATTTATTTCGAAGACGACCTCTACGAAATATTCACCCGAGTCCTCATGAAAGTTTTCACCAATAGTCAACTCAGCCTCTCAAATATTCATCCCTCCTTACAGACATATTCGAGTTAGAGCAACAAACGGACATCATACGTAAATACCACGAGGGTATAACCAATCATCGCGGTATTGACGAAACGCACAAACATCTCATGCGGACTTATTACTGGCCCGATATGAGACAGTCCATACAAAGATACATCAACAATTGCGACGTGTGCGTCAGGGCCAAATACGACCGTGCCCCGCTCAAACTGAAATACAACGTAACCCCCACAGCATCTAAACCACTAGAAACCCTCTTTATTGACACAGTTACCTTCGACAAAACGAAATTTCTAACCGTCGTAGATCAATTTTCAAAATTTGCACAGGCTTATCCACTAAAATCTTCAAACGCACTCGATATAATGGACGCTCTCCTGAATCACTGTACACACCACGGCATACCTAAAACGATTTCCCTCGACAATGCCCCGGAATTTCAATCCTCAGTGATTAGAGAATTCGCGCTATTACATGGTATCAACTTACACTACGTGTCCTCCCAACACCCGGAATCGCAAGGAATTGTCGAACGATTCCACGGAACCTTGCTCGAACACATTCGCCTCCTTGGCGAGCGAACAGAGTTCAAAAAGGACAGTATTCGTACCAAAGTTATTCACGCACTTCTCGCATACAACAACTCCATCCATTCCGCACTCGGGAAGTACACACCCTTTGAAATTCTTTACGGCCACATCCGACAGAACACACTTCTTGACCTATCTACAGACCAAACACTCGTAAACAACTATCTCGAAAAACACAGGGAACGCATGACACATTTATACTCACAAACAAGAGAACAACTGGAAACCACCAAACAGAAACACATAGACAAACAAAATCTAAAACGTGAAGAACTTCCACCAATACCTGAAGAAGTCTTCGTAAACACAGTTCAGAAACAATCGAAAACTAAGCCCCTATGTAACAAGGAGAAGATAGTAAAAATTAATTCAGACCTGAAGATAGCCGAAATTGAACCCAGGCATCACAACACGGTTCCCAAAATCCACCTTTCGAACATAAGACGACCCAAAAAATTCACGCCTAACGTCACCAATGCTTGGGACGAAAGTGCCAACAAGCTGGAAATCCTTGTGAAAAAGTTTAACCTCAACATATCCCGAGGAGACTTGATTAGCCTTAAGGGATCAAATTGGGTAAATGACAACATTATTAACTTCTACTTCGAACTCCTACAAGAAAGAAGTAACACTAGATCTGAACCCTCCATCTTCTGTTTTAATACCTTCTTATATGTTTCCTTTGCCAACCGAGGCTACGAAACCGTAAAGAACTACAGTAGAAAGACTGACATTTTCGAGAGAGACATAGTCCTAATTCCAATTTTCGAACTAAACCACTGGAGACTAATTGTAGTCCGCCCTAAAATTAAAGAAATTAACTACCTAGACTCCCTCAACCTAGATGGCTCCAAAATTCTCACCCGCATTCAAAATTACCTCTCACATGAACACCAAGCCAAAAAAGGATCTGCCCTAGACTTCTCAACATGGAAAATAGGACAGAACCGAAACATTCCTCAACAACCAGGAACCCACGAATGTGGAGTATTCGTCATGTACTTTGCGAACAAAATCTCCAAACGAGAACCAATAGGGACTGACAGACCAGACATTCCCTCACTAAGACACGAAATTTTGAAGCAAACCCTAGTATAGCATGACTGACTGACTCACTAACAATTTCAGGATACTGGTATCGGCCTGTTACCTACCGATCATCAACGGACTGGAAATCGAGGATGTCACACAAAACCTCGGACTCCTACCCGTACGTCTAGGACCCGCTAAACGAATACACTACTACCACACTATAACCCACTACTACAAATTGGAAGGATTACTCGATCAAGTTAACGCAATCCGCGCTCACTACAACGAAATCCTAAAAATTACTGAAACGGATACTGAAGTCCAAAAAATAATCCACCCAAGAACACAAATAATTGAACATATGCTAAAGACAGCCGAAGATCGAATCTTCGAATCTATTTTACCACACCGCCAAAAACGAGGTTTACTTAACGGCTTAGGCTCAGTTGTAAAATTCATTACTGGAAACCTCGACGCTAACGACGAGGAGAAGTATAACCGGATCATCCAACACCTCCAAAATAACCAAGAAACATTTTCGGAACAAATCAATCACCATTACTCCATAAATAATCAATTAATTAACGACCTAAATACCACCATTGACAATATAAATTACAACCATAACATCTTAGCCGCTGAAATTAATAGCCTCAAAGAATTAAGCTCTTTTGCTACCCACGTAAAGCAGGTCGAAAATGCCCTCGAACATAACCAGTTATTACTACAGATCATCCTAGACATCACCCAAGACATAGAGAACTCAATAACATTTTGTAAATTGAAGAAGCTCCACCCTAGCATAATAAAGCCTCAGCTCTTGCGTACCACCCTTGGATATCTCGCGCCACATTACAATAATCGTTTACCAGATTTCGATGGAGAATCGCTCTGGGAAATTCAAAATCATATCAGAGTCAACTGTTACATGAGCTCTGAGGAAATAATCTATTTCCTCGACGTCCCAATCGTATATCCCGAAGATCACGACCTAATCTTTCTACAACCATTACCGACTGTAGTAGAGGACATTTACGCAACTATTTCTCCCTCAACCAAATACGTTCTAAAATCAAAGACGAACTCCAACCTAATTTTTGCCAACGACGCCTGCGAACCTGGTCAAAAGCACTACCTTTGCCCCAACAAGCTACAACTGTCCAACGAACACGAGTGTGAATCGGACATTCTCCTGAAAGGAATAAATGGGAATTGCGACCTAATCCAACTTAAAATGAAACAGAACCACATAGAATTTTTAGACGAAGCCAAACGGTACATCTTCCTTTTCCCTTATGAAGACAAAGTAAAAATAATAAACCATGGAAATATTGAATTCCGAAACCTCCAAGGCATCTTCCTAGTCTCACCAGGGAATAGTACGATTGAATATCGAAACCAAACCTTGACTACCCCTTCGACCCGAACTATACATATCCCGTCATTGGTAAAATTCGTTAAATCACCCTGGGATTCTAACCGAAAACCCTCATCAGAAATCAAACTAAAAAGCCTCAGACACTTAGTGCCCCCGTCAGTCCCCATTCTTTCAAATAAACAATTAGTTCTGCAGTACCTAACGCCAAGCATCTGGACCATTGTACTTTACCTGGTAATTATTGTCATTATCTTCTACGTAGCCAAGGCGTATGCCGAATACAAACGAGGAATTCGTTCTAATAACGAAAACTAAATGCAAACTCGAAATTCAATTTGACGCCAAGCTATTACGCTTATACTATTATGATTATTATTATACTTATTATGATTGTTATTGTATTACTTTATCGTATTGTATTATTATCATATTGTATCATTATCGTATTATTATGTATTCTTGTATTATTCATTGTTGTTTTTCCTTTGCACTAAATTGTAACACTACTAGTTGTATCACTATCGCATTGTACTTGTTCACGTATTAATTCACAATATTCACTAATTGTCAATAGCGTCTTCCCCAAATTCAATCTTGGGGGGGAGTACTTATGTACAGCTCCCTTACGTAAATCTGCTTACTACTGTTGAGATAATATCCTAGCTGACATCAGCATCTCGAGTTTATATAAGGAGCCAGCTCTGCGCGGCAAGGCAGTTGGTGTTTACGCTTCAGACCGTTAGCTTCACAGTTGTCATTCTCTCCTCTGTAACTTGTGATCAAGAATAAAGACCTTTTTTAAAAAGACATTTTTGGAAGAACCAAATTTAGCTTGTATGAATCATCAATCTATGTATTCTATTATACTGATTTTATTTAACCGTTCCCAAATACTCGATGTGTTAGATCTAAATAATTTATTATAGTTTAGGGGCACTCTACAATTGTGATTTTTGGTCTTAACAATTTACTTAGAGCTTCACCTACTCCTGAATCTACACAAGAGGAACTTGAGCTTCGCCGATCTGCAAGAAATCGTAATACGCCAGTGTGGCTGAAAGACTATGTAACGTAAATTCCAGAGATTTTCTCCAATCAATATGTTCAATTTTTTCTTTTTCAATTTATCTCCAGATGTACAAACTTCATTTTTTTTTCTAGTTTCCAATTTCTCAACGGATCTCCCTCCTTCCAGTAATTATTGTAATTCAGTGAAATTCATTATTCTATACCTGTTTGAATTTTTTTGGTGGGGGAGACTGTTATGTTGGTTAACCTGCCTTCAGCCATTTAGCCGTTATCTAACCTTTCAGATAACACTTCGACTACGTTTTCAATATATTAACACGTGTGCTTCTTATAACCAAATATATACTTTCAATACCACCAAAGCGTGCAACTTCTATAAACAAACACAACAAATTCAATCAAGGCCATCGAGGTAGAAGACCTCTCCGACCTGGTTATGCTTCACCAAATGATTCGTGCTATTCCTAAGTACATGCACAGATTATTTTTCGATGAGTTTGTCAAGGATGAGGACAGACTACCGACCTTTAATGATTTGCTTGATTTCCTTAAGGGAAGGGCACTTCGTCAAGACGTCACACAACGCTCTTCTTCCCCTGCTCCAGTTTCCGATATATCATCCAGATCTGGTCGAAATTATTCCAGGTCTGTCGACAAACAGTCTTCACACTCCAATTCAAATAGAAGTCACCCACAGGGTTCCAAGGAAACACCTGACTTGACCAAGTCTCAATCTTCTAATACTAGCCAGGTACTTTCCTGTTTCTACTGTCGAGAAGACCACCGGCTATATGATAGCCCAGAGTTTTCCAAACTGACATTTGAAAACAGGTGGCGTTTTGTGCGTGGAATGTGAAAATTGTCTGAGCGGGAAACACCAAGCAAAAACTTGTCTCTCCAAAAGGATTTGTTCCAAATGTAGACGCCGTCATCACTACTTTCTGCATGACTTTGGCAACCCGAATGATTGCTTGGACCCAGCTATCATTCAGAAATTGGTTGAGAAGGCTGCAAGCAGAGGCAAAGGGAGACAAGGGAGGTCTCCCACAGGTTCCAGAAGAGGCTCTACTAAGAATGCTTCTAGAGGAAATTCACCCTCTTCCCATTCCAGAGGTTTGTCATCTCAAAATGCTTCCCAAGAGGGCTCGGATTCTGAGGACTCATTTCACACTTCATCGGTGTTGTCTCACGGAGCTGTCACAGGGCGTGTATCTCCACACTTTCCAAGTATTTCAAACAATTTTCATGATTCTACTAATGTAGACTCTGAATTACCCCTCATTTGCCTTTGCGAGGGTGCATGTAATTGTCTTTTACAAAAATGAGATTTCAGTAGGCCCGCTAGTGACTCTAATAATATTGTTCCATTCCTTTCCGAGTTTGCTGGTGTGAAAATACCTTTTCAGTTTTGTGGGGGGTCAGTCTCCTTACCCAGATATGGTCTATTTTCTAATGATGCCAATTTCAAATTGGGTACTTCCTATTCTCAAACCTCCTATAAGAGAAGGTCATCTTTTCATTCTAACGTGGGATTTCCCACGGCATCCATTACCATATCTCCCACCAGCAAGCCCGGTTTTACACTAGTGGGTCGCGCTATTCTTGATTCTGGCAGTGATTGTAATCTGATGTCAGTAGATTTTGCCAAATTGGGCCTAAAGGTCATTACGTCTCACAGTCAACTTATAGGTATAGGGGATGCATGTAGCACTGTCTTAGGGTCATCTCAAGCTATAATCCAATTCCCCTGCACTGATGGGAAATTTTATAGCCCATTGGTTCTCAAATTTACCATAGTCAAAAAGCTTTTGGCTGATGTTCGTCCCCCACATAGGACTCACAACAATAATGTATTTTATGACTGTATAATACTTCTAATGCCATTTTAAAAAAGTTTCGCATTTGGATTATCGTACGATTGTAAGACAAGAAATTGTACAAAGTTGATGAGCAACCGGTATATTCGGATTTTGGTTCAGGGATTGCGTCAATTGTGGTTTGTGTTATTGTTTTGTCAGTCGCTGCACTGGCGGCCCCACGACCGCCGGTTCTGCCTTTGGCTTTCCCCAGAGATTTTGAACTCTTTTCAGAAGTTTCGACGGCCGCCGTCGCAGGAACAGTAATGTAGGAAGAACTTATGATGCAGGAACAGTCGTTGGTACAGGATGAGCAGCCGGTATATTCGGATTCTGGTTCAGGGATTGCGTTCTGACTTCCAAGTGAAATATTGTTATCCGTTTTCATCTCATCTACTGTTCTCATCTATGTCTTCTACTGATTAAATTATCGTTCATCAACTAATTTGTGTTCAGTTTATTGTGTTAAAACTGTCATGGTGCCGAAACCACGGATCGAAACGCGTGTTTGAACTTTTCAACTGAACACACGCGGTGTCCCCTTCAACAGAACCTTTATTTTCAACCAGTCGACGGATTTTTCGCAACTAACGCGATCGAATCAACTCAAGTTAAGTGTTCTTAGTGCAAGTGCGTTTACGTCCTTTTCAACAACCCCCCATCTCAACTAACCTTTTCTCTACTAACCATTCAATCATGAATATGGCAGAACAGCCAGAACCAAGTGGCTCCTCCAGAATATCTCTTCCTGCCGAATTATTCAACCTTCTCAACAATGATGATCAAACCTTGATTCGACGAATCACAAGATGGTCGGTTCGAATGATGGCGCTTCAACAATCGCCCACAAGCACTCAACAAGCGATCGACCTCATACAAACTGCCGTTGACAAAGGTAATCAACTTTTAAATATTCTAGAGGAAAATACCACCTTATCTGACTCAATCGTTGATCAAATTATTTCTCAAATAACCGCTATATGTCATACAACAACAGGAATAATTCCGACTCGTCTAACGCCCTCAACGCCCCAAGCAGCCACTATGGAAGCATACAATTACATGAGTGTAATGCAATCTGCCATCCCAAAATTCGACGGGAATTTGACCAAATTTGCTCACTTCAGGAAACTCTTTGACATGGGGGTGCACCATGTTGAAGGGCTCCCTGACCAAGTTAAACTCAACGTTCTACTTTCTAAACTGGAGGGACGAGCTAAACAACTCGTTCTACACTATGAAAGTCTCAACCAAGACTACAACACCATCTACGCCGCTCTCTGCGCGGAAAATACTGGTAACTATAAAATTGCTCAACAAACCTTCAACATGAAA
>OY986057.1:25441690-25504358 GCA_963920205.1 Stenodema calcarata | reverse complement strand
CGAGGTGGTCATTTTCGGATTCCTCATAAAATTTGGCTTCAGAACAACCTGGCATGTCCAGTTTGCACCCCACATGAGACCCTTGCAGGGAGGGGAATGACAAGTCAGTGGAAACGTCACTTTAGGCAAATGAGAAAAATTAGTCCTGACAAGTCCTGAAATTAGTGACTTTGGCGGCGTGTAGCTCCGAAACGAAACGTCGCACGGAGTTGCGGTTTGTTTTGCTGGTTTGAGCGCTTTCTTCTCGACGACTATGAACCAACAAAATACCCCTAAAAAAATATTTTCCCAGTTTCCCCAAGATTTGAATATTTTGTGACAAAGTTAGGTTATTTTTGGATGTTTTCCAGAAACGTTTCGTTTTAGCTCAAATTGGAGGCCATATTCGTGTTCCTTGATACATTTTACCCCCGAAACCAATTTTCAGCCAAAAGACAAATAGTTGCTGAGAAATAAATCATTTCCCACAAATAGCCCCAACAAGTTTGGTTTCCCCTAGCTCAGCCAATAAATTTTTTTGGGATCTTTTGGGATCTAATATTTTGGCTTTTCACTCATAGATGAAGTGTGATAGTAAATTTATCCAGCTTGAGAAAAAGCAATTTGGGATCGGACCAATAATTTCGGAATTACGGCAAAAAATGTGCCAAAAAAACTTGGATTTCACAATATTACGCGGTATTTAGCGTACAGGCATGAGCATATTACGGGACTTGATCAAAATGTCATATATTAGGTTTGATGGTAAATTTAAAAAGCTTATAGATGGAAAAAAGGAATATTGAATCGGACAAACTTTTAGCGTTATAGCGAAAAAAAGGCAAAATAGGTAATAGGTAAAACGGGGTGAAGAACAGGAAGAAATTTATTACAAGAAGAAATTATTACAAGAAATTATTACAAGAAGAAATTTATCACAGTATAATTATGCCCTCGCACCTAGCATTCACTCAAAGGCATAGACCTGCACCTCCTCTGGTCCAGAATTTCGGGCAGAATTGCCGTTTGGAAAAAATTGAGGAGTTTTGGGAACATGCGCTCTTCCGAAAAATTCCCATACGAATAGGCGCGAATACGAGTGATGCAAGTTGAAATGACTGAATGAGCAAACTACGGATGATCGGAGATGGGAGGTTTGAGACCGCGAAGGGTGGGGGGCGACTTTGTGTACATACGCGAGGACTTTGCCCATTTGATGCTATTGTAGGGTTATCGTTTCCACGGAGAGAGACGGATGGAGAGAGGAGTGGTTCAAGAGAACGGATTGACAGAATGGCTACCGAGGAAAGCGAGCGTGGTGACCTCGAGAGCCGAACTGGGGTCTGCAGTCATTCTATTTTCCTTCAAAACCAACATTACCATTTTTCGTTTTACGTCTTGTTTATTTGCTCAATCATTGCAATGATGCTCTCAAAACCCATCCAGTCACATTGGGAAGGGGGCTTGCACCGGCTTTTTCCAAATTTCAACCTCTACACCTCAAAATTTTCAAATTTTCCAATTTTAAATTTGAATAAAAATTATTTGAATTGTTGCAGCAACTTGTAGGGGCGTATGAAGGCAAACTGCGTTTCCCAAACTGTTATAAATGGGATGGTTCCAAAATGAGACTGCAAATACTTTTGATGCGTCAGTAACGCCATCTCTTATCCCAGAATCACACTAAGGGCCCGTCCACTTCCCCCTTAATACATCTTGCTGTCCTATGCTATCTTTAGTTTCAAGGGGTCATATCAAATCGCTATTGTTGTCCTATAAGCTTCTGCATAAAAATGGGTGTGTCCCATGGGTTCGTCGGCATTCATCTGGTTCTTCGAATTCATGCCTCCCATCACTGAACACATTTTGGGAATTTATGGGCGCAACGGGGCACAACGGGGCGCAACAGTGGATTCAGGATGGTCTGAAACTAATTTTGGTATAAAAATATTTTGGAAATTCGAATATTGAACGTTTTGGACCGAGAACAACAGCTTCCTTTTCTTCGAAAATTCACTTAAAAAAAAAACTCCATTATAAATTATGCTCACCAACCTGCAACTGATTCGAAAATATTCCAGGTAGTAGCTCTGTAGTGGATTCTCAGTTCCCCCGGCTCATAAATCATCAAAGACCCCTTTGTCAGGTCAGGATTTTCTATGAGTTGATTGTCAGGCAAATGTGAGGTTTTACAGGTATCAAAGAGAGAGAGAGTGAGTGAGCATACGATGTCATTGTCTGAACAATAAAGGCCTGTCTACACGCTCAAGCCATTTGCGCAAACCAGCTTGCACAAGCCAGTTTGTGCAAACTGAACTGAACAACTCGGTGGCGTCCACACGCTCAGTTGTGCTTCAGGAAAAAAACGTGGGGCTCGATTAAATGATAGGACTGAAAATAAAATAATGTTAAAGAGTGTTAATAATGTTAAATAAATAATGTGTTATTTCTTCTATAATTTTTTCTAAATATAAATATTTAGGTACGTAAACAGTCACATAGGTTCCACTAAAAAATTAGTGTCCTTCGTTCGTGGGTTCTCAGAAAAATGTGATCAATTACCTACTCATTCAAATATATACCTACCTACCAATGTTTTCTCATGTTTGATCGGTTTTTATTACTTTCTACTTCTACCTATTTGACGATTGTTCTCCAAAAAATGATGACATGCAAAGAACCGTAAACAGAAAAACTTAACCAAAGATATCATCATTTACTTTTGTTAATACTATTTTGGAGCCTTTTTTTTTTTTTTTTTGCAAGTCCCGTTCATTAGAACCAATCTCCTTGCTAATTTAAAACAAACTATCTTCAAATGTGTCGACAAAGTTTTCGTTTTTCCTATCAGTTGGAAAAGAAAGTTAGGTATTCGTTTTCTTTGTAAGTAACTACATTTCTAACAACTTAATTGAACACCCGTTTTTGGTTGAGAAGAAAAGACACTAGTTTTTTTGTAACTAGTTTTTTCGACAGTTATTTTAATACAACGAACGTAATTTTACGTTTCTCGAAAATAACCGTTATGCCCATCCTTAGTTGTGAGGGCGTCGAGAAATGTTATTCCCACTCGAGAAGAGAACGAATGCGCCGGCGCGAGATTGTGGGTGAGGCTCGAACCTCGTCCACACGCTCAAACTTCACTCATGCCAAGCTCCAACCTCAAGCCGATTTTCTGTCCGAGACTGACTTTGCTCAAGCCAAATTATCTGGCTTGCACAAACTGCGTCCACACGCAACGATATAACTGTACAAACTGGCTTGTGCAAGCCAGTTTGCGCAAATGGCTTGAGCGTGTAGACCGGCCTTGAGAGTTATAGACCCTTCGACCTTCTCAGAAACCAGTAACGACAGGCTCCTACACCGCTATGCGCCTGCGCAGCTGAGTGGCGTCACTCGAAATCTTGCAATCTGATTGGTTAACGTAGCATCGGATGACCACCACTTCCCCCAACATTTTTCTTTCTCGCGTGACGCGTCTCGAGTCGGGAGTCGCTTCTCTTCAATAGGGATGGGCGATAGTCGATAGTAGAGCACTATCGATTGGCCGATACTATCAATTAAAAACTATCGATACTATCGATAGTTTTTCGATAGCAGCTTCTCTTTTTTCCATACCTACCTATTCAATAAACAATAATGTAATTCATATAATGTAATTCAATTCAATTCGCCTATTACTTGATACTTGCAGGATTTACAAAATTATGTAGAAATAATAACGAATTTATTTAAATTCCGAAAAAATTGTAACTTTGAACAAATCACGAGAAAAAACGCACTTAATTAATTAAAAATCTTAGAAAAGGAGACAATTCTCAAATAGTTCAAGTGTGCTCATTTTCCTTTAGCCACATTTCCCGAAAGAAAAATCAACATTTCAGCTTTCCTTTGGTTTAATCTTGACCGCTGTTCCGAAATAACATTACCTGCTGCAGTAAACACACGTTCGGAGGGTACAGACGAGCCTGGAACGCAAAGGTACTTCTTGGCTACATTATGTAGGCAGTTGAAATCACTTGACGACAGTGCTCTTTCTTTCCAGAATTGTAGTGGATCGGCATTGTTCGGTAGCGGGTGTTGTTGTAAGTAATTCTGGATGGTGATGATTGAATCTGCTGTACCAGTCCTTTGCTGCATGTCCTCATCTTTTTTGCGTTGAGCATGTATGAGAACGCTGCTGCTGCTTTTAGAACTCGACATACCTCCATAATCTGAGAGCTTCAAAACCACGGGGGAAAATAAGAATTATCAATAGTCATGAAACTATCGATAGTGGCTATCGATAGTCCTGACCTATCGATATATCGATAGTGACTATCGACTATCGCCCATCCCTACTCTTCAACCAGTTTCAGTCCCAACGTCGTACGGTAAACTTGATTCTGTTGTATTCAGTATTCAGTGTTCTCCCTCCAGGACTTCTCAACGTCTCTCCGACGTTCTATTTTCAGGTACATACAATCTTCTAAATATTCTTCTTAATCGATACTATCAGCTACATACATTTCGCCTTTTGGCTTATCAAGAAGGGAAAACAAATAAAAAGTCAGGTTTAGAGCACGAGAAGAACGTTTTACTTCGATAGTTCGATGTTAACTGACGCACCCTTCCAAGCTTCCAAGACAGTTCCGAAAATATCAGACAGAGGACAACCCTCTCTTACTTGAAGGTCGTCGGTGTTGACCACCTGTGCTCCTAGCGGAGGGTCTTACAAATGATACCTACTCGAATGGTTACCTACTGGAATAGTTGAATAGGTACATTCATATGGTTTATACGAAACGGCCATTCCTGACCTTTCACTGGTCCCATCAGGGAAAAAAATTTAGGAATGAAGAATCCCAAAAATTAACAAAAATGATTTACAATAGGGTGGTACTCAGTCGTACAAGAATGTTTTACAATAGTCGTAGAATTCGAATACACAAAAAATAGTTAGAACAAAGACATAACTAATGAATAAAAATTGTGAAAGAGAAACAGTTAGACCCATCCGCGCAAAATACCGAAGGAAGCTTGGTTCCCTACATTGGAGGAAAAATAAACAGCGACAACCGGGGACGTTAGTCAGACCCGGTGGTCCCTGGAGAAAAAAAACCTCATCTTTTTGGACCTGGGTGCGGATGATATTAAATTACAAATCTTAGTATAGGGATGTTAAAATAGCAATCGTTACATTAATTTTGACTCAAAGAATATCAGCGTAATTTGAAAAAAAATACAGCAATTTACAATAGTCGTCATTCATCGTGACGTATAAGAAACAATTCAGCGTTTTCCGGATCGTTTTCCTGTGGAAATAAGAAGTATTATTAAAATAATTGCATAAAAAAAATTATTGCATAGTAAAATCGGTGATGCACAGGAGTAAAATAATTTTTGTCAGTATGAGTGGAGGTGTAAATTGAAATAAAAATTAAAAGAAAAATGAGGTCCACTCGGCTATTCTGACAACTACAAGCCTCCTGTTTTTCGTAAATGCGTCATAGTTCGTTTTGAGTAGGTAAAGTTTGCAAGTATCCATCATTGGGTTTGATTTTTTTGATTTGGGTTTTGGTTTGATTTTTTTTGAGATAGAACATTCTCCACACTCTTCTTTTGTGTACGTACTGGGATTTCACCGGACTTAGACCAACGGTGAAATGATGCATCATGTGCCGGACTTAGACCAACGGCGTAGCTGTCGGATCTTAGACCAACGACAGACTACAAAAATTAATAATAAAATCGCTACCGGGCTTAGACCAACGGTAGAATGTATGCATCATTTGCCGGGCTTAAACCAACGGCGTAGCTATCGGACTTAGACCAATGATAGACTACAAAAATTAATAATAAAATTTGCTACCGGCCTTAGACCAACGGTAGAATGTATTCATCATTTTGCCGGACTTAGACCAACGGCATTAGATGGAAAATTGGCATATGCTCAGGATGGGGGAACACCATCTAGAACTCCACAAAAGATTTTGGGTCCGATATAGCGGCATATGCCATGAGCACCATAAGGAAAATTCAAATCTCCATGGTATTGTTGACTGCTCATGTGCTCCACAAAATACTTTTGGGTCCATATACAACGAAAGCTTCACATAGGGACAACATCCAGAAAAAGACCTAGTGTCTTATTCCAGTTCGTGTCCGAATGATGTTGCTACCACATCTGGAGGTGAATGATAATTATCTTCTGGGTGAAAAGAAAAAAAAATCTTGGTTAGGGATATAGGTAAGGGAGAGAAAAAAAATTAATAAATAAAATAACACCACAGAGTTTTCCAATTCACCTCAGAACAGTGGCCACTATAGGTCCATAGGACCAGGATGGTCTTCTCCGCCAAAATTGAAGAATCGGAGAAACTAAGACACATGAGCTAAATTCAGCTCCAGCATGAGATCTCCGAATACTTCCACTCTGTTGCAGAGAAGGGAACGCTATGGCTGCAGTCCATAGTGGTCCAAACCAAAACGTACAAGAAAGAAGGTGGAGATGCTATTATAAAAAAATCAGCAAGACGTTGTGGTAACAAGTCAAAATCTTGAGTTATTTTTCGAACTCTTTCGTGTGAGTATTTTACTCTCCTTGTATTATTAATGTTCTCAAGCAAGTACCTGTCTCCAGGTAAAATTTCTACAACTCGATACATTCCTTTGAATTTATCTGACGTTTTCTGGGATGCACGAGGCTCAATCATTCGTACGCACAAATCCCCTAGCACAAGCGGGGTAATTAAGGCTTTCATAATAATAATAATAATAAAAACCTTTATTGTGTAAAGACAGTCTGTTGTCCATATAATACACACATAAACAACTAAAATATGAAGGTATTTATGCCTTCAAAGCGTTTCAATTTGTACTCGGCCGCTCTGTCAAATCGAGTTTTCGCTTCAGTCCTCAACTCGGATAAATTTGAGCGGGTAGGAGACGAGATATCGTCTCTTACTAGGATTGAACCAGGAATGTGCGGTTTACGGCCAGTTAACAATTCAAGGGGAGATGTAGCAGTTATTCTATGAATAGTTGAATTTAGACAAAGCTGAATTTTGGGTGTCAACTGTTTGATTGATTGACTTTTGATGCGTAATGCTACTGTAACTAAATTTGTTATTGATGACATCACACGTTCCACTTGGGTTTCAATGTCATTTTGTGAACAAAAATTCAAAAATTCAGTGGCAGTGAAAGAAGTCCCTTACAGCTAACCTATCATTTGGGTCTTCTATAAACAATTCGCTCTGGATTAAAAGGATTAATATGACATTTTGCGGTAGAAATTGGCCTTCTAGGTAAACCTCTTGTGAAACTATCTGAATATTTATTTAAAATATTTTTCAACCGATCCATATCATCGTCCTTTTCTAATTCACTGTTATCAAAATTATTGTCATCCGATTTATTGTTCAAATCGGTTTATTCTTATTAAATATTTCTCTTTACGTTCCCGCACCTTTTCCTTATTAGGAGAAATTTTTTTTTATTTTTTTTTTTTATTTTTTTTATTTTTTTTAGTGTCAGAAGTGGGATGTGGGAAGTGTCTTGGAAGCTTGGAAGGGTGCGTCAGTTAACATCGAACTATCGAAGTAAAACGTTCTTCTCGTGCTCTAAACCTGACTTTTTATTTGTATCCCACTTCTGATTTCGCCTTTTGGCTTATCAAGAAGGGAAAACAAATGAAAAGTCAGGTTTAGAGCACGAGAAGAACGTTTTACTTCGATAGTTCGATGTTAACTGACGCACCCTTCCAAGCTTCCAAGACAGTTCCGAAAATATCAGACAGAGGACAACCCTCTCTTACTTGAAGGTCGTCGGTGTTGACCACCTGTGCTCCTAGCGGAGGGTCTTACAAATGATACCTACTCGAATGGTTACCTACTGGAATAGTTGAATAGGTACATTCATATGGTTTATACGAAATACAATTACTCTCAAACGTTGATATACGAGGGCATGATTGTGATCGATGCGCCGGTCGAACAAAACCACAGTCCATGGAATCTTTTCCGAATTGAAATTTAAAATCGTTCAAAAAACGGTACTTTCCCATTAACAATTCCGAAATATGGGGGGTTTCAAAATATCAAACTCTATTTTGCACACCGTCCTATTGACTTGTTTCAATACACAATCTTTGGGCCGGTCCAGAGATGGACACGGGCGGCTACGAATTCCGTCCCGGAACCTCATTAAAATATTAAGCCGGCTTAGAAAACCTTGGGATTCCGTCCCTACCATTAGCGTGGGGCTCACTGGTACCTTGGGATTCCGTCCCAACAACTTGGACCCAGCCTACTGAAACCTTGGAACTCCGTCCTGAGGAAAGTAAAAAAAAAAAACTACAGATATTGTGAAACATACCTATCATCGTATAATATACACTAGTAATATAATATACACGCAAGGCCAGTCGTGACAGTACTCTATATGGTACTAATCAGTTGATTAGGGGATGTTTTTATTCCGCAACCCCGTCCACTTGATCTATATGTACAACTAATATATATGGTAGGTACTACTAATCAGTTGATTGGGGGAGGTTTATCGGAGGAACCACTAGCCATTCCTGATCTTCACTTAAAAAAGTGAAACTAAGTAGCGTGTTTATGTTGGCTGTTCACAAAGACTTCTAATCAACGATCCCGAGCCGAGGGATTAATCGTGCGTGGCTTTTACGAGCTCCCGGGACGGAATCCCAAGGCGCCCATGGACACATTCATATTCATGAATATGAATACAAATAACCAGAAATTCACATGTTGTGTGTTAATTTTTCTAAAATTTACTGTATTTTGGTTTATTATCTTCGATAATGAACCATTGGAATCGCCCAAAGAACAAATTTTTTTAACCCCCCCTCAAAATTTGTTGGTTTATGTTTCAAGACGGATTTTTTGGTTTATTATCTTCGATAATGAACCATTGGAATCGCCCAAAGAAAAAAAAATTTTAACCCCCCCTCAAAATTTGTTGGTTTACGTTTCAAGATACGTAGATTCAGAAAATCGAATAAAAAAAAATCCGTCCGTCCGCCGTACGCCGTCCCCCGTCCGCCGTCCCCCGTCCGCCTTCCGCCGTCCGTGGCACTTTGCCCAGTTAGCGTTGAGCTAAAATTACGAAATTTGGTTTCTGGGTTTGGACCAGCCCCACAATGATCCTCGAAACTTTTCATAACCCTAGGTCAAGGGGAAGGGGTTCAAAACGAAATTTAAAATTTCGACAATGTCATATCTCCAAATATTTAACTGAACCGCGTAATTTTTAGTTCACTTTTGAATGACCTGAAAAATTACGAATCTTTTAAGACCAATTGGATTTTTTTGCGACCAGCCGTTCGTTCACAGTGACCGCGCAAAGGTTTAGGAAAAACACTAAACTTTCGCGTCGAAAACGGCCGTTATGTGACCCAACCCCCAGACGCCCAGAATAAAACTACCTTTTTTCATCTTCCCGGTAAACTACAGTCTAGAAATTTTAACCGTGAGTCGGGGATAGACCACATTGCAATATTCACTCGGTTTCTCATTTGTAAAATTGTTTAAATAATACCTTTTTGTAATAATACAAATTAAATTTTGATGATGAGCTATTGACTTGAAATTTTAAAAATAGGTCAGAACTGGATCACAATGCAATATTCACTCGGTTTCTTGTCTGTAAAATTGTTCAAATAATACCTATTTGTTTAAACAAATTAAATTTTGATGATGAGCTAGATACTTGAAATTTTAAATGTAGGTCAGAAATGGATGACATTTCAATATTCACTCGGTTTGTATGACATAGTATGAGTATGGTATGGTATATTATTGTATGTATGATTTGGTATAATACAGTATGGTATGATAGGAAAGAAATTCGTATGGTATGGTATGTGTACGGTGAGAATATAGTATGGTGCCGATTTGCAATACAGTCTGGTATAGACGGAAGGGTGATCTGCACAAGGAAGATAATAAACCGTTGTGTCAAGAATTTGAAGAGTTTTGGTTTATTATCTTCGATAATGAACCATTGGAATCGCCCAAAGAAAAAAATTTTTTAACCCCCCCTCAAAATTTGTTGGTTTACGTTTCAAGATACGTAGATTCAGAAAATCGAATAAAAAAAAATCCGTCCGTACGCCGTCCCCCGTCCGCCGTCCGCCGTCCGTGGCACTTTGCCCAGTTAGCGTTGAGCTAAAATTACGAAATTTGGTTTCTGGGTTTGGACCAGCCCCACAATGATCCTCGAAACTTTTCATAACCCTAGGTCAAGGGGAAGGGGTTCAAAACGAAATTTAAAATTTCGACGATGTCTTATCTCCAAATATTTAACTGAACCGTGTGAAGTTTAGTTCACCTTTGAATGACCTGAAAAATTACGAATCTTTTAAGACCAATTGGATTTTTGTGCGACCAGCTGTTCGTTCACAGTAACCGCGCAAAGTTTTAGGAAAAACACTAAACTTTCGCGTCGAAAACGGCCGTTATGTGACCCAACCCCCAGACGCCCAGAATAAAACTACCTTTTTACATCTTCCCGGTAAACTACAATCTAGAAATTTTAACCGTGAGTCGGGGATAGACCACATTGCAATATTCACTCGGTTTCTCATCTGTAAAATTGTTTAAATAATACCTTTTTGTAATAATACAAATTAAATTTTGATGATGAGCTATTGACTTGAAATTTTAAAAATAGGTCAGAACTGGATCACAATGCAATATTCACTCGGTTTCTTGTCTGTAAAATTGTTTAAATAATAACTATTTGTTTAAATAAATTAAATTTTGATGATGAGCTAGATACTTGAAATTTTAAATATAGGTCAGAAATGGATGACATTTCAATATTCACTCGGTTTGTATGACATGGTATGAGTATGGTATGGTATATTATTGTATGTATGATTTGGTATAATACAGTATGGTATGATAGGAAAGAAATTCGTATGGTATGGTATGAGTACGGTGAGAATATGGTATGGTGCCGATTTGCAACACAGTCTGGTATAGACAGAAGGGTGATCTGTACAAGGAAGATAATAAACCGTTGTGTCAAGAATTTGCAGAGTTTTTTGTGAATGTTACTCAAATTTTCCTATTGAACAAAAAATAATACTGAAACTCGGGTTTTTCCTCAAAAAATCTCCAAAAATTCACATGATAATTTACACTACTTGCTAATTGTAAAGTAGTCTCGGGAATTAGTCAGCGAAACAATTGCGTCGGGAAATCGGTATTTTATTTGGAAGTATTATCGGTAAAACATTGGAAATTGGGGAACGCGAAGTTACTCTGGTATGAGTCGAAGACAGACTGTTCGGGGGGGGGGAGACAAGATGGCGGTCACATCACGCAGTTCTGGTAAGTAATTTATATAGGTACTTGATTGCCCTTTTTCTCAGCATGTTACCCCAACTGGCATTTATAATTCGGTAAATAATAATCTGGAAATATTATGTGTCGGGTGAATAGTATTAGTGTTATAATTCGGTGGTAATGTATAGTATAGTGAATGGTCGGGGCGCTAGTGGGCTACGGAACTAATGACAACTGGAATAAGGGAGAGCTAAGGCGCATGGAGGAAGGAAACTGAGGCCTCACAAGTTGTGGAGGCCGAACATCCTCCCCCCCCCCCCCAAGGGAGCACCCCGGGGGCGAAAGGTGGCAGCAGGAACGTAGGAAGGTATCGGAAGACATAGGAGCAGGAAGAAGTCGGGATGTCGGTGCAGTTGGGAGTGATTGTTGAGACACATTGTCCTAGGAAAATATATTCATTCAAAAATGATGTATAGGCAGCTTGTAGCGTCGGGTTTTTGGAAAGTTTATTTCGGGGAACATCGTTTCTATGCTTTTGTATGTTCACTAGGGAAAGTAACGGGAGGTCGTTCCTTATCTGGTGAAATGTAACTCGGTTTTTCCTCGGGAAAGTGATAAATTCCGTTCTGGTAAGTTTGGGAGAATCGTCAAATACGATCGGGTCTATGTTAAAGGAAATATCGTTAAAATTGGGATCTGCCAACGGAAGTTTGGAAACTTCTGGCCAGTGGGTAATTGGGAAGGAATACGTCGGTGATGGGGAACTCGGGTTTTCTAACACTATAAAGGTGACAAATTTAGGGGAAAATGTTTGGAATTTTTGGAAAGTATTTAAGTAAACCATGTAAAGTATTTTTTGGAATTTTTGGAATGGCGGAATTTTTGGAAGTATTGGAATTTTCTGGAATTTTTGGATTGGAAGAATTTTTTGGAAGTATTGGAATTTTTTTTGGAATTTTGTACAATGAAAATTGTAGTGTCGCGGGAATAAGTTTACATGTCGGTCTGGTAGGGGTAACATGGTTTGAGAAATAACAATAGGGCTTACGTGACCGCATGAGGTAGATGTGTCGGGTTCTTCGGTGACGATAGTTTTCGTTCTTGGAATCGTTGAGGGCACCTTGGAGGCGCTTTGGAAGTTCATCTGGTCGGTGTAGCGTAACTGGAGAAACTCCGGACAGCGATACAAAAATGCCGGCAGTCACAGTAAGGGAAATTTCGGGTTGGACCACTGTTGTCTGGTTTCGGTACTGACCTCGGAAATCGGTTTTGGAGGGGCTTCAGGGCCGGATCGGGTGAATAAGTTCGCTTGTGGATGGAAGAATGGTAGATTGGTAGATTGGTCTCGATTCGATGATCGTACATTCCGAGGTTGTAAGTGATTGAGTTGTTCACGGGAACGAAGGAAGTCAAGATGACGTTGGGTTGTCGGGAGATTCTGATTTTGGGAGAACATAATATGATATTATCATCGAGTCGGGCAATTGATTTCGGAAGTTGCCGAAAAGATGGCGTCGGGCTGGTTGGGTTCAAAAAACTGGTTTCATGAAGGCAATCGCGGAAACTCACACGCGCGATTACCGTTTAATGGGTTTCGGCACCATGTAAAGTAGTCTCGGGATTAGTCAGCGAAACAATTGCGTCGGGAAATCGGTATTTTATTTGGAATTATTATTGGTAAAACATTGGAAATTGGGGAACGCGAAGTTACTCTGGTATGAGTCGAAGACAGACTGTTCGGGGGGGGGGGGGGGGGAGACAAGATGGCGGTCACATCACGCAGTTCTGGTAAGTAATTTATATAGGTACTTGATTGCCCTTTTTCTCAGCATGTTACCCCAACTGGCATTTATAATTCGGTAAATAATAATCTGGAAATATTATGTGTCGGGTGAATAGTATTAGTGTTATAATTCGGTGGTAATGTATAGTATAGTGAATGGTCGGGGCGCTAGTGGGCTACGGAACTAATGACAACTGGAATAAGGGAGAGCTAAGGCGCATGGAGGAAGGAAACTGAGGCCTCACAAGTTGTGGAGGCCGAACACTAATAATTATTAATAATTGATAATAATAATTAATCTATCATTCAGTAATCTAGACAGAAGGGTAATCTGTACAAAGAAGATGATAAACCGTTGTGTTTTTTTTTTAATTTCATTTTATCGATAAGAAAACATAATAGGTTACAATAGGTAGATTGAAAAACCTCAGCCGGAAAAAGGAATGATATCCATTTTGCCCGCCAGCCACATATATAGGATGCTCGGTGCTTCGCACCTCGCTGTTGAGTGTGCATATAGAAACCTGACCCTCCTACCCCTAACCTCCACCGTCAATGTTTTCCTGTTCCCTGTCTTCTTCCCACAACCCACTCTCACCCTTAGTCACCCTAGTTTCACCTAATATGTTTCCTCTGTTACACCAGCAAGGAGCTTTACGCTTCTTTCAATGCTGTTGGCGGGAGCTTTTTGCCAGATGAACAAGCCTGAATTAAAGCATAACTATATTATATTTTATATTATAATTAGCATAACTGGTGGTCACGAGTAATCAGTAGTGGTACACCTATAATGAAGTAATGCTTCAATTCTGAATGTCATCTGAAGATCGTCTCGTGGCAGGTTCACAAACCCTTTTCTCAAGGGGCGTAGCGCAGGAAGCGGCGCTTCCCCACAACAAATGAAGAATGTAGGTAGAAGTTGAATGATGAACAAATTTATTACGAATCATGGTGTAGTGGCTTTTTATCTCATTTTCAAAGAAAAGGTAGCTGTTGTTCTCGGTCCAAAATGTTTTAAACTCGAATTTCCGAAAAATTTGTATACCGAAATCCGTTTCAGAACAAAAGTCGGCCAAAAAACACCAAAAATTATATGTGTATCCCCAAAATGATCTTATAAGTGCTATAGAGTCATTCTAGATGACATTAAATATGATCTAGCTAGTCTCTTTTTCATTTTTAGGGTGAATGATTGATTGATTGATTGAAATCTTTATTTAACCACCAGGGAAGGTTAGGGCCTAGTGGCCCTCTCTACCACCTTCCCTGGATCATAAAATACAGCTTTGCAATCCTCCCTCCATATCATCAAAAAAATCTCGAAATACATTTAAAAACAATAAATAAATAATAGGTAATAATAAGAAAATAGATGAAAAATCATTACAAAAAAGAAAAAAAGTCTCTCGTTTCATCCGGTAAGTAAAATAAACAAATATCTTCTTATAAATAGTATAAAATAGGTTCAAAATAAGTTCGTTCTACTACTAATAGGTTTTACAAAGCTTCACACAACGTTCAATATTCTTCCAACAATTTCTTCTTTAAATTACCACGAAATGCCTCTGTTTTTAGTTCTAAATTAAAATAAACTTCGTAATCATTGTAAATTTTAGTTCCTTGTACTAAAAATGACCTTTCAAAAATCCTTGTGTGGTGCGTGGGGATTTGCAATATTTTTTTCCTATTTCGTGTGTCCCTTCCGTGGATGTCAGCCATGAAACGAAATTTATCAGCTAAGTATTGCGGTCTCCTGAATTTGAGGACTTTGAAGACCATCACTGCTATCTGGAGTCTCTTTAACTCTCTAATTTTAAGAATGCCAAGTTTTTTGTAGGCGGGAGTTACGTGTTCGTCTATTTTAAGGCGCAGGACAAAGCGCACTCCGGCATTCTGTGCTTTTTGCAGTCTTGCAAGGTCATCACTTCGCAAATCACATAGCGCGACTGCGGCATAAGCAAAGTTCGGGAAAATCAGAGATTGCACTAATTGTAGCCTGACATGTACAGGGAAATCAATGGCAGTTCTTCTTAATTGGTACATGCCTTTATAGACGGTGCTACAAATTTTCGCGACCTGTTTTTCCCAACAGAGAGTATTTTGAATGATGACTCCTAGATTTTTTGCCTCGGATACGTACTGAAGAGGCATTCCGTCATATGACAAATTAGGTAGAGTGCTGAAATCTACTTTTGACAGAATTTTAGAATATCCCACGACCATTGCTTTGGTTTTGATGGTATTGACCATCATCCCATGAGAATGGCACCATTTGCTAAGGTTAGAAAGTTCAATATTCAGGCACGCGATGGATTCATTTATATATTCTAGGTGGCAGGACCTATACAGTTGAAAATCATCGGCATACATCATGTACCTCGTATCTGGCAGGAGAATTTTAGGAAGTGACTTGATGTACATAATGAAGAGGATTGCAGACAATACGGACCCTTGGGGAGTTCCTACCAGTAGATTCTTCCAGGACGAAAAATTACTCTCAGGCCCTTTCACACACTGTTGCCTATTGGTCAGATAAGATTGGAACCATTTCAACAAATTATCCGAAACTCCAAAAGATTTAAGGATGCTAAGTAGAACATCAGCTCTAACTAAGTCAAAGGCAGAGGTGAAATCTACCAGCACTATAATAGTGACTTTTCTCTGATCCATGGCCGTCCTTACGTCGTCCAAAACACGAATGAGTGCCGTATCCGTGCTATAACCAGTCCTATAACTCGATTGCATGGAATCAAGCAGACAGTTCGCTTCAGCGTACAAGCACAATTCATTATAAACAAGTTTATCTAAGACTTTACCCATGGCGCAGAGAAGGGAAATGGCACGGAAATCACGCTCATCAATAGGTGTTTTGGTTTATTATCTTCGATAATGAACCATTGGAATCGCCCAAAGAAAAAATTTTTTTAACCCCCCCTCAAAATTTGTTGGTTTACGTTTCAAGATACGTAGATTCAGAAAATCGAATAAAAAAAAATCCGTCCGTCCGCCGTACGCCGTACGCCGTCCCCCGTACGCCGTACGCCGTCCGCCGTCCGCCGTCCACGCCGTTTTGCCCAGTTAGCGTTGAGCTAAAATTACAAAATTTGGTTTCTGGGTTTGGACCAGCCCCACAATGATCCTCGAAACTTTTCATAACCCTAGGTCAAGGGGAAGGGGTTCAAAACGAAATTTAAAATTTCGACGATATCTTATCTCCAAATATTTAACTGAACCGTGTAAATTTTAGTTCACCTTCGAATGACCTGAAAAATTACGAATCTTTTAAGACCAATTGGATTTTTGTGCGACCAGCCGTTCGTTCACAGTGACCGCGCAAAGTTTTAGGAAAAACACTAAACTTTCGCGTCGAAAACGGCCGTTATGTGACCCAACCACCAGACGCCCAGAATAAAACTACCTTTTTACATCTTCCCGGTAAACTACAGTCTAGAAATTTTAACCGTGAGTCGGGGATAGACCACATTGCAATATTCACTCGGTTTCTCATCTGTAAAATTGTTTAAATAATACCTTTTTGTAATAATACAAATTAAATTTTGATGATGAGCTATGGACTTGAAATTTTAAAAATAGGTCAGAACTGGATCACAATGCAATATTCACTCGGTTTATTGTCTGTAAAATTGTTTAAATAATACCTATTTGTTTAAACAAATTAAATGTTGACGATGAGCTAGATACTTAAAATTTTAAATATAGGTCAGAAATGGATGACATTTCAATATTCACTCGGTTTGTATGACATGGTATGAGTATGGTATGGTATATTATTGTATGTATGATTTGGTATAATACAGTATGGTATGATAGGAAAGAAATTCGTATGGTATGGTATGAGTACGTTGAGAATATGGTATGGTGCCGATTTGCAATACAGTCTGGTATAGACAGAAGGGTGATCTGCACAAGGAAGATAATAAACCGTTGTCAAGAATTTGCAGAGTTTTTACCTTTGGTATGGGTTTTACAACCGCTTTCCTCCACAACGACGGATATACTCCCTTTGAGATTGAGAAATTATAAATGTGGGTTGGGGGCATCAGAATCGCATCAGCTAATAGGTGCAGGATGTCTACGGATATCTCATCTGCTCCTACTGATTTAGACTTTACTGAAAAAATAGCCTTCTTGACAGCATCTTCAGAAAAAGGCAAAATATTTAGGGGTTCATGGTCGTACTGAAGATTAGAATACCATTGGATAGTTTCAGGTGGTGTCGGAGTATTGAGGTGTCTACAAAAATATTCATTCAAAGCTTCTAAATCAACCGTAGCAGACACATTGTCATCCTTTGAACTATTTACACCTAGCTTACGAATTATCTTCGAAAAATCTCTCGGTTGCTGGCTAGTTTTAAAAATATCATTATAGTACTTTACTTTCAAATTTCTTAGAGTTTGGTAATTTGGTTTCTTAATTTGGTTTCTTACTTTTTTGTACTTGTTATGAATTTCTCGGTCTTTCGTTTTTCTAAATTGTTTAAATAGTAGATTTCTAGTAGTCATCATTGATCGCAGTTCATCGTTAATCCACGGAGCAGGCTTATGCTTTCTTTTAATTCTTATTAACGGGCAATATTAGTCATATAATGTTCTTAGTTTGTTATTAAAATTGTCTACTTTTTGGTTTATTATCTTCGATAATGAACCATTGGAATCGCCCAAAGAAAAAAAAATTTTAACCCCCCCTCAAAATTTGTTGGTTTACGTTTCAAGACACGTAGATTCAGAAAATCGAATAAAAAAAATCCGTCCGTCCGCCGTACGCCGTACGCCGTCCGCCGTCCGCGCCACTTTGCCCAGTTAGCGTTGAGTTAAAATTACGAAATTTGGTTTCTGGGTTTGGACCAGCCCCACAATGATCCACGAAACTTTTCATAACCCTAGGTCAAGGGGAAGGGGTTCAAAACGAATTTTGAAATTTTGAAAATTCCATATCTCGAAAAATTCCCATCAAACGGTATGTTTTTTATTTCATATTTAGATAGAGTTTGTTCCGTAGAATTTTTTAAGACCATCCGCAGCTTTGTACGACCAGCCGTTCGTTCACAATGACGGCTCAAAGATTGTGCCTCACAACCCGATCGTGAATCAAACTGTTGAAATACGGGTCCATTTTCATACTAACAAGCTCTTTGGAACATCATATGGCTTAAGTGATGTCGAGTTTGTTGTTCTGAGGTGCGTTTCGTGCTACGGAAATGAAGGTAATTTCGAATGTTTGTTGGTAGGTACTTCTTTTATAGAAAAATTATTACCGACGTAGCATTAAAAACCCCAGAATTATATCGTATTAATTAATCATAAATAATAATAATTATTATTAATAATAAATACGAATTATCAATACCTAACAATAAATTATAATAATTTTCAGTAGGTACTTGATAAAATTGTTAATAATTAGTGATAATTGACAATAATAATTAATCTAACATTTAGGATCTAGACATTTAGACCTAGTGGTCTAGACAGAAGGGTGATCTGTACAAAGAAGATAATGAACCGTTGTGTCAAGAATTTGCAGAGTTTTTGTCAATATTATCTTCAACAATGATGCTGTCCCATGACATTTGTGTTGCCTCTGCTAGAAGGGCCTCTTTGTTAAGGTTTTTAATGTCCCTAATATGCAAAAATTGGCAGCCTATTTTAATAGATTTTAAATTTAAAACACAGAAGATAAGATCGTGCCTCGAAATTCCACTTACAGAAAATTGTCCATTTTTCAATACGATGCTGGTATCATTTACTATTATCAAGTCGAGTAGCGAGCTTGAATTCACAGCATGATGAGTGGCCTCGGAAGGTAGGTAGTTCAAGTTCTGGGAGTTCAAAATTTACAGAAGTTGACGGCTGTAGGCATTGTTTTCTAGCATGTTGCTGTTGAAGTCACCAAGGATGATCATAATATGATCATCCTTGGTGACTTCAACAGCAACATGCTAGAAAACAATGCCTACAGCCGTCAACTTCTGTCAATTTTGAACTTATTATTATGTTGATAAAGCGCGGAAAGCTTCGTGACCTCGTCGAAAACCTCATCAATTTTACCGATCTTTGGAGGGCGGTACACCACCCCAACTACTAGCTTTTGTGTCTTATGTTCAAGTTCGATGAAGATCGTTTCCGGTCGCTTTGAATATGCCGATGGAGACTTGCTGAGCACTTGGAAGCGTAGTCCTGAGTGGACCACCAATGCCACTCCTCCTCTGCCAAGTCCTGTCCTATCGTTCCAAACCCACACATAATTCGGGATTTCAATCGAGGCTGAGGAAATATTGGGCTTCAAAAACGTCTCACTTATTGCAACCACATCAAAAATGTTACTTTCGAAAATCGAGCGAATCTCTTCTAAATGGGCGACGACTGACTCAGCGTTGATGTGGGCCATTACAACATTTTTTCGGAAGCCAGAGAGTTGACTCTGGATGAAATCATTTATCAAGGTCATGGCGGTTCGATTGAGGAAAAAGCGAAGTATGTCCGAGGTCTGGGCTGATGAAATTTTATAAGCCTACTCGGAAGAAGAAAATTCCTGTAAAGTGTGAGCGGACTCCCAGAGTTGTGGTCATAGCAGAGAGCGGAAGGTGATAACAACTTGGAGTGACAGCACAGTGAAGACGTATACAATAGGCGGTGATGACAATTTATGAACGAAAAAAGGTGAATTTGACATTTGAACGATAGTATGCAGTTTTGGCAGAAAAAATGTAGGCAGTCGACGAGGGTAAAGGCATAATTCAATCCGTGAGAGAGTTAGGAAGTATGTGTCTGTGGTCGGGGGGGGGGGGGGTAATTGGGTGCGGTACCACCATGTCCAGAGCCTTGCTTGCTACGCTCCTGCTTTTCTACACCAAGTTGTTGACTATTACAAACAAGATCATCTACAACTCAGGAACAATCAGAATACTGAACTAGTCATGAATACCATTTTGCTTTATTATCTTCGATAATGAACCATTGGAATCGACCAAAGAAACAATTTTTTAACCCCCCTCGAAATATGATCGTTTACGTTTCAAGATACGTAGATTCAGAAAATTGAATTTAAAAACAATCCGTCCGTCTGCCGCCCGTGGCACTTTGCCCAGTTAGCTGTGCTAAAATTACGAAATTTGGTTTACGGGTTTGAACCTCACAAAGATCCTTGAAACTTTTCATAACCCTAGGTCATGGGGAAGGGGTTCAAAACGAATTTTGAAAATTTCATATCTCGAAAAATTCAAATGGAATGGTATAGTTTTTAGTTCACATTTATTTTAAAGACTTTTTCAAGATCATCCGGAGCTTTGTACGACCAGCCATTCGTTCACCACGAGGGCTCAAAGTTGGAGCCGATCAAAAGTCGTCAACATGAGGGTGAATCATGCGGCAGCTTGTCGGGTCCATTTTCAAACTGGCCCACCTGATTCAAGCAGCACAGGGTTTTCAAATATCGAGTTAATAAATAATATTTAATAATTATTATTAATAATGAAGCATAAAAATTAATAATAACCAACAATAAATATTAATAATTTACACTAGGTACTTGATAATAATGATTATTAATTGATGATAATTCATAATAATAATTAATCTATCATTCAGTAATCCAGACAGAAGGGTGATCTGTACAAAGAAGATAATAAACCATTGTGTCAAGAATTTGAGAGTTTTTTTTTTTTTGCTCTATGTATTAACCGTGTGGCTATCACAATAGGTCTGTGCCGCTAGAAATTGGAATACTGTTGAGGTAAACTTAGTTTATGTCGATGGACGTCAATCATTTGCAGAAAAACCACAGTCGCAGGCCAGCCAAGGATTTTCCATGCGTTTTGTGAATAATTCGCCCGTCTTTTCTTCCTTGACTGTCTTCGTTATTCAGGAAGTTGATGGAGATAAATAGGAGTCAACATGCGTGGCATCCTTAAAGTATACGGCCAACTTACATGGAAATTACGCTGAATAAAGCGAGCGAAGTTGGAGCTGTAGTTCCATCGCATAGGAGCCGTATGTCCCCCCCTCCCCTTTCTTTTTGTCGATTTTACCAATTCGAGCTACAGAAAACTCTCCAGCGTGGAAATGTAACGTGAAGTGAAGTGACAGTGATGGTACAGTTGGAGCCGATCAAAAGTCGACTACATGAGTGTGAATCATGCGGCAGCCTGTCGGGTCTATGTTCATACTGGCTCAGCTGATTCGAATGCACATGTTTTTCAGACAACGGGTTAATGAATGATATTTAATAATAATCAATAACAAAACCTAATTATCATTAATTAACGTTAATTATTACTAAGTACTAATAATTAATTGATCATAAGTATCGTTAATTATTAATAATTATAATTTTTAATAATTAAAAATACTTATCTATCTGTATAACTAAATTTAGAGACGACTTTTGGGTTCCTTGGGTATTTTCGAAATATTTCACTACAGTTATTCTTTTCGCGTGAAATGGAGTCGAACCAAGCCGATATTGAGTTTGGTGTCTGTCGGTTTGTCTGTCTTTCAATCACGCATAAACGGCTCAATGGATCGTACCCTTCTCCCGTATTTAATTGTTTCCGTGGTCGTGGAAGGACATAGGGGGGTTCACTCCCGGATCCAATGCATAGGGGTGGGGGTTTATAGGGAAGCCGAACTATAAAAATTTTAAATTCTCGAAAACGACTGAATGGATCGAACTTTTCTCCCGTATTTAAATGTTTCTGTGACCGGGGAAGGACATAGGGGGGTTCACTCCCGGATCCGATGCATAGGGGTGGGGGTTTCTGCCCGTCAGCGACGGGCCCGACAGCTAGTTTATAAAAATATTAATAACTAACAATAATAATTTACACTGCTTGATAATAATTATTGATAGTTGATGATAACTCATAATAATAATTAATCTATCATTCAGTGATCTAGACAGAAAGTGATCTGTACAGAGAAGCTAATTCAGTTGTGTCAAGAATCTTTTTTTTTTTGACAGTCAAACATGGATACTAATAATCATGGTGGTCACTGATCCATGCTAGCTTGGAAGAAGGGAATATTTTATATGGAATGAATTAGCACTTGAAAGGTATAGAACTATTTTTGTAGGAGTGTGCCTTAGCAAATGATGACACTCACAATACAGAACTGATGTCAAGCAGCAAGACCGTAATTTAGTCACCACTGGCTCCTCTTGATCCTCAAAAAACCTTTTCTCGTTTATTTTACAAACACCATTTTCTCGACTCAGAAAGTCGTCAGAGGCTCTTTCTTCTGTTCTAACTAAATTAACTGTCCATTCACAAAGTAACCTCGATCTGAGAAGAACTCGCTCTGTAACGGTGATTCGTACAATGATTTTTAGACAGTTTCCAGATGGGAAACCGCTGAAGGATTAGGGATGTCTTGTCATACAGGCATGACCGAGCTTTTTTTGGCAAAGCGAACGACGGAAAAGGAAATCTGGTGGAAGACGAACTAGAAGGTAACACGAAGATTAATTAGTTAGTTGGATAATGAACGACCGGAAGAACAAGAGGGAATGGTACTTAACTAACATAATAACGTAGCATTCCCCTCTGTTAGTGTCCTGAAGAAGTTAAAATTTCAACTTTACTCGACACGAAGAAGTAAAAGCTCGAGTGGCCATTTATAATTAATCAACGAGCGAAAAGCTTGTCGTTCCTTCACCTGCCGTTTTCTCTTGACGGTCACATAGCGGAACAATTGGTATATTCAGCTCATTCAATTTCTAGTCGGTTTTTTCAAGCTTTGTTGCGAATGTTACTATTCCTGGTTTTTCTTCTAACGTTTCATTTTCTTCGTTCTGTTTTCTAAGAGCAGCATTCCGCGTCACAACAGTATTTTAACAGAAGCGTTCTTGAGACGGAGTCTAGGGTGGAAACTATATTTCTTTCAACCACATACCTTGTAGCGTGAAACAATTTGAATAGCCCGCTGCGGTCAAAATACGCGGTGTCGGCTGTTCCATTGATCCGCCTACACCTATCGTACTGTGAAATCATAATTACCTATAATAATTGAAGTTATAATTATAATAATTATAATTATAACTTCAATTATTATAATTATCAATCTATTATTTAGTGATCTAGACAGGAGGGTGATCTGCACAAAGAAGATAATGAACCATTGTGTCAAGAATTTGAGAGTTTTTTTGCTCTATGTATTAACCCGTGTGGCAATCACAATAGGTCTCGTCCACCATCCTTTTTTCCTCAATATTTCTTCAAGCGAATATTTGAAGTTTGAAGAAAAGTACTTATTATTGCAATAGTTAGAACATTTTACGTAGTAGGCACTTTCATACCCAGGTGGTGTTTTATAAGAAAAGTCCATTATACCACCTGCTCATTCCGGTTCCCTTGACAGTTTCAACACTGTATCGAGTTTGAAGGGAAGTGTTTCTATAGAGGGAACAAAATAGTATAAAGTGTGTGACAAAACACATTTTGCAGCTTTGATGGTATATTGAAAAAACAAACGGTTCAACATACAGAAATGTTCATCGAAGTTGTGAGGTCAATGTTTATAAAACTTTTCCTTGAGGTAGCCCCTGTTGTAAGTAGCGTTGTAAGTGCGTTAGCGTTGAGAGTAACTTGACGATATTTGTGTTGATTAAACCTGGATTGGGTGTACATTCAATTAAAACATGGTCGCATGATGTTATCTCGCGTCCTTGGTGGTTGAGTGGGTTGTGACTCTGAACTTAGCTCGAGGTCGGCGCTTGACCTCAGATTTTGGTGCATTTGTTTTGTTGCTTCACATTTCATATGCCCTCTGCTTTCCCGACCGATTCGCTGGACAGGGTGACAAGGTTTTTGAATTGGAAGAGGTACAAACGACGTTTTCAGAGATAACGAACTTTGAAATTTCGACAATGTCATATCTCTAAAACTTCTCATGAAACGGTGTAATTTTTAGTTCACCTTTGAATGACCTGAAAAATTACGAATCTTTTAAGACCAATTGGATTTTTGTGCGACCAGCCGTTCGTCCACAGTGACCGCGCAAAGGTTTAGGAAAAACACTAAACTTTTGCGTCGAAAACGGCCGTTATGTGACCCAACCCCCAGACGCCCAGAATAAAACTACCTTTTTTCATCTTCCCGGTAAACTACAGTCTAGAAATTTTAACCGTGAGTCGGAGATAGACCACATTGCAATATTCACTCGGTTTCTCATCTGTAAAATTGTTTAAATAATACCTTTTTGTAATAATACAAATTACATTTTGATGATGAGCTATTGACTTGAAATTTTACAAATAGGTCAGAACTGGATTTTTCTTTCTCAGATGTCGGCCGCATTATGACGGATGACGGCAACCGCCTAACTTCGGAGCACCTAACCCAACGGGCGTTCCTGAAGAGACTCAGCACAAAAGTGTGGAGTGCTCTCCATTCTAAAGCAGTTTAATTGTATTTTTATGGTGAACTAAAGTCCTAAAGTAAAGTTTTGCATTATTTTCAACGTTTGCTCTCCTCTCCAGTCTAAAGTTGGAATGATTTTGATTGTAATTAAAGTCCTGAAATAAAGTTTTGAATTATTTTTACCATTTCAGCGTTACTTATCCCTTATTTTCCCAATTTCATAACAGTTAAAACGATCCTCATACAGTACTGAGAAAATGTTCTTAATATGGTCGATATCCGACCGATATATCGAAATATCGATATTTTTGACCGATATATCGATATCTAATATCGGCTCCTTGCGATAGTCTCGATATCGATATTATCGATATTGTAGGTTTCGATATGAAACGCTAGAGATAATCGATAATCATACATCGAAACAAGAAAGATATAGATCAAATGAAACTATCGATATGATTTCGCTTCCCGCCAAGTTCGAACTGCCACAAGACCATTCTGTGAACTTAGTTGGTATATTTTCGAAGAAAATACAGCTAGTGTCGACTACTGATGCACAGCAAATTCTGAAAATTTTCAGAAGACACCCCCTGTCGACTAATAAATATGAGCTGAAATTTATGTCAGTAGTCGACACCCTCCCCGAACCAATCAAAACATCACTGGATACGCAAATAAACTGAATAAATGTTGCCTAGAAGCAATAAACGACACAGAAATGTAAAAGATATTATTAAATGTCAGGTAATAAGAGAGAAATACACTTACATTTCCAGTCCGTCCTTAGCCAAAACGCCAACAATCAGCATAGAAACGTGGTCAAACCAACGATAGCAGCTTTGAGCGCTCTGGCGTCCTTTAAACCCGCGTGTTTCTAAGGCAACCTTATCTATCTACACTGAGAAGAAATATTATAATAGGAAGCAACAACTAAAAACGTCAAACCATGTCTTTATCCTTAGCTTTTACCCACTTTTGAAGAGGGTGTCGACTATTAGTGCAGTGTCGACTTCTGACGCATTACCTTACATGGACTTTCTTAAATCCCATGAAAACCCAGACGACTCATAATACTTATAATATAAGTATTATGAGTCGTCTGGGTATTATGCGTTTCTGAGAACTTGTAGTCAAAAAACGTTGCAAATTCTCGTAATCCTCTGCATATAATCATGTATGTAATCTGCATGTAATCCTTCCAAGTCAACTGATTAATCGCAGAACCTATGCTATTTGACAAATTCATATCTCAAAAAATTCAAAATTCAAATTAGAATCAATCGCATTGACCTTACCGGTTGAATCAATTGAGTGTTTCAATCAGAGCCGAACAGTTTCAGCGAAGTTCATTTTCGATCGCGTCGCCCCGAGTCCATTTCGGGCAATCACCTCCATTGCGCTAACCTGTAACAGGTTAGCTTATACCCTCACGTCATCCTTTAGGTATCAGTTTTCGCTTATTTTATTGATGATGAAATAATTTTTTCTAACGTTGTACTTAATTTGAAATAACACTGTGATACGGTCTACTTGTGACCCTTTCTTTTGACTCACTGACAATCCTAGGTGGTTCATTGCTTATTTTAACATAGTAAGTCATAATGCACAATTACTTTCCTCTTCATTTTTATCCAATCTATTTGATCTAAGTTTTATAGAACGTAGTTTTCTTTATACGTCAGCGTTTTTTAGTTAGACCTTGTAAATATGTATATACTTGTATATAGTGGTGTATGCTTATTGTTTTGTTTTTGCATGTTTGTGCTTATTGTTTTGTTCATTTTGTCAACCCGTCATATGACTGCTTTCGTGCTATTGAAATTTATTACTCTTTCGTGCTTTCGTGCTATTGAAATTTATTACTCTTCCCACATTTTGAAATTTATTTTCATTTCTATTATCATACCACAAGTGTGTTCCACAAATTTGCACGTAACTCGGGAGAGAGATTGAGCAAGTTGGTGGTGAACCCCCGGGAAATGGGGAAACGGTACCCTACAGTGTAGGGCCTACACTATACGTCCTTGGCTGGGCAACGCAACCAGTCTGCCGATATAGTTATTCGAACAATAAGATTATAATGTTCTTCTAGAGCTAATTCATTACCAGAAAATTTAAACTGCACCATCGGTCCTGTTTGCATCCTGCGCCATAACGTGCAATGGAAAGTTGTGTACCCTGACGGGATAACCCGTTAGGGCATACTATTTTCAATCCTAATAGTAGTTGTTACAGGATTATGCTCGTAGATTGAGTACCCACACGCATGAATATCTGCTATATAACTGCACGCCTGCTTTGCTGAATTTGCCATCTACTAACCAAAACTGCACAGAGCTTCCTTCCACGAATCAACTACTTCAATATTGTTGGTAAGTCAAACTTATTCAATTGATCTCGGCAGATCAGATATCTGGGTAAGAGTGTTTCCAATGAGATGGCCATAAAAAATTACCAGCTATGGATGGTCTTAAACATTTCTAAATACCAGACTGTGTTGCAAATCGGCACCATACCATATTCTCACCGTACTCATACCATACCATACGAATTTCTTTCCTATCATACCGTACTGTACTATACTAAATCATACATACAATAATATACCATACCATACTCATACCATGTCATACAAACCGAGTGAATATTGAAATTTCATCCATTTCTGACCTATATTTAAAACTTCAAGTATCTAGCTCATCATCAAAATTTAATTTGTTTAAACAAATAGGTATTATTTAAACAATTTTACAGACAAGAAACCGAGTGAATATTGCATTGTGATCCAGTTCTGACCTATTTTTAAAATTTCAAGTCAATAGCTCAGCATCAAAATTTAATTTGTATTATTACAAAAAGGTATTATTTAAACAATTTTACAGATGAGAAACCGAGTGAATATTTCAATGTGGTCTATCCCCGACTGACGGTTAAAATTTCTAGACTGTAGTTTACCTGGAAGATAAAAAAGGCAGTTATATTTTGGGCGGCTACCCGGGACCCACCTAACGGCCGTTTTCGACGCGAAGTTTAGTGTTTTTCCTAAACCTTTGCGCGCTCACTGTGAACGAACAGCTGGTCGTACAAAAATCCAATTGGTCTTAAAAAAATCTTAATTTTTCAGGTCATTCAAAAGTGAACTAAAACTTACACCGTTTCATCTGAATTTTTAGAGATATGACATCGTCGAAAGTTCAAAGTTCGTTTTGAACCCCTTCCCCTTGACCTAGGGTTATGAAAAGATTCGAGGATCATTGTGGGGCTGGTCCAAACCCAGAAACCAAATTTCGTAATTTTAGCTCAACGCTAACTGGGCAAAGTGCCACGGACGGCGTACGGGGGACGGCGTACGGGTGACGGACGGATTTTTTTTTATTCGATTTTCTGAATCTACGTATCTTGAAACGTAAACCAACAAATTTTGATGGGGGGTTAAAAAAAATTTTTCTTTGGGCGATTCCAATGGTTCATTATCGAAGATAATAAACCAAAAATCACATTTTAGCCAAATTACCATTTTACCTCAAATTATTTCGAATAGTATTGGAACTCACAAGGATCTTGTACGGAGAATTTCTATCTAGACAGAAGGGTGATCTGCACAGAATACTGATCTAGACAGAAGGGTGATCTGCACAAGGAAGATAATAAACCGTTGTGTCAAGAATTTGCAGAGTTTTTAACACCGTAATTATTAATTTGTACCACTGTACACAAAATTTGTACCGAATTTGATTACGTCTGTGAAGCCCTGAGTAATCTTGCATTTTCATTTAATTCTTTTTGTATCGAAGAATAGATACAATCAATTTATATTTCGTTGTTTCTTGCTTTCCTTTAGCCTGGTAATTTTTAAATTTTGAAACTAAAATTCAATTTCATTTTATTTTCCGTCACAACCTAGAACATTGTAAGGAAGAGTGAGTATTATTCTGCTCTTTCAGAGCACAGTGAGCCCAAATAGCTTATTAAAAAAACTGCAAATTCTTGACACAACGGTTTTTTATCTTCATTGAGCAGATCACCCTAATCTAATTAACGAAATGATGAAACTCTAGCTCAACATCCAAATTTAATTTGTTTAATCAAATAGGTATTGTTTAAACAATTTTATAGACAAGAAACCGTGTGAATATTGAATCGTCATCCATTATTGATCCATTTTTAAAATTTCAAGACTCATCATCAGAATGTAATTTGTTCAAACAAATTGGTAAAGTTTAAACAATTTTAATGACAAGAAATCGAGTGAATATTGCATGTTCATCCAGTTCTGAGTTATATTTACAATTTCAAATCATTAGGTCATCGGGAACTTGAAAAACAAGTAGTGAAAATTATTATTAATTATTGTTAGTTATTAATAATGATTCATTAATTATTTTTAATAATGATTGATAATTATTATAAATTATTATTAATTTACTCGAGATCTGATATTAAAATCTAGACCGTACAGGCTGCCGCATGATTCACCCCAATGGTGGCGAATTTTGATTCGCTCCAAATTTGAGCCCTCATTGCGAACGAACGGCTTGTACAGAGCTGTGGATGGTCTTAAAACAGTTTAAACAATAAACTATATGTAAATGTGGACCAAAAGCTATAGGTACCGTTCTATATGACATTTTCGATTTTTGAAATTTTCAAAATTTCAAAATTCGGTTTGTACCCCTTCCCATTGACTGAATATTATGAAAAATTTCAAAGATCATTGTGGAGTTGGTCCAAACCCGTAAAAGAAACGATAACTAGGCAAAGTGCGACGGACGGCGAACGGGGGACGGCGGACGGACAAGAATAAACCAATAGAACCAATAGAACGAGCCAATACCATTCGGGAATATTATGAGGACTTGATTATAATCATGTCCTCATAATATTCCCGAATGTGAATCCAGCGCAACAAAGTCGACTTTTTACTATCAGTCGCTACAAGGAATAAAACCTCTTCGCAGTTATTCTTCTTTAGAACAGTTTGCAATTTCAATAGGATAGTTGTTTACTAATTTTTCCATACAATTTGATATTTGCTAACTAAAATATCGACATGTGTTTCAGAGGGGAATTGATATTTGGAGAAAATGTAAGTAGTACCGTAATGTACGAGTGTAATGCGAATGGTTCTTGATTCCATGTTAATAGTGGTACAATTGATCTAATGCTGAAAAATTGTGCATATTCTACTAACATCGTGGTTGATAAGGAAACCGTGGTTGAGACGCGAACCAATCCTTAATCAATTTGAATTTCGGGATTCTGCCCGTTGGCACTCAGTACATGGATGGCTCTGTAGATGTCTTTTTAAAAAAGGACCTTTTTAGACCAGTCACTTGGCGGCTGATAAGGCATCCTGGTGGTTCTAGAGTGAAAACCAAAGGTCCGAGCCTTCCCCTCATTTTCAGAATCGCTTTAAGCTAAAATGGTTGCGAAGCTAGTTGTGTGGTTGTTTAAAGGTAGATATAAGAACAAGCAATTTCCCTGTGAACATCTGAACGATAGGCAACTGGGAATTGGAGAGACCTTTGAGATTCTAAGCCATCCATCATCACCACTGTTTGTATCATTCTATGATCTATTGAGTAAGGTGCACAGAACTTCACGATAACTGACACAATCAATTAAATTGATGTTAACAAGATATCAAGCATTTTTCACTCGTGTAGGTTCTACTACGTCCGTTACAGTAACTGTAACGTTTTGAAGCAATGAGCGACCTCTCCTATTTCAAAATAACAACTGTTGTTATTTTGAAATAGGAGAGGTCACTCATTGCTTCAAAACGCTTTTGGTTTATTATCTTCGACAATGAAACTTCGTAATAGACCAAGAAAGAAAAAAATTACAACTCAATTAAATTTGAGGGATTACGTTTCAAGATACGTAGAATCCAAAAATCGAATAAAAAAGAAATCCGTCCGTCCGCTGTCCGCGGCATTTTGCCCAGTTAGCTTAGCGTTGAGCAAAAATTACGAAATTTACTTGATGGGTTTGGACCAGCCCCACAATGATCCTTGAAACTTGTCGTAACATTCGGTTGATGGAAAACGGTTCACAACAAATTTTGAAATTTTTTTTGGTTTTTAGTTTATATTTAGATATAGTTTATTTTTTTTTAATTTTAAAGACCATCCGCAGCTATGTACGACCAGCCGTTTGTTCGCAATGAGGGATCGAAGTTCGAGCAAAATCTTGTCTCTAAAATTGTTTAAACAATACCTATTTGTTTAAACAAATTAAATTTGGATGTTGAGCTAGAGACGTGAAATTTTAAACATGGGTCGCAGATGGATGACAATGCAATATTCATTCGGTTTCCTGTCTGTAAAAGTTTTTAAACAATACATTTTATTCCATTAAGTTTGGATGATGAGCTAGAGTTTTATTTAACAGTTCGTTAATTAGATTAGGGTGATCTGCTCAAAGAAGATAATAAACCGTTGTGTCAAAAATTTGCATAGTTTTCCAGGTTGCACTCATCTATTTAGTTTAATTATTAGTGTACTAATAATACTTAGTATACTAATTATTAGTATACTGCTACTAATAATAATAAGTCATAATAGTAGTGTAGTTATAAGTATACTTATAATAGTATACCAATTATTATACTCATTAAATTGAGGCTAAGCAGCACCGCTCTCGTATTTTCTTTTTCTGTACTTCAGTTTTGAGATCATAGAGGATGAAATTAGGTCGACTTTACTTGAACGTTTTCAAGAGTATGTTAACGAAAATAATTTGTCTTTCGGCCTTGCCGCTCTACGTCAAACTGAATGTGTTTATATTGGATTTTGATCAGTCTGCCAACTTCAAATATTAATGATCCGTCTCACTGAATGAGCAGAGTGAGCGCTATAAAGTTGTACTTGGACAACAGCGATTCATCATAATCCTTCAATATTATGTTCCAACCCATTAGCTTTCTTTCTTATAGGGGATACTATTTATTTTCATTCGGGAAAATGAATTATGGAATTCGACTAAGATTGATATTGTTTTTCAATCTGCATTCCACTGGGCTCAACGAGGTTCAATCATTTGAGTTGATTTTTTGACTCACTTTTCTTGCATTATGCAGTTACAATTACATATAAATCTGTCATTTTGGAAAAAAACATATTTTTCAAAAAGAACCAAAAAAAAAAGTTTTAATTGTTTAAACCAACCATCATTAGTTGTTAATATTTTGAACAGTTTAAAACGATTTGGTCTAGAGTGTGTTCAATATTTTCTACTCAGACAAAATCATCGTAATGTAAATGTAGTCTATTACAAATTGAGGTCTTCATATTTAAACGTCTTACTATTCAATTGGATATTTCATCTTCTGAATCTGAAGCTGTTATACCAGCACCAGTTTACCAGTACCTAGTTGTAGTTACATACATTTATTGAAACAAAGTCCGTTAAGGCCGTTAAGTTCATGGCATGAACATGAACAATGACGATGCCGAAAGTGAGGCTCAAACAGTGGACAAATTTTAAATTTTAATGTTGTTTTATTTCGATAAAACAGTACTGAAAAGTTGGTACCTGATACCTACATATACCATTGATGTTCAATTCAAAATTTGAAGAAAACCTCTGCAAATTGCTTGACACAACGATTTATTTATTTTATTTTATTTTTTTGTGTGTGCAGATTGCCCTTCTGTCTTGATCACTAAATGATTGAATAATTATTGCTATGAATCACCATTAATTTTTATGATCAAATAGTCTCACCAAAAATATGGGGTTTTTATAACAAGTTGCAGTCAACTTACATCAAAGGTTTCAGTGAAAAACTTTGAGACGGATTTATGCAATGTTTTGAATTTTGAGTTGAGGCGTTTCACCTTGACGGGACAGATGTGTTCTTCATAGACAGGCTTTAGCGGTGAAAATAATGCCTGCCTCTTCTAAGAACGTTTTGGGTGAGTCTGTTCAAATTATCAATTATAATATAATTGATAATTTGAACAGACTCATTATATATTATATAAAGTCAATATGGGAAGCCTTCACAATTCTCTGCTTCTCCTCACAGAAGTGAGGTGGTTGTCTCGTGGGAAAGCACTTTGACGGTTACAGGAGTTACGCTCTGTAGTCTTATGTTGATGGACCACAATATCACATTGTAGAGGAAACCGTGAAATCAATAAACAAGTATTTAGTAACCAGTTTTAATTAATCTAGGTTGAGGCAAGAAAACTTGACGAGAAACATACAAACGAATAAGCTGACAAGTGAAACTCAGAACAGGACGACACAACAATAAACTGTAAACATCGGACACATAAAATACAGACAAGTGGAGGAAGGTGTGAGGCACCAGTGGATCATGACAACATAAGTCCAAGTCCCTACTTTGTATTAGTTCTCCAATACTCCCCCTTAATTCAAAGATAGTACCTGAAGAAGCTGAAAAATACATCACTTCAAAACATACATCACTAAAAATTTACAAAATACATCACTAAAAATATACATAAAAAAATACATCACTTCAACCCTATCATATCACGCAATCTTCCAAACACAACACGCGGTAATGCTTTGGTGAGTAAATCAGCGACCTGCTGTTCTGAAGAAACATGCTTCAGCTCTATCTTCCTATCAGTCACCAATTCTTTGAGAAAATGAAATCGCACGTCGATGTGTTTTGACTTCTTTGTTTCCAAAGTAGTAGCCATGCTAATAGTTGACACGTTGTCCTCAAAAATCACCACAGGTTCGATGTCCTCCGCTAAAATTTCTTTCAGCAGTCTAGTCAGGAAGATGCACTCAGTTGCAGCAGTCGCCAACGCTACGAATTCGGCTGATGAGCTGGATAGAGTAACAAGGGGCTGCTTCTGTGTACGCCAGATCACCGTATTCCCATAGGCACTGAAGAGATATCCTGTGACGCTTCTTCGATCTTCTATATCATTAGCGAAGTCCGCATCTGCGTATCCAACAAGAGGTTCACCCTCATGTTTCCCAAAAACAAGGCCCATATCCTTTGTTCCTCGAAGATATCTCAGAACTTGCTTCAGGAAAGTCCAATGACGCTCATCGTAGGCATTCTGAAATTTGCTGAAGTACGATACTGCATAGCTCAAATCAGGACGAGTTCCCAACATTAAATACATCAATCCACCAACAAGTTCTTTATATGGATATTTTCCATTTTTCACATCTCCCTTAGTTAATGCGAGTTTTGGTTGGATTGGCACACTCACAGGATTGGAATCAGACATACCAAATTTAACAAGTAGCCTGTCAACAAGGCCAGACTGACTGAGACACAAACCATCCTTTGTGCGATTAATCATAATACCCAAAAACTGCATCTGTCCATTAGAATCACAAGTTAACTCTCTCATCTCAAACTCATTCATAAGTGCACTCTTAATTCTCAATAAATCAGATTTTGAACGAGACATTAAAATAAAATCATCCACATAGACAACAATAAAAATCATATTACAAAAATACATACATGGATCTGCATTGGACCTAGTAAACCCTAAACTAATCAAAAATTTGTTCAACTTGTCATACCAACATTTTGGTGCTTCCTTTAAACCATAGAGTGCTTTGTTTAGTCTACAAACCATTCCACTTTCACATTTAAGGCCTTTTGGGGGGTACATGTACACTGGGGTCACAAGTTCACCGTTTAAAAACGCAGATTTGACGTCCAGTTGGCAAAGGCTGAGGTCATGTTTCACAACCAGTGAGAGTAGAGTGCGAACTGTTGCCATTCGAGCGACAGGTGAGTAGAGTTCTTCTTCGCTCTTCTCCCCCTGAAGAAATCCACTAGCCTCGCCTTGCGCGTGACTTCTCCACCAACAACTTTCTCACGAAAAACCCAACGGGAATCAATAATCATAGTATGATTTGGTGGTTTCACAAGGTCCCATGTGTGATTTTTCTCCAATGAAGCAAGTTCTTCATCAATACTGGTTCCCCAACCACAATCAATTGCTTCTTCAAAGGTACTAGGACCTCCATGCAAAATTGTATCAGTCGTCAGAGCATACATAGAAAAATCGTTGTGCCATGATGGAGGTCGCCTGTCTCGTGAGGATCGACGCAAACCACTCACTACACATTTGGGAGCTGGGTCAGGAGTTCTGGGGTTGGACACATCCTGAACTGCAATGTATGGAGATTCACCATCCTCGGAGTGATACTCACCCACTGATGAAGCAGGGGATGAATCACATGTAAACAAATTTCTTGATTCATCAAACCTGACGTGCTTTCCTAAAACTACACACTTTTTGTGTGGATGCCATAGACGGTATCCATTTGGACCATAGCCAACCAAAGCTAATCTTTCGCTCCGCCGACCCAGTTTTGTTCTTAGCTCCTTGTCGACATGTAGATGAGCAACACATCCAAAAAGTTTGATTTTTGATAAATCCGGTTTGTACCCAAACCACCGTTCAGCTGGTGTAATACCATTTGGTAACACAGAGGTAGGACGCCTGTTAACAAGGTAGACAGAGCTGAAAAGAGCTTCACCCCATAGACTCTTAGGGGTGCCTGAGTCAAATAGGAGACAACGCACTGTCTCCACTAGTGTGCGATTGAGGCGCTCTGCACAGCCATTGTGTTCGGGATTCCTTGGAACAGTATACTCAATGGAGACACCATTGTTCAAACAAAAATCTCTGAATCGCTGTGAGGTGTATTCGCCTCCACAATCTGATCGAAATCGATCCAGTTTTCTGTTAAACTTGGACGTCACCAAAGCATGAAACTGCTTGAATTTGTAATACACTTCATCCTTTGATTTCAACAAATAAACTGACGTAAAATGAGACCAATGGTCTAAAAACGTGACAAAATACCGATACCCGTCATGAGTTGGTGTTTCCATCGGGCCGCAAACATCAGATGACACCACCTCCAACACCCTTTTAGCTTTACGTTCATCAGGTAAGGCGTGGAACTGACTTCTCGTCTGCTTCCCCTCAAGACAGACAGTACATGGCTTCTCTGTAGGATAGGCTGAGGAATGCCCCATGCGACGATGCCACAATCCGTCCTCATTGGTGATGAAGGCAGATTCTTGATTTAGACTAAATTTTACAACATACAGGTTACAAATATCTTCACCTTCTAGAAGGATGCCGCCAGACCTGTCCTTAATCAAAACTGCGTTTTTCTCAAAACAAACAGTTAGTCCTTTCCGCTCCAAACATCTGACAGAAAGAAGATTCTTACGTAGACCAGAACACTCTACCACATTCTCAATGATCAGAGGGCGACCATTAGGCAGAAAAATATGCAGATTTCCGCAACGTTGGGCAACAATAGATTCTCCTTTTTTAGCGAGGTTGATCTCAAAACGTACGGAGTCTGTATCACGAAGGTATTGTCCTGTTTCAGTATCCACAAGGTGATGTGTGGAACCTGAATCCACAACCATCGAAATCAAGCCATCTAAGCGATCACTAATATGAACTTCTGGACTAGGTACTGTCAAGAACGACAAAGGCACACTATCAGTCTTATGATCACTGTCAGCATTTGTATTACTCTCAGCTACGTTACTGGAGTGCGGCTGTGCCTTTTGGGGACAAAATGGTTTTATGTGACCCATTTGGCCACACCTGTAACACTTGAATTTAGCAAACCTGTTACCATTAGAACCAGCACTCGATCTTCTATTTCCATAAAAAGTTGCAGAACCACTAGCATCGTCCTCTCTGACGTCGGAAGACAAACGTGCATCCTCTGATAAAAGCTGATTCTTCAGAAAATCGAAAGTAACTCCGTTGGGGTCAGCATGGAAGAGGATTGAAACTGTGCGAGTCACAGATTGGTAGCATGACGGCATAGACGATAATAAAGCTGTGACAACCTCCTTATCGTCCATACTACCTCCAGCGGACTTAAAATCACTGACTAGACCCTCAAACTTGGTGAAAAATTCGAGCAAGGGCATGTTTCTGGTATATTCCATCGTACTTAATTCCTTTTTCAAACGTACCTGTTCTGCAATACCTGACTTACGATATGTATTCTTCAGCGATGTCATCATATCCTTCGCAGTTCCCTGTCCTCTGATGGTAGACAGAACTGCATCAGTTAAATGCTGAACAATGAGGTTCCGAGCTCTCACGTCCTTATCCATGAATTCCGTCTTCTCCGGATCTTTTTCGGGTACATCCTCGTCAACCACGTCTTTACACTTGTGCGCTTCAAGTATTAGTTCCATCCGGAACAACCAATTTCCGAAATTCCGACCGTCGAACGGTTTCAGAATGTTCAAAACTGCCGTCGCACTTGCCATATTCACCAACCTACCGATTCAACTAAAAAAGACTTTACCACTTGCAATCACTAAAAACCACAACGGCCCATAACCTTGAGGAAACCGTGAAATCAATAAACAAGTATTTAGTAACCAGTTTTAATTAATCTAGGTTGAGGCAAGAAAACTTGACGAGAAACATACAAACGAATAAGCTGACAAGTGAAACTCAGAACAGGACGACACAACAATAAACTGTAAACATCGGACACATAAAATACAGACAAGTGGAGGAAGGTGTGAGGCACCAGTGGATCATGACAACATAAGTCCAAGTCCCTACTTTGTATTAGTTCTCCAATACATTGGCCAACGTTTTTTTATGATGAGAGATGGCAGTGTATACATTCGTATTGATCAGATATTTTCATGAAAATGAATGAGATGAGCCTTTCTCTGCTAGGGATCACAACTTTTGAAGCTAATGGCAAAGTTTGCGCATTTAAGAGAAAAGGAAGAGTTTTGGGTTGAATCTGTTCAGAAGAAAGGGGTGGAGTGTTTTCCTGTGTTCAATGATTTTTTACATGAAAACAAACGGGATCTTGAGAAAACCACTTTGACTGATGAAATATGTGAACATCTTCCCCTGAGCACGACTTCCCAACAGCTCGAGATAACATTCTGCAAGAACATGAATGTGTGGTCCAAAAAACCCAATTAGTCTATCGTCAAGTGAATACGAATGTCTGATAGAAGTAACTTCAGACTCCACTTTGAAATCTACTTTCAAGTCTGATACTTACTCCCATTTTTGGCTCTACCTGGAAAACAAAAAGTTCCAACCGCATGTTGAAAAAGTGAAACGGGTTCTTCTTCTTTTTGCCACAACTTACTTATGCGAATCTGGATTTTCTATCTATGCAGCCACCAAAACTAAACCTTGGTCTAAATGCTGAAACCGACATCCGGCGATCGAAAAAATCAAAAAAACAAAATCAAAAATTGAACCAGATATTTCTAAATTGTGCCAATTAAAACAACCTTATTCTTCCCAACAATAGTAGTACCTAACTATGGATTCCGTTTTGTTCAATCCGATTTTGGTTTATCATCTTCGACAATGAACCATTGGAATCGACCAAAGAAAAAAATTTTTTAACCCCCCCTCAAAATTTGTTGGCTTACGTTTCAAGATTCGTAGATTCAGAAAATCGAATAAAAAACTCTGCAAATTCTTGACACAACGGTTCATTATCTTCTTTGTACAGATCACCCTTCTGTCTAGATCACTAGGTCTAAATGTCTAGATCCTAAATGTTAGATTAATTATTATTATCAATTATCACTAATTATTAACAATTTTATCAAGTACCTAGTGAAAATTATTATAATTTATTGTTAGGTATTAATAATTCGTATTTATTAATAATAATAATTATTATTAATTATGATTAATTAATACGATATAATTCTGGGGTTTTTAATACTACGTCGGTAATAATTTTTCTATAAAAGAAGTACCTACCTACCAACAAACATTCGAAATTACCTTCATTTCCGTAGCTCGAAACGCACCTCAGAACAACAAACTCGACATCATTTAAGCCATATGATGTTCCAAAGAGCTTGTTAGTATGAAAATGGACCTGTATTTCAACAGTTTGAGTCACGATCGTGTTGTGAGGCACAATCTTTGAGCCGTCATTGTGAACGAACGGCTGGTCGTACAAAGCTGCGGATGGTCTTAAAAAATTCTACGGAACAAACTCTATCTAAATATGAAATAAAAAACCTACCGTTCTATATGAATTTTTCGAGATATGAGATTTTCAAATTTTCAAAATTCGTTTTGAACCCCTTCCCCTTGACCTAGGGTTATGAAAAGTTTCGAGGACCATTGTGGGGTTGGTCGAAACCCATAAAAAAAATTTCGTAATTTTAACTCAACGCTAACTGGGCAAAGTGGCGCGGACGGCGTACGGCGGACGGCGTACGGCGGACGGCGTACGGCGGACGGCGTACGGCGGACGGACGGATTTTTTTTTATTCGATTTTCTGAATCTACGTATCTTGAAACGTAAACCAACAAATTTTGAGGGGGGGTTAAAAAAATTTTTTCTTTGGGCGATTCCAATGGTTCATTATCGAAGATAATAAACCAAAAATAATAAAAATCCGTTCTTCCGTCCGCGGCACTTTGCCCGGTTAGCGTTGAGCGAAATTTTTGTGTTGTAAATAAGGTTGATTTTGTAAAAGTAATGTTTGTTTTCATAGTGATATTCCCCTCCACCACCAATAATAAGGCATGACCTGGTTAATTTACTAAACTTTTATTTACCACAAACTACACATTGAGTGTCATGTACCTAAATCCAAATAGTTGAGTCAGAAGGGTCTCAAAAGTTCAGCAAGTCAGCTTGGTCAGCAAGCCAAAAGGTTTGGAAAGCCCTGGTATAGACTATTGAGATACCTTTTCAATTCCCTGCAAATTAAAGAAGCATGGCAAATAAAACAAGTTTTTTTTCTCTTGATGTTTCAAATTTATTAAACAGCTGTTTTAAACATTGTCCAACACAGCTGTTCAGAACACCGTGTTCTTCTTTTTTTTATTGCTTGTCTGTATAAAACATTTGTTTTAGCATTGCCAACCCTGTTGTGGGCGATATGAAATCCAAAGATGCTAATAAGAGAAAACAAACTTTGCTATCTACCTTTTCATACGCACCGAGGATTGTTTAAAACAGCTGTTTAAAACCTTTGGTTCAAACATTGCCAACCCCGCGTTGTGTAATTCTAGGTACTACATGTTCAGGGGCGGCTCGTGGGCTCAGAAACTGGTGGGGCACCAGGGCAATATGTAGGTGCATACCTACCTATTAGGTACTCACTATAGGAACTAAACTCAAACTACCCTTACAGCTAAACTGCTTCATAATTAGTGGTATGCAGCTCTTAGCAAGTCAGGAAACATCGTTCTCCAAAGAGTTCTCTTGAGGAGAGGGAAGGTTACTGACCAGTATCCAGGATTACCGACGAGGAGGTGGCTGCAAGGCAATCCCACCTACCCACCCAAATAATTATCTTCAAAATGATAGGAAGAATAAAAGAGAAATTATGACTGTACGAGTACTATTCAAAGAGTACATTATAAAGGTAGTCAAAAAATTATATTATTGGAGTTTCTATTACTGGGGTTTTTAAAAATTAGCAATCGCGACCATCTGCTTCCTAGCCGAGTGGTACCTTGAAAACCCCCTCTAAAAATGTCCTCTTATGCCCAGATTGCACATACGTTTTCTTATCCAATCGTATCAAAACATTTTGAACGATCACAGAACAGCAAGATTGATTTCAACTAGCTTTTAGAGTTTGTTGGTTAGCTCAAACAAAGCTCGAGTCAACGAAGTCACCATCAGTTTCAGGGATAACAAATAAAACAGTATTCTCAACGGTTGGCTGAGCTACATAATAATATTATGTATATTACTGTTATTAACGGTTATTAACTGTTATTAACTTACAGAATGTAGAAATCAACAAATGAGATTCCCTTGGGCAAATAGTGATCCACTTCAGTCTTGACGACTAGCAAAGCGTTCACGCGTTGCACGTGAGATATTAAATTTCAATGTTTAGTTGATTAATATTATGGAGACAATAATTCACTTTTACTATGATGAGTAAATACGAAGCTAAAAACCACCAGTCAATGCATTCAAAATAATATATTATAACGTCAGGCAACGTTTTGATATCATTCTTATCGAACATGGAAGAAAGCATGGGGGAATGAAACTCCCTTCTTCCTTGACAAGGAACGATTCAACGATCGATTGTTTTCGGCGTTCAACTTGATTCGATATTTTGGCTCCTATTGCGGAACACAGGGTGCCTTCCCCCACCCCAGGAAGCGCCTATACCTTCAACATTGAGACTGGGGCACTTCTGGTCGATCCGATAATCGACTTTTTTAATCGATAAATCGAAACAAAATGCGTTGAGGACACGACTTTTATCGAAGTCAGACGAAATAGCCGCCCGCCTGCAAGAGCTCAGTGGAAGTGGGTAGTCATGGAAGAAGGGAGATCTCCCTTCTTCCATGGTGGGTAGTAGTAGGTAAGATTTTTTTCTCCTTGTTCTATGTTTTTTCTGTTTTCCTTTGCAAATTTTTGGGTGGGGCGAGGGCCAAGGTGGCCTTATGGACGAGCCGCCACTGTACATGTTTGCTCTGAGACTTAATTCACACAGAACGGACGTTGGGCGGACGCGATGGACAGACTTATGTTCCTTCCGCGTTACTTGTATGTAAACAGACAGTCAAATGTTCACAGATGCGCCATGTCTCTTGGCAGTGACTCGCGGTGCACATGAAGGGGCCTCACGTTTCTGTTTACCGCCCCTTGTCAATACGTCAAAACGCGGGATGATATGGAATTCAATGTTCAATTTTGTGAGGAAATGGAAAGTATTCGTGTGTGTAGGATTATAGTCGTGATTTAATACCCTTGGTCGGTTTTCCCTTCGTCAGTTACAACGGGTGAATCCAAACCTTCTGTTTTTTGTGTGCGTATTAGGGTTGGAAAGATCGAAGTCGAAATTTCGATTGTATCAAAAAATGGGGTTCGACTTTTTGGATAATCGATATCGAAATGAGCGTTCGAATATTTCGATCTTTTCGAAATTAATCGTCGATTTTCGATCGTACCGGGAAGGTAGCAGTTTTCTTGAAAAAATGGCCCAAACCCTCAAGATAAAGCAACGAAAGTCGTTTAGTAACTGAGGAAGCGCTCCCCTCGACCTAAGCCTCGACTCTCGACTCTTCTACTGGCTCGCCTTCCCGTCCGCTCGCTTCCCGGGCCGGGTTTCTTAAATGTTTCTCTTTACTTCTAAAGTTTAACATATCTTCTTACTTATGTTCCTTTTTTACTTTTATAGTATGACTTTGTTCCTCGTCGCGTGAAATACAGAACTTTCTCGTGAGATAAACTGTGTATTTTATTTATTGAATCAATTATCAGTAATGGTCAAAAGATTTAAGGCATTTTTTTTAGAAAAAAGTTCGATTTTTCGATCATAATCGATGGAAATCGAAAGATTTCGACGATTTTCGACATGGCATCGAAATACGAGCAATCGAAAAGTCGATTATTCGAAAATCGACTTTTGGCTTCGATTGCCCAACCCTAGTGCATATTATACATGTACGTCAGATCCAACATAATTATCTTCATCCCGGCCCAAGCATTTTTAAATTAATTAGTTTATAATGATGATATATTATCGATGTAATACTCGAAAGAATGTACGAAGAACAAAATAAAAAGCAGCATTGTTAGAAGTGATTGAGCGGAAGCAGGATTTCTTGGAGAGACATGGTTCTAGAGCTGTAATGAGGAAAAGTGTCTCGTGATGGATGCCGTGTTATCAGGAAGAGATGATGGTATAAGTGGGTAAGGAACTAGAAATTGGTCATTTCATATCAGGGTAGAGCTGGCTGGGGATGAGACTAGGCGAAGATGAGGATGAAATTAGGTGTGGTGGAAGCGGTCGGTTCTGAGTACTTTTCTAATGGACGCCCCCGCAGCCGCCCTCAACACTAAATGAAAGGCCCACTTAGACTATATTCAATTTATTTCGCGGCCTCTGCCGCTCTCAAGAAACGTCCTGTAACCATTCCAACCCCCCCTGGTAGCAGCTGTACTGAATAGCACAGCCATTTCGGTTGCAGAAAATGCTCCCACAATCTTTAACCAAATCACCTGCTTTTGCCTTGCGACTGCAGTGAAAACTGTTTATTACAAATTATAAATCGCCGTCTCCAAAGGTGCCCTTCGAGGGAATACTTTATGCGTACTACATCTCACAACTGCTGATTACACAGAATTGTGTTGACAACTGAGTCTATCGATAAAATGGGACACGGATGGGATAAGATGTACACCAGGTTTCTTCTAATAATGTTGAATTTCTGGGTCATTGATATGAGCACAAATATGGATGGTAATCATTGTATTCCTGTACCATTCTGTGTGTACCAACTGGACAGATGAACTGGCATTTATCGGCCTGTGTGTGGAGCTCGGTTAATGAGCGTTCAAACGACTGATGTCGTAAGTAATTGATTTGATAAGTTACAATCGATAAATTCACGATCGGTACACATTATTCCGTAAAAGCTTTCAACAGGAACTTCAAAGTGTCGACTATCCTAAAGGAGTGATGAACATCCTGTGCTGCTTCCCCCATAAAATGGGGGACTCATATTATGAGTCAAATGCAAAGCTTTTCTAATCTATTCGTCCTTCGATTTGATTTTCCCGGACGCTGTTTTGGAATATCGAGCTACAACGTCAACTGGACTTTTTTTTTTGTTATATTTTATTGAGACCATTTAGAAATTAAATATACCTCATTGACAAAGGGTTCACGCTGGATTTATGAACACACGTACTTTTAGGCATGGAAAAGTACGTAAATAACGATTTGGTCAAACAGAGAAACTACCTTTTAAATCAACACTTCACATTTCAATTATGTCCAAAATATGGCGAGGTCGTTGCAGCCTAGGATTGAGAGGTTGGATGAAGCCTTCATTTGCTAGATTGTTGTAATGCCCAGCATTGTGAGTGACGAATCTGCGCATTGAAGTTTCACGGCATTCCTGCGGAGTTTCAAGCTTGAAGTCGTGATAAATAGTTGAATTTCTGACGAAGGGTGGAGCATGTATAATTTTCTTCTGGATTAATAGATTTTGTTGATGTTCCAATCGTCGAAAATGCGAGGAGGAACATGTACCCCATATCGGTAAAGCATAGGTCCAGAGAGGCTTGATAAAAACTTTGTATATTAGCATTTTATTTTCAATTGTCAGGTCTTTATTATCCAGCAGGTATTTCATCTGGGATGTTCTAAGGGTACATCGCTGCAAGAGATCAGAAATGTGTCCAGCAAAGGTCAGCTTTCTGTCCAGTGTGACTCCCAAATATTTGTGGGATTCTACTGACGGAATTGTTTCCCCCCCTAAAAGTGAGAGGCACGTCGACATATCTTCTTTTGTACGTAAAAGAAATAGCGCATGACTTCGCTGGATTTATTTTCAGTCGCCAACGATTGCACCATGGTGCACCATGCACCAACGTTCATCACTGAACTTGGACATTGCAATGTCCAAGTTCAGTGATGAACGTTTGCAGTTTATTGGCTGCCAGATTACAATCAGTATCTCTTACTGCATAAATGAGGTCATCAGCAAATAGCCCTGAGAAGTCTGGTGTGGATGGAAGGGGGAGATCATGACAGTAAAATATGTACAAGTACGGTCCCAGCACTCTACCCTGCGGTACTCCAGCTTTGACTTCACGTCGAGTTGATAGTTCATTCTGGACAGTCACCTCGAAAGTCCTATTATCAAGGTACTGACGAATAATGCCAATAAGGTTATTAGGGAGATGCGGTTGGATCTTCTGTAGTAAGCCGTCATGCCACACCTGGTCAAATGCTTGCTCAGCGTCGAAGAAAGCTGCACGACATACTTGCTTATTATGGTACGCTTGTTTGATATATGTCGTGAACCGCTGAAGTTGGAGTGGGCACGACAGGTTTTCTCTGAACCCAAACTGTTGCTGTGGTAGCAAATGCTCGGTGTATCGAAGCAACAGAGGAGGTAGGAGCCGCTCAATTTTTGAAAGAGTTGACAACAAACTAATAGGCCGGTATGATGACACTAGATTTACTGGCTTTCCAGGTTTAGGAATCATAATTATTCGAGCATGTTTCCATGCTTGGGGAAAATAGCCGATTCTTGTTGCAGCGGAATAGATGTGCGATAATAATGCTGTCAACTTCCTGGGACCATTAGTTAGGAGCGATTTTACTATTAAGTCATAGCCGGGGGATTTTCGTGTAGCCATAATCCGTATTGTAAAGTAGTCTCGGGATTAGTCAACGGAACAATTGCGTCGGTAAATCGGTATTTTATTTGGAAGTATTATTGGAAAACATTGGAAATTGGGGAACGCGAAGTTACATTGGTAAGAGTCGAAGACTGACTGATTAGACGTTCGGTGGGGAGACAAACATGGCGTCGCACGACGCAGTTTTGCAATGTAATTTATATGTAGGTACTTCATTGCCCGTTTTCTCAGCATGTTACTCCAACTGGCATTATAATTTAGGAAATAATAATCTGGAAATATTATGTGTCGGGTGAATAGTATTAGTGTTGTAATTCGGTGGTAATGTATAGTATAGTGAATGGTCGGGGCGCTAGTGGGCTACGGAACTAATGACAACTGGGTCATGGAATAAGGGAGAGCTAAGGCGCATGGAGGAATGAAACTGAGGCCTCACAAGTTGTGGGGGCCGAACATCCTCCCCCCCCCCCCCCCCCAAGGGAGCACCCCGGGGGCGAAAGGTGGCAGCAGGAACGTAGGAAGGTATCGGAAGACATAGGAGCAGGAAGAAGTCGGGATGTCGGTGCAGTTGGGAGTGATTGTTGAGACACATTGTCCTAGGAAAATATATTCATCCAAAAATGATGTATAGGCAGCTTGTAGCGTCGGGTTTTTGGAAAGTTTATTTTGGGGAACATCGTTTCTATGCTTTTGTATGTTCACTAGGGAAAGTAACGGGAGGTCGTTCATTATCGTTTACAGAATGGTGAAATGTAACTCGGTTTTTCCTCGGGAAAGTGATAAATTTTGTTCTGGTAAATTTGGGAGAATCGTCAAATACGATCGGGTCTACGTTAAAGGCAATATCGTCCAAAATTGCACCACTGAATATGATATCAATTTTGTGACGCCTGTTAAAATTGGGATCTGCCAACGGAAGTTTGGAAACTTCTGGCCAGTGGGTAATTGGGAAGGAATACGTCGGTGATGGGGAACCCGGGTTTTCTAACACTATAAAGGTGACAAATTTAGGGGAAAATTTTTGGAATTTTGGAATGGCGGAATTTTTAGGAAAGTTGGAAAGTATTTTTTGGAAGTATTGGAAGTTTTTGGAATTTGTGGATTGGAAATGTTTGGAATTGTTGGAATCGCGGAATTTTTCGGAAAGTATTTAAGTAAACCATGTGAAGTATTTTTTGGAATATAGAAGTTTTGGAATTTTTGGATTGGAATTTTTCGGAATTTTCGGAATGGCGGAATTTTTTGGAAGTATTGGAATTTTTGGATTGGAAGAATTTTTTGGAAGTATTGGCATTTTTTGGAATTTTTGGATTGGAAATGTTTGGAAAATATTTAAGTAAACCATGTATTTTTTGGAATATGGAATTTTTGGAATTTTTGGATTGGAATTTTTTGGAATTTTCGGAATGGCAGAATTTTTTGGAAGTATTGGAATTTTTGGATTGGAAGAATTTTTTGGAAGTATTGGAATTTTTGGATTGGAAATGTTTGGAAAATATTTAAGTAAACCATGTATTTTTTGGAATTATTGGAATTTTTTGGAATTTTTGGAATGGCAGAATTTTTTGGGAAGCATTGAAGTAAACCATGTAAAGTATTTTTAGGAATTTTTGGAAAGTATTTAAGTAAACCATGTAAAGTATTTTTTTGGAATATTTGGAATTTTTTTGGTAAAGTATTTTTTGGAATATTTGGAATATTTTTGGAATAGTCTGTACAATGAAAATTGTAGTGTCGCGGGAATAAGTTTACATGTCGGTCTGGTAGGGGTAACATGGTTTGAGAAATAACAATAGGGCTTACGTGACCGCATGAGGTAGATGTGTCGGGTTCTTCGGTGACGATGGTTTTCGTTCTTGGAATCGTTGAGGGCACCTTGGAGGCGCTTTGGAAGTTCATCTGGTCGGTGTAGCGTAACTGGAGAAACTCCGGACAGCGATACAAAAAATGCCGGCAGTCACAGTAAGAGCAATTTCGGGTTGGACCACGGATGTTTGGTTTCGGTACTGACCTCGGAAATCGGTTTTGGAGGGGCTTCAGGGCCGGATCGGGTGAATAAGTTCGCTTGTGGATGGAAGAATGGTAGATTGGTAGATTGGTCTCGATTTGATGATCGTACATTCCGAGGTAGTATGTGATTGCGTTGTTCACGGGAACGAAGGAAGTCAAGAAGACGTTGGGTTGTCGGGAGATTCTGATTTTGGGAGAACATAATATGATATTGTCATCGAGTCGGGCAATTGATTTCGGAAGTTGCAGAAAAGATGGCGTCGGGCTGGTTGGTTTCAAAAACTGGTTTCATGAAGGCAATCGCGGAAACTCACACGCGCGATTACCGTTTAATGGGTTTCGGCACCATGTAAAGTAGTCTCGGGATTAGTCAACGGAACAATTGCGTCGGTAAATCGGTGTTTTATTTGGAAGTATTATTGGAAAACATTGGAAATTGGGGAACGCGAAGTTACATTGGTAAGAGTCGAAGACTGACTGATTAGACGTTCGGTGGGGAGACAAACATGGCGTCGCACGACGCAGTTTTGCAATGTAATTTATATGTAGGTACTTCATTGCCCGTTTTCTCAGCATGTTACTCCAACTGGCATTATAATTTAGGAAATAATAATCTGGAAATATTATGTGTCGGGTGAATAGTATTAGTGTTGTAATTCGGTGGTAATGTATAGTATAGTGAATGGTCGGGGCGCTAGTGGGCTACGGAACTAATGACAACTGGGTCATGGAATAAGGGAGAGCTAAGGCGCATGGAGGAATGAAACTGAGGCCTCACAAGTTGTGGGGGCCGAACACGTATTACTTCGAGAACCTCTTCGGGCGTAAAGTGAGTTGCTGGAGATGGCAATACAAGTTCTCAGATCCATCCATTCTTTTCAATCATACAGTCCACACATTCCTAGGCCTCAACAAACGTGAATATACATAAAACGTGTTCCAACTCTTTAAGTAACCGAGTTGTGCTTTATGAGCATTGGTGGACGGTGTAGCTGGTTTCACTTGGTTGAATATAACATTCTGCGATTTGAGACAATAATTCCTCAGTGGAAACAGATATTGATCTTCAACGCTCCTTAAGTTTTTGCGTCTCTTAACCCAAAAATATGTGTACGATGGGCGACTGTTAGAATTTGAACAAGGGTCCTTTCAAACTCATTAAATTCTTGAAGTGAATTCTTGATTTTATTCCAAACATCATGAAATATTATTAAATATTATCAAATATTATTGAGAAACTCGTATCTGATACAAATTTTGTATCAGATACGAGTTTCTCATTTTTCAAAGCATCCACTAGGAGAACCCCACTCAGGGTACCCAAGAGTGCACTAAAACGAAAATGATCAAAAAAGCAGATTGGCGCTTTTGGCATGGTTGTAACGATATATTGTCCGAGAAACGAATGAACCTACTAATACTCACCCCCCATGAGTGGGGTCAAAGTAAGTATTGATAGTTCATTTTGCCGTAGAGGTTGAAATACGCTCCCCACCCATCTGTCTAAAGGCCTTTGGGAATTCCGCTCGGATTGACAGTGATATATTTCTTTAATTTCCCTTAGTCGCATCGAGCTGAGGGAACTGGATGAGGCATGAACAGAAGCTGGAAAGTACCCAAAGCTTCAGAATTCACTTCGCCACAGTGTTTTGTATCTAACTGCCGCCTACACAACCTGAAAACTACCGGCACTTTGATTGATGACATAACCATTATGTACATGGGCTATGTATAGTCTTCAAACCCTTGAATGAAGAACATTACTCCACTCTAGATACAAAAACTCTGCAAATTCTTGACAAAACGGTTTATTATCATCTTCAAACAAATTCAATTTGTTCAAACAAATAGGTATTGTTCAAGCAATTTTACAGACAAGAAATCGAGTGAATCATCCAATTCTGACCTATACTTAAAATTTCAAGTCTCCAGCTTATCGGGAAGTTGAAAAACAAGTAGTGTAAATTATTATTAATCAAGGTTTATGAATTATTTTTAATAATGATTAATTATTAATATCATTTACATAGAACATAGACATTGACCCGACAGGCCCCCATGATTCACCCTCATGTTGAGGACTTCCGAATAAAGCCAGAGTTTTTTTAAAGAAAATTGTTTATAAGTCCTATTGTTTATATGTCCTCCATGCGACCCCGAGTAGGTCAATAAATGCTCCTTGTCTCCTTACGGGGTCCATAAAATTTGTTTATGTTTCATATTTTTCAAAGTTAAACTTTGGCACGTGTACTGTTTTAATGTTTGCATTATTTTCCCTTCAAGTAAGAAGACGTGAAAATCTCCCCCAAATAAACCCTTGTGTCAAGAACATGCAGAGTTATGGTTCATATGAAAATCATATCGAAAAAAGCAAAAACATCTATCAAAAATAGTTCAGTAATGGGTTAGAACAGGTTGAGAATGAACTCCATACAACGATTTATTACATCCCTCAGCTAAGGTATTGAAAGCTACTGTGAGTGTATTTGAATTGATTCAACAACGTGTTTACAAGTGGAAATGAGTTAACGAAAAAATGTGTGTTGACCTCACCCCATTTCGATCGTCATTAATTCATCAAAACACAATTGTATGGATGGTGCTAGTTAATCCTTCCTCCTATTCATATAGTCGTAGTTTCGATAAATCCGAAAACGGCATTGGGAAAACAGTTCAAGTGATAAGTCAGTTGATTTCAGAGCGTTGGCGCGGCTTCATCGGCGCGGAACAACAAAAACTCCGACCGCACACTTCACCCTGGTGCCTCTAATCCTATTTTATCCCCACAGATGGCGGTGGTGGAGCGAGTTTATAAGCTCCAAACGAGTGGTATCCGAATAAAGTTACAAATACCCGCAAGCTGTTTTCAAATGGTTCAACTACATCAGTTATACTTGAACCTACAGCACAATCCAATGCTGTGCGGCGTGGAGTTTACCAATGTTACCAACATATATTTTGGTTTATTATCTTCGAACCATTGGAATTGACCAAAGAAAAAAAAGTTTTTTAATTACCATAAGTGCCCTAATTTATTGTGTAAAATGAAAACTGCGTTAAATTTCCTATCTTCTCGAAACATAATCAAAATGTTATGAACGAGTGAAAAACCACGCCAAACGAATTCAGAAAATGTGAGTCACAGTCGTGTTTCTAACTAGTTAGTAACATGATCGTGAATTCAGAAAGATGTGAGTCACAGTCGTGTTTCAGTTGAATTCAGAAACATGATCATGAATTCAGAAAGATCTTACTAACCAGTTAGTAACATGATCATGATCTTACTAACTAGTTAGTAACATGATCGTGAATTCAGAAAGATGTGAGTCACATTCGTGTTTCAGTTAAATTCAGAAACTAGTTAGTAACATGATCATGAATTCAGAAAGATGTGAGTCACAGTCGTGTTTCAGTTAAATTCTGAAACTAGTGAGTAACATGATCGTGAATTCACAGTCGTGTTTCAGTTGAATTCAGAAAGATCTTACTAACTAGTTAGTAACATGATCATGAATTCAGAAAGACTGAGTCACAGCCGTGTATCGGTTGAATTCAGAAACTAGTTAGTAACATGATCATGAATTCAGAATGTTTGATAATAATTATTAATAATTATAAAAATGATAAATAATTATTAATAATATTATTATTAATAACCAACAATAAATATCAATAATTTACACTTCTTGATAATAATTAGGTATTGATAATTCATAATAATAATTAATCTATCATTCAGTAATCTTGATAGAAGGGTGATCAGTAGAAAGAAGATAATAAACCGTTGTCAAGAATTTGCAGAGTTTTACTTTCATACCGTACGTAGGTATTCTGCCCCGCTTAGATAATCCTTGCTTACTGGGAGACACACATAATAAACGTTGATGTTGTTGTTCTTCCTTCTCTGGAACATTTTCTTTTCTTCGGAACAGCTTCACCAACTGGGCCTGATTCCGTGAAACCCCTTCCTCCGCAATAGGTTTATTAGCGCTCCGCCAACTGAAGTTTCACACGTATCGCTGGTGAATCCAGCGACAGACAGTCCACGGGCCTTTCACTCCTTGAAGCACTTGTTATTCATTCCTTTGACGCCACTTCGCGAATGCTTTCGACTGATCCGGATGGGAACTGAAACGTCTCGCTGAGAATGCAAATGACGGCATTCACGACCGGACAGATGATGAGGGCCGACCGCAGCCGCAATCACCGTAATGACTCAATTCACATGTAGATGTCCCTGGTTTCACTCAGTCCCCCAGCCGTATGGGAACTGTAAAAACTGCCAGATCTCTAAAAGGGTCAGCGTCTCTCGCTCACCCGTTTTTCGCGGATTTATCGGCGGAGACGGAGGAAGGTGCGACAAAAAGCTGGCTCATAGCTGCGGTCTCTCTGTAAGTGGGGCCCATTGAGTCGACACTTCCTCCTTCTAATATCCCCCATTTAGTTCTACTCACCTAGTTCCCCATTTATTCAGCTTCCTCGTTATTCTTGAAAATTACACAACCCCATTGCGACAGCTCTATCGTCGACCCAGTTGGCGACTCCGGATATCTTTGGGAGAGCCTTCTTTTCACAAGATGGTTCGTGAAATCGCTCTTTCTGATGGGAACGGGGAGAAGCTACATCTGAAAATATTCTTATTTTGCTGCAAGACACGTTAGATCCGAAAACCGACTGATAATCTATTCAAGTCGACTGGTCAGGACACGCAGTCTATGTTAAAGAGTTTTGGTTTGATAAGAAGAGATTTCAATGTGGAAAATTTGGGTTCTCCCACCCCGAACCTATGAACCTGATATCATCTCAACTGAGAACACGAGGTGGAGCTAAGAGGGCCACAAGCGCCTTAATCGGAAATATTAGTTATGAATCACATTTCACTCAATTTTTTAAGATGAATCAAATAGTGGGATCGATGTTCGTCAAAACGCGACCAATTTGGTCGTTATCTTACAAGGAAAAGTTGGAGCGGTTTCGCCAAACCCGACACGTTCTTGGATGTGCCTGAGGGACGAGTCAGTGGGTATAATAATTATTATAAACGTATTGAATACTATGTGAGAATAGTTTCCAGCTAGAAGGAGAAGGACATAAATAAACTCCTAGATGACTGCGAGGACTAGCATAGCTATTTTGAATACCGTTGAGAACGTTATTATTGATGTAGTCATTCGACAGAATTTTGATATTGGTGCATTAATATTGCATGAAAGTATTTCACCGAAAGTAATCACATTGTAGGTAATAGAATTAATATGTGCAAAAACAGATAATGAAACAATCGAATGTCTTTCCAAAGCTCGACAACGACCAGAAAAGCGCGTTAGGATTTCCAGTGTATTGGAAAGCGATGATAATGGCGATTTCATCATGCGTTAACCTGGTCAATTTTATTTTTCGATTAAGAAATTTCATAGTATTTATCTTAAAGAATTTAAAAAAAATTTATTGGCCTACTTTCACAAGAGTTTTTTGTTCATTATTCGATTTAGAAGCATATCCTTTATCTCCTTTAGAATAATTTTTGGTTATTTTAATTTTTCCTTCTTTACCTTGGGGTTCATCCCCACTTTTCAATATTTTTAGCGAATATGCGTTGAAAATGAAGCTATTGTTCTCGGTTCAAAATTTGTAAAACTCGTATTTCCGAAAATTTCTTATAACAAAATCCGTTTCAGACCATTCTGAATCCACTGCCAATAGACACCAAAAATTACTCGTATATATGAAAATTATAAGAAACTCTTCAACAACGGATAATTGATAATAATAAAGAAGAAAAATCATTGCCGAGTGAGAGTGCCTTGGTGTACTTTATACCTGAAACAGATACATGAAAAAATAAACATTGCGTGTTCTGACAAGGCCTAAATGAAGGTAGAATGTGGAAAACGTATCGACCTACTTCATCGCGTAATTCGCGTAAGGACGTCCCCCTACTTTCTTCAAGTACACCCTACCCACGATGTGTGATCATCATGTGTGTAACACCGTAATTTATTTAATAATTAGTAAAGAATACAAAAAACCACATAAAATCGGTGGACCTATCTCACCCCCAGCAATCGCCAACTTTTTGTTTTTGTTCCATTACGTGGGAACGAGTGGTCCCACAAAGATGTTCTTTCTCCTGCACTTACTCAGATGATATAAGAAAACAAACATGAACTTACCAAGCATCTACAAAAACTCGAGATTGGATTTCCCAAAAGGAAACGGTCTGTCAAGTGATACACGATTTTAAAGGTTTTCTACGCTGATCACGATGGTGAACTCAGAATCGCGATACCTCAATCCGTTCTCAAACTGAAGCACTTTGAAGATGAAGGAAAATGGTTGATACCTACTTGAAATGTTCTTCATGGACATCAAGTCCTTCAATGGAGACATTTTACATAAAACCGATTATTTCTTCGAAAATCCGCTCTGATAGCCATGCTGCACGACTGTGGTTTTTTTTTTTTTTCTTTTTTTTAAATTTTGTTTCCTTTTGCACAGAATACAGAAATAATATTTTATAAGAAAAAGGACAATTTAGTGCACCAAAAATGTACACATAAATATATTTACAACATTATTTTCATAGTATTTAGACTTTTTTCTGAAACTTTGGATTTTGTAAAACAAGGTTTGAAGTTTCATGACTACTGTCTCAAAATAGCTATGACTTCTAGTTCCTTCTTGTACATTTTCTATGCTTCTCGAATGGGGTTTTGAAGGATCCCGTATTGAAGATTGAGTAGTTAGATGGCTGTACTGAAAATAACTTAAACAAGACAAACAACGGCTGATCGAAATTTTAGCGGTTTTCCCAGCTTGTTTCATACACCTGAATTGGGACCAGTGGACGTGTAAAGTAGGTATAACTACTTCTGTAGTGTGATACTATAACCGTTATACCATGGAGGTCGTTGCTATTACCAATTGGTCGTTGCGTTTGGGAACTTTTAAACTCAATTGAAACTCTTTTACGAAGTTCCGAATGGGATACACAACTTCCTAGTTCATGGTGCGAGGGTGATGTGTTTTGACGCACTACTGGAATAAATGAATGTGAAGTAACCGACGCCGTTCGGATGCTCTGCAGTCGGTTGAGGGTCGACATTGCGTAGTCAGTCGCTGTCGGGCGTAGTCTTCCAAAACAAAATTTTATTTGAAAATTATAAGAAGGTTGAGACAAACTACGGCCGAATGGCACACGATATGGGTCGTTCTCATTCTTGGGCGATTCCAATGGCGATTCCCCGTCACCTTGAACAGATTTTCTCACCACTTCACACGCACCGTAACCGTCTCAAAATCTTCCCTTGGCGCCATGGCGAAAAGATCGTTTACCATATTATACAACCTAAAATTGTTTAAAAAGCCTCCTTGACTGTTATAGATTCAAATCTTAACGAGCATCAACACTGAAGAAGGCTTTTTAAACAATTTTAGGTTGTATAATATTGGAAACGATCTTCTCGGTAGGGGAGATTTCGAAACGGTTACGGTGCTTGTGATGTGGTTAGAATATCTCTTCAAGGTGAGCGGGGAAAGTGGATATCATAACTGTTACCGGCAGCTGTCGAATGATATTTGCGAGGCGCGGTGATTTTTACACGGAGTGTTTTTTGGGGGTTGTCCATACGCAGGATGAGTCAATATTAATCGCAATAGCGTGTAAATTTAGTTGAGAAATATTTAAATTGGTAAATTTTACTTTTTTTTTTTTTTTTTTTTATAAGATAACTTTATTATCCGTAGGATATTACAATTGGTACAATAATGATTTATAGTAAGGCCTGGCCTTAATTAACATGTTGCTCGAGGTTAGGTACGATCCATTGATCGTCCTACAACCAGAGATTAATGTAACAAAAAAGTAACAAAATCAATTGAATAAGAGAAAATATAAATATCAGTTTGGGAAAACAATCTAGAAATTGCATACATATGCGATGATGAGTTCGGAATATGGAAATAACAATATTAAATATTATTTAAAATTCAAATTGTGGTTATTTTACAGATTCGGGTCGGGTGTAATTAATAAATCTTGCGGTCGTTTCTTCTTTAGCCTCCTTTCGGGTGGTAATGGCGGTGGACGTTCGGAGATTTCTCGAATCAAGGCGTTTGGGTGTATAAGCATGGACGTGTTTAAACGTTTATATGAGTCCTTTATTACTTCGGAAACTATGGCGAGGTTCACATCGGAGTGCAGTACTGAGTTTCGCACAAACCACGGAGCTCCAGTAATTAATCGCAGTATTCTATTTTGTATTGTCTGCACTTTCTGTACATGGGATTTGGCTGCTGAACCCCATATCCCACATGCATACTGCCATATTGGTCGAATTAACATGGTGTAGAGCAACCGTTTAGTGTGGAGTGGCAGAGCAGATTGGACGCTCATGAGGAACTTTAGTTTGCGAATTCTATTTCGACATCTGTTAACCAGGCCTTGTATGTGGTGAGCCCAGGTAAGTTTCGAGTCAAGAATGAGCCCCAGATATCTCACTCGATTTGAGTTTGGAATCACAATGCCATTCAGTCTGACGTGAGGGACTCTTACATTTCGGAGGTAAGATAAATTTTACTCTACAAGAAAACTGCTGTTCTATATGGAATTTTTATAATAAATGCATTTAAAAAAATATATATATATATATTCCATTTGTTCGTCCCCCACATAGGACTCACAACATTAAATGTTAGAAGGATGAGCCTGGAGGAAGAGAAGAAATTTTCTTCTCTTCCTCCAGGCTCATCCTTCTATCATCCATGCTTCTCTTCCGCCACGCTCCATAACTCCCTTGATCCATGCTCATCCTTCTCTTATCCATGCTCCACTTTCAACTGTTAGCGACAGCAAAAGGATCAACACTAATTTTCTCTCTCTCTACTTAGTTTCTTATTAAATCAACATTCAACTAATCAACATTAAATTAATTACTCAACGCACTAGGAGTCCAGAAGGTTTTTGACGCCTAAATTTCATCTGACCCATCAACTAACTAGCTTCTAATTGCTCTCCTCAGACCAAGTGGTAGTCCCCCCCCCCCCCCTTTTTCAACCACGAACTTCACTTCACCTCCGATGCTCGCCATATTGCGTTCTGACTTCCAAGTGAAATATAGTTATCCGTTTTCATCTCATCTATGTCTTCTACTGATTAAATTATCGTTCATCAACTAATTTGTGTTCAGTTTATTGTGTTAAAACTGTCACCATTACAATTCCATTTTCCAGTGTTTGTTCATTTCGTTTTAGTTCATGATGGAACGAAGTGAGTGTTTTATTGGTCTTGAGGTTTTGGATGATTATGTATTGGTAATTATGGAAATTTTCGTACACTAAAACCACCTGCCAGACTCATTTTCCTTCGATGTAAATGATGAAATCTTCTGAATCAGCTAATCAAACCTTCTGCTGCTTATACGATAGTAAAACGATTGCTAGGTCCTGGACTATACCGTTTGGGTACCCTATACGTTTTGCTGTTGGGCTACTGACTTTATAAGCAGTTTTAAATGTCTGTAGACAAATCACGGCGGACCGATTTTGGTTTATTATCTTCGATAATGAACAATTGGAATCGCCCAAAGAAAAAAATTTTTAACCCCCCCCCCCCCCCCCCTCAAAATTTGTTGGTTTACGTTTCAAGATACGTAGATTCAGAAAATCAAATTAAAAAAAAATCCGTCCGTCCGCGGCACTTTGCCCAGTTAGCTTTGAGTTAAAATTACAAAATTTTTTGTATGGGTTCCGACCAACCCCACAATGGTCCTCGAAACTTTTCATAACCCAAGGTCAAGGGGAAGGGGTTCAAAACGAAATTTAAAATTTCGACAATGTCATATCTCAACATATTTAACTGAACCGTGGAATTTTTAGTTCACTTTTGAATGACCTGAAAAATTACGAATCTTTTAAGACCAATTGGATTTTTGTGCGACCAGCCGTTCGTTCACAGTGAGCGCGCAAAGGTTTAGGAAAAACACTAAACTTCGCGTCGAAAACGGCCGTTATGTGACCCAACCCCCAGACGCCCAGAATAGAACTAGGTACCTTTTTTCATCTTCCCGGTAAACTACAGTCTAGAAATTTTAACCGTGAGTCGGGGATAGACCACATTGCAATATTCACTCGGTTTCTCATCTGTAAAATTGTTTAAATAATACCTTTTAGTAATAATACAAATTAAATTTTGATGATGAGCTATTGACTTGAAATTTTAAAAATAGTTCAGAACTGGATCACAATGCAATATTCACTCGGTTTCTTGTCTGTAAAATTGTTTGAATAATACCTGTTTGTTTAAACAAATTAAATTTTGATGATGAGCTAGGTACTTGAAATTTTAAATATAGGTCAGAAATGGATGACATTTCAATATTTACTCGGTTTGTATGACATGGTATGAGTATGGTATGGTATATTATTGTATGTATGATTTGGTATAGTACAGTATGGTATGTGTGTGTGGTTTTGTTGACCGTCAGTAACAATGATGTTGAGGGATGTCGAGGGTCGGTCAAATGAAAATTGATTTATGTGCCAACGTTTCGAAGAATATATTTCTTCATCTTCAGGTCCTAAAAACAGTTTCATAATATTGATTACAGTTCTATTGTGAGAAAGTAGAACTGTAATCAATATTATGAAACTGTTTTTAGGCCCTGAAGATGAAGAAATATATTCTTCGAAACGTTGGCACATAAATCAATTTTCATTTGACCGACCCTCGACATCCCTCAACATCACAGTATGGTATGATAGGAAAGAAATTCGTATGGTATGGTATGAGTACGGTGAGAATATGGTATGGTGCCTGTAAAGTAGTCTCGGGATTAGTCAACGGAACAATTGCGTCGGTAAATCGGTGTTTTATTTGGAAGTATTATTGGAAAACATAGGAAATTCGGGAACGCGAAGTAACACTGGTAAGAGTCCAAGACTGACTGATTAGACGTTCGGTGGGGGAGAAAAACATGGCGTCGCACGACGCAGTTTTGCAATGTAATTTATATACATATAGGTACTTCATTGCCCGTTTTCTCAGCATGTTACCCCAACTGGCATTTATAATTCGGTAAATAATAATCTGGAAATATTATGTGTCGGGTGAATAGTATTAGTGTTGTTATTCGGTGGTAATGTATAGTATAGTGAATGGTCGGGGCGCTAGTGGGCTACGGAACTAACTGGGTCATGGAATAAGGGAGAGCTAAGGCGCATGGAGGAAGGAAACTGAGGCCTCACAAGGGCCGAACATCCTCCCCCCCCCCCCAAGGGAGCACCCCGGGGGCGAAAGGTGGCAGCAGGAACGTAGGAAGGTATCGGAAGACATAGGAGCAGGAAGAAGTCGGGATGTCGGTGCAGTTGGGAGTGATTGTTGAGACACATTGTCCTAGGAAAATATATTCATCCAAAAATGATGTATTGGCAGCTTGTAGCGTCGGGTTTTTGGAAAGTTTATTTCGGGGAACATCGTTTCTATGCTTTTGTATGTTCACTAGGGAAAGTAACGGGAGGTCGTTCATTATCTGGTGAAATGTAACTCGGTTTTTCCTCGGGAAAGTGATAAATTTCGTTCCGTTAAGTTTGGGAGAATCGTCAAATACGATCGGGTCTATGTTAAAGGAAATATCGTTAAAATTGGGATCTGCCAACGGAAGTTTGGAAACTTCTGGCCAGTGGGTAATCGGGAAGGAATACGTCGGTGATTGGGAACTCGGGTTTTCTAACACTATAAAGGTGACAAATTTAGGGGAAAATGTTGTAAAGAATTTTTTGGAATTTTTGGAATGGCGGAATTCTTGGAAGTATTGGAATTTTCTGGAATTTTTGGATTGGAAGAATTTTTCGGAAGTATTGGAATTTTTTTTTGAATTTTTGGAATGGCGGAATTTTTGGAAGTATTGGAATGTTTTGGAATTTTTGGATTGGAAATGTTTGGAAAATATTTAAGTAAACCATGTATTTTTTGGAATTATTGGAATTTTTTGGAATTTTTGGAATGGCAGAATTTTTGGGAAGCATTGAAGTAAACCATGTAAAGGATTTTTTGGAATATTTGGAATTGTTTTGGTAAAGTATTTTTTGGAATATTTGGAATTGTTTTGGTAAAGTATTTTTTTGGAATATTTGGAATTGTTTTGGTAAAGTATTTTTTTGGAATATTTGGAATTGTTTTGGTAAAGGATTTTTTGGAATATTTGGAATTTTTTGGTAAAGTATTTTTTGGAATATTTTTGGAATAGTCTGTACAATGAAAATTGTAGTGTCGCGGGAATAAGTTTACATGTCGGTCTGGTAGGGGTAACATGGTTTGAGAAATAACAATAGGGCTTACGTGACCGCATGAGGTAGATGTGTCGGGTTCTTCGGTGACGATGGTTTTTGTTCTTGGAATCGTTGAGGGCACCTTGGAGGCGCTTTGGAAGTTCATCTGGTCGGTGTAGCGTAACTGGAGAAACTCCGGACAGCGATACAAAAAATGCCGGCAGTCACAGTTAGAGCAATTTCGGGTTGGACCACGGATGTTTGGTTTCGGTACTGACCTCGGAAATCGGTTTTGGAGGGGCTTCAGGGCCGGATCGGGTGAATAAGTTCGCTTGTGGATGGAAGAATGGTAGATTGGTAGATTGGTCTCGATTTGATGATCGTACATTCCGAGGTAGTATGTGATTGCGTTGATCACGGGAACGAAGGAAGTCAAGAAGACGTTGGGTTGTCGGGAGATTCTGATTTTGGGAGAACATAATATGATATTGTCATCGAGTCGGGCAATTGATTTCGGAAGTTGCAGAAAAGATGGCGTCGGGCTGGTTGGTTTCAAAAACTGGTTTCATGAAGGCAATCGCGGAAACTCACACGCGCGATTACCGTTTAATGGGTTTCGGCACCATGTACAGTAGTCTCGGGAATTATTCAGAAAACAATTTGCGTCGGTAAATCGGTAGTTTTATTGGAGAATATAACTGGAAAATATAGGAAATTCGGGAACGCGAAGTAACACTGGTAAGAGTCCAAGACTGACTGATTAGACGTTCGGTGGGGGAGAAAAACATGGCGTCGCACGACGCAGTTTTGCAATGTAATTTATATACATATAGGTACTTCATTGCCCGTTTTCTCAGCATGTTACCCCAACTGGCATTTATAATTCGGTAAATAATAATCTGGAAATATTATGTGTCGGGTGAATAGTATTAGTGTTGTTATTCGGTGGTAATGTATAGTATAGTGAATGGTCGGGGCGCTAGTGGGCTACGGAACTAACTGGGTCATGGAATAAGGGAGAGCTAAGGCGCATGGAGGAAGGAAACTGAGGCCTCACAAGGGCCGAACAGTGCCAATTTGCAACACAGTCTGGTATTTCCTTTATTTATCTCCACTGCGCATTTGCCCTTTTACAACAAGTACAGTTTATTTTTCCCTTATTTATCTATTTTTATTTTCCTACCTATTTATTTTCCTTGTTGCTAAGGATATTAGGCAATATTTTTCTGGATACATATCCAGGGGTAGCAGAACTCTGCCAGGACAGTGGGTATTCATTTCTCAAAATTGGTCACCCATTGTCACACCATGACATGGTAATAACCAGACATTACACGACTCCCCACCTGCGTTCATGGATGCCTCATCCTAGGATCATGTGGTATAGGTACGTATGAGCTGGAAGTTGGTCGAAGTTTTGGAGCATTTTCTTTTAATACCAAGCGTGTCATATCTCGTACTTCCATAATATACAGTGAGATACTTGAGGGTAAATCAAGAACGTAAATAAGTTCTGGAGCGCTAAAGTTCATGTTGGCTCCCGGAATTAGAACTGATTGGCGAAGGAATATGATTGTGTTAGCGAAGCTCCCTCCTATCTTGCTCATTGAAATTAAGCGAGATTAATCGGGTGTAGACGGCAAACATGGCTACCCGGGATGTGGTTTGAATGGTTGAGAGGGACTTTGTTGAAGGCAGGGGGATTTATGCCAATTTACTCTCGATGCAGCTGGAATGAGAGTAATAGAAGGGACCACAAACAATACCTCCTAATGACGTGGTACATCGAAACAGCTTATGCATACTTGACTGTGGTGAAGGCGGGCGGCTCGGTCAGTTGCTCCTGATCCATGAGAATGAGGGTCCATTAGGCTACTCTTGCACTATCTCGTTTGGTTCGGCTGATTCTTCCTCAGAAACCGGACATTCCATGTTAAAGGGCGTTTCCATTCACTCTCTAGATGTCTGTCATGTTGGATTTCGTATTTGAGCGGCGATACGTTCAAGGTAACCTTCATGAGTGATCTCACCTGTTTGAAAAGCAGTCTAACAAGGGTGTTGATCTGTCGTGTCCCGTTTGGTTTATTATCTTCAATAATGGACCTTTGTAATCGACCAAGAAGAAAAATTAAAAATTACCCCCTCCCCCCTCAAAATTTTATGGTTTACGTTTCAAGATCCGTAGATTCCAAACATCGAATTAAAAAAAATTCGCGGCACTTTGCCCAGTTAGCGTTTTTTTTTTTTTTTTTTTCATTTTATTTTATTGGCTTTAAATTAAAATACAGCCTTGTTAGTTTTGGTTTACAAGCACAGGTATATCTAGGAACGCGGTAGCGTTCCGCCCCGCCAAGCAAAGAAGTTGAGAAAACGAACGATGCCGAGTGCATGTTTACCGGACGTCACGAAACGCGTTTTCGAGGTGTCCATATCTCGGCTCCTATTTGACCGATCAACTTGAAATTTGGTGTGGGTCTTCTTTGAGTGTATATTAGAAAGCCGTGAAAGTTTCAAATCGATAGGTCTAAAGGGAGCCGAGCTACATAACTTCAAAAACCCGGTTTTTTGGCCTTAGATTGTTCTTCTCCTTCTCCTTCTCCTTCTTCTCCTTGTTCAGACAGGCAAGGCTGGAGCCTCTCCACATTGACCGATTGACTTGAAATTTTGCACAGAGCTTCATTTAACCTTGAGACAGAGCCTTATATAAGATTTAACCCATTATCTCAACCCAAAAAAGTTTTAGAAACAAAAAAACAGAAACTTTAGGAAAATTCTGTCCACTTTGACGAGTCTACAGCCTCGGTAAAAGGACCAATCGACTTGAATTTTTTTACATACCTTCTTTATAGCATGTCTCAGCGCCATTTGAACGAAATAACCCATTATCTCAACCAAAAAAAAAAAAAAAAAATTAAAGACAAAAAACTAAAATTTAGGGTAATTTAGGCTAATTATGGCCATATCTCGGCTCCCAGTAGACCGATCAACTTGAAATTTGGTATGGATCTTTTTGGTGTGGATAATAGAAAGCCCTGAAAGTTTCAAGTCGCTAGGTCTAAAGGGAGCCGAGTTATATAACTTCAAAACCCAATTACCATGTTTTTCTACTTTTTGCAGTCGGTCAAGGCTACAGCCTCTCCACCTTCGCCGATTGACTTTAAATTTTGCACGGAGCTTCGTTTTAAGTGTAGCAAGTGCCTTTTGAAAGATTCAAGTCGATATCTTTAAAGGGAGCCGAGTTATATAACTTCAAAAATCCGGTTTTTCACCCTTACCTGTTCTTCTTCTCCTTAATCAGTTAGGCATTTCCACCTTCACGGATTGACTTGAAATTTTGCACAGAGCTTCGTTTCAACATCAGACAGTGCCTTTTGAAAGGTTTAACCCATTATCTCAACCCAAAAACTTTTAGAAACAAAAAACTGAAATTTAGGCTAATTTTGGCAATTTTGACGAGTCTACAGCCTGGGTAACCGGACCAATCGACTTGAAATTTTGCATAGACCTTCTTTATAAAATGACCCACTTCAACAACTAAAAGATGTGATATCCCCCCAAAAAACACTCCGTGTAAAAATCACCCCGCCTCGCAAATATCATTCTTTAGAGGCCGGAAAAAGTTATGATATCCACTTTCCCCGCCCGCCCTTTTCCTCATTAAGGAGCTAAGTATAATGAAAAGCTTAACCACTTCACAAGCACCGTACCCCTTTCGAAATCTCCCCTTGGCGCTATTGCGAGACGTTTTTATTACTTCCACAAGCAACTAATACTTGTATAAAACGTTAACCACCATCA